>CM056382.1:16623540-16818256 GCA_029718625.1 Synaphobranchus kaupii
CATCCCTATGGAACATCACATCATAACTTTGTAAGATTTATTCATTTTGACCTGACTAAAATGGTACGTCCCTAGGACGTCCACTGTTTGCTGGGTATGCGATCTCTTAATTAGACATTATTAACACTTGTCACTGTTGTTTTTTGTGTGGCTTTGAGATAGATGTGTGCTGCAGACTGAACACATCCACGTTACCGTTGCTATTGCTTGCTGCTCCTCTGTGGCAGTGTTATCATTCTGTAAACTCGTAGTTTAGGTTAATTGACAAAGAAAGTTATCTTGTAGGCCTACATTTTGAATTCTGATGTTAGCTAAGCAATTATACAATTATATATAGCTTAGGCTACAGTGTACGAATTGATGGGGGGATGTGAGAAAACGAAAACAAAAGGTAGCCAATTAAGCTAGCCTACTTCTATTATGCATTATTGTAAATGGGTAGCTCACTCCTCGTATTGTTTGTTTGTTGTTAAATACTACCATAGCCAAATTCAGAAACACTACATCTAAATGCTGTTTACCTAAATAAAGTTTCCTGGACTTTATTAGCCTAATTTTAGCATAGTCTACAATTCTCAGAAATGCCTCGCATTGTGATTCAGGTAAAGACCAGTGTGCATGAAGGTGTTTCACATTAGGCCAATTCAACACCCTTCCGTAATGTGCTTAAAATCTCCAAATGATACATTTTTTTCAGAGTTTTCGTTGCTAATAGTATGCAGGATATTTTTCACATACTGTATGTCACTAAACAGTGTGCAGTAGCCTAAGCAGTATACAGTAGGCCTATGCTATTACACAGGACGCAGACCATTCGGACACAGCCAATGTAAAAAGGGAATGGAGTTTTTGCTACATTGTAGTTTGTTTATCTAGTCTATCTCCCCAATAATGTAGCTAAATGGAGCAACATTATTACCCTGCCCACTGATTACCGTATACAACCTCGTACATGGGCTATATATAGGCACCTTTATGCATTTGTGTCGATGTAACATTCGGGGGGGGGGGGCAGATTGGGCTTTCTCAGTTATTGTGGGGACGCGTCCCCCGTGGAAATTACGCCTATGATTATTAATAGAAAACACATTCACAATAATTGCCAAGAATAATGGCATTGAAAAAGCAAACGCCTAAATGGTACCGTTACACCTGATAAGAGCAGTGCAGATGGCGATGAACATAACTTCTGACCTAAATCATAGTCTAGAATTAAATTGTGACAGTCTGAAATGTAGCTATAAACTTTTATTTGTTGTTCGGGATTTAGTATAACACACATTCAGAATGAAAGACAAGTATCAGAGGGGGGAATGATAGCACCCCAGCCTGGGATGAAGATTGGTCAAGTAGAGGAGAGGAATTTGCATGCTGTAGGCTATGTAATCACTTCTATAATGTTAAAAGTCTAAATGTACACGATACAACCATTTATTTGTTCAATTAGCGGAAACTACGAGCTTACAGGACAGCAACACAGCCGCAGAGTAGCAGCAGCAATAGCAGCTATAACGTAGCTATGCATTCAGTCAGTCACTTCTATCTTTCTAGCGTCTATATTTCTATCCCAAAGCCATATTTAACTGAAAATCAGGAAAGCACTGAGCATCCTAGGCTACTTCTTCATCTTCACATTCCTCACCAAAATGATTTAGCCTCGTTACTGGCAAATTATCAGCACGCCCTGCTGTTGTATGTTATTCATAGCCTATCCTATATAAACTTGGGGCACATTTTGATTGCCTATACTCAAACTCCAACAGTTTTGGACGGTGGGGATGTAACATTCATGTTAGAACATTAAAGGGTTAGTTTGGAATTTTGGACATAATGTCTCATTTACAACTTACCCATGATGTTGTTGATTGATGGAGACCATTTTCTGCTGATTCCATGCTGTCCTTCTTGTGGACATACACACGTTGCTAATGCTAGTGCAACTCTATGGTAAACGGTAGCATCCACTACCAAACGCACTTAAACACTCCACAGTGCACCCAAAGCAAATAAAATACGACAAAAGTCTACCGGAGTTATTTTGAGGGTTTATACCATCATTGTTGAAGTCAAACAAAATCCTTTACTTTGTGCTGTATATGTGCTATATTCTCTGTGGAAGTATGGCGGCGGAGCAAAACGTGGCCTTTGTTGTTGTAGTCGACCAGTGCCGGCACTACATTCGTAGGTTATGTAAAGTATCGCTCCGCCGCCGTACTTCACCGTATATTCTACTTCCACAGAGGGGGAGTGTGATGCTTTGGTCTCTGACGGGCTGATAATTTTTTCCCCTTGGTTTTCTTAATAAAAATAAGGTTTTCATTATCTTCTGCGAAGCAGTCACACTCTCTCCTTTTTTTGCTTTTTGTGCTGCCACTCAACATGGTTCATTTATAGCCAAAAAGAATCGAGGCTTGATCAACATTTGGCTACATTGTACGGCGAAAAATGCCCGAGACGTATCAGATATTGTTAATACACTATGATTTCTCAATGAGTTTGAACAAATGTGTTGATCTCAAGACAAATGGAGGGTGGTGATGGATTTTAACCCTGAATGAAAGGTAAAGGTTTGGCGTGAACTTCAGACCAGACTAGCTAACTAGCAGTGCACAAACCATTCTTACTAGCTAGCCATTGTATAACAATAATAATAATATATAGTGCTGGTAGCCTCCTTGGCAGAAATTGAGGTGTTGTTTAGCTGGCTAGCTGATTTTGTTTGTGGTCAAGATTGCTTCTTGTTAGGTTTAGAAATGTAATGGTAACATTGCCAATCTGGCTGCTCAGGGCTGGACTGGAATAATGCATCCCTTCGACGATAGCGAGCTAGCTAATGTGGCTGAATTTAGCTGGCTATTCTACGTAACTAGCCAAGAAGTTAGCTGACATTAGCTAGGTAAGTTAGTTACTCCAGCTACAAGAAGCTGTGGTAATAATGACAATATTAATGTCGCTGACGCTGACATTGCGTGGCGCTTGTAGCTTCATTACAGATAATATTGTGGATATGTCTGAAAAGGAGTAATCGGTAACGTTAAGAGTTTGTTTTTATCTAGCCAAATTAGCGTTAGATAGTGGCTGTATTCTTGCTGGCTTTGTCACTAGCTAAGTGAACCCGATCCACATTAGCCCCCTAGTGGTTCATGTTTGTGGGAAATTATAAACTACAGCTTTTCTGGTATCGTAGAATTATAAAGGTTTATTTAAAAACTGTACGATAAACAGAAATGTGACCCATCAAAAGCATTATTCCATGTCATGTCCAACATATCGCTATGTCTACTTTAGCAATTAGAGAATTTGAGCTACGTTGTTGGAAAAAAAGTCTGAACCTTGATGCAAATTTTTTATGTACTACACTATATGAAAACAGTTGAACATATCTTTTCCATATTTGTTTCATGGTGAGATATTGCTGAGATGAGTTGATCTGTCAAGTGGCTTGGTAATTGGTGCTAAAACGGTAGAGATATTGATGGGCAAAATTTAGGTTGCAATTGACATGCCCCCTTTCCTAATGTAACTTACCTCTAGTTTAGATGCACTCACACACAAAGTTGTATGCAAACGTTTTGGCTCCCCGGGTCAAAGTATGCTAGAAAGAACAGTGAACAGAATTTGACCTAACCTCAGCATGGTATAAAGTGATCTTGCTCTTTTGTTATGAAGCATAAATTTACAGGATACTTGAATTATTCCCAAAAAATTGATGAGGGTTGTTTGAATACCATTGATTGTGTGTAGCATTTTTGTTATGCAAAGCGATTTCTTTTCAGTTTCACTTGTTTTTTACCAGCATTTATTTGACAATCTGCCACAGGAGCTTTTTTTCCAGCTGCCAAAGAGTGATTTGCAAGGTTTTATAACAATGCCGACTTCATAAATATAGTCAGCAGACTCCATAAATATTGGTTAGGTTAAAACAAACAGTAAAAAATGGAAAACACAAATTTATCTTTTGATTTTTTGGAAAAAAATGATCATTCTCTATGTTGGTCACATGATCTATACATGTATCACTAAAGCCCAATGTGACATATGTGTAACATCACAGGATTTTGCAATCCAAGTGGTAAAATTTCAAAATTGCTCCAGAAATGTGTTCCTTGAAGTCCATTTTGTCTGTTTTATATCCCTCATAATTTTCCTTTATGGTAAAGTGGGTCCGGGTTCTTATGGGTTAAAGCTAGTTGATCTCCCACCAGTAACTCTTCCATCCGACTTCAGGAGGGAAGCGCCGTAACCACGTAACTCCTCCGATTCATACAACAACCAATCTTGCTTCTTTCCACACTGTAGCCGGCTGCAGGGTTGGAGAAGCCTCACACGTGAGCAAGGAAACGTGCATGTGCGCGAATGTAGCCAAATCCTGGAAGCAAGCCACCTGAGAGCGAAGGCTGTTGCATGAGCGAAGCCTCTGGCTTGAAAAAGGAAGTGCACATGTGCTTGAATGCCTGTGACGTGAGCTATGGAAAGCCAAACAGGTCAAAAACACATGAAAATTACATCTGGAATCATGCGTTGTCTACGTGTTGTCAACGTGGTGTCAAGGTGTTGATTTTCCACACGTTGACAACACGTAGACAACATAATTCCAGATGTCAATTTCACGTGTTTTGTTTGGCCAGTTGTCCATTTTTAAAGTGTGAGTGCAATAATTTCCTATTGGCTGTTCAGCACTTAAGTTTAAACATTTCTGTCAGCATAGCTTTTTTTTCTTTTGCGGCTAATTCAGAATTATAACAAATAATGACACAGTAAAGTCATATGTATCAGGTGAAGCATTAGGCCTATGGATAATATCACATTATGTTATGTGATAATTTCTTGTTAGAGGATGCCACTAGGTGGCAGAACAAATCCAATTTTCTGGATGCAGCGGTATTTGGAATGGATAAAACTATTAAGACAAACAGACCAAACCTAACTTAATTCATTATTAAAACTAATGATCTTATCATGCTCTTCAAACTAATCTAGGCAATTAACTCCTTCGCTACAGTTTAGCTGGCTATCTAACGTTAGCTAGCTTCGCGTCTGGTGGTGGTTCTTGCCTCTGCGTATTGCTTTAAAATCATAGAGGCTAGCTATGGAAAACCAATATGACTGAATATCCCGCTCTGTGTTCAAGTGAGAAGCACGGCTTTTGACACACGGGATGGGAGTGCAGGGGCGCATCAATTTTTTATTTATTTTTATTATTTTTTACTGGGAAGGGTGGAATATAAACAGTTATGATGGGAATTTACTAAGTCGGAAAAATATAAAACATGCTTCTATGTTAGTTAGCCTAGTCCAAACAACTGTGGTTGACAGATTTATTTCTGATCCAATTCAATTTTGATGCGCTACAATGTTTTTGTTGACATAAATTCTATAATGATGCAGTAACTGAATATTAAGCAATAACTCATGACAGGCCGCAGTAGGCTATTGTGATTATATCACAGCTAAGGGATGTTGTGCGTGTCGGGCCGGTGTTGTGCCGTTTTTTTACATTTAGGCATAAAATGGTCTATTGAGATACATTAATTGTTCCTGTACAATGTGTATGGGTGTCTTGTCATAATTTTGCAATAAATAGGCTACTGTGTTGATGGTGTGAAATTTGGCCTTAATACCAGCATCCAAAGAGTGCAAGTTATGGATGAGGTGAGTAGGCTAATTGAGAAACCATTGCTGTTTCAATTTGCAGAAAACGGACAACTGAAGATAGCGAAAACTCTCTCCATTCACTCAATGCATTCCCAAGCACATCTCAAAATCATAGCCTACTTCTAACACATCCTAAATGAATGTGGACAAAGTAGAATGTCATTTTATTTTTTAAAGAGTCCTCTTACTTTTTTTCGCATATATTTGCAATTACTGATAGATTTTAACCAATCTATCACTGCTAACAGACATCTTCATATGGCTAATAGCCTAACTTCAATCTGAGGCTACTAGACAAAATGTACAGATATCTTAAATTATTGTTTTGACGAGTCATAAATAAATTAGCATATAGATATCTGTAGGCTAATGTAAAACCAGTCACGCTAATAAATGATTAAAAGGGCTTGCCATATTAGGGAGCCTATGTGTGACGAGTCGAATGGCAATATCTTTGACTTCATTATAGATAGCCCATCTAAGAAGGTTTTTAATTTTTTTTTTTACTATAGTCAGATATCTTGAATTATATCGCTATTAGTCAGATTATAATTGCAGATATCTTGAATTACTATTGAATTATCATTCTGACTGGTCACATTAAAATTCTAATTACGACTTGTCAAAATGCACTTGTAGATAGGCTAAAATGTAACCTAATTATAAGCCATGGAATGTCAAGCGAAACTTGGGGTGCATCCTTTCCTCCACTAAACTTGGAGTGGCTCCTTTCCTCCACTATCATCTCCTCTCCTCCATGCCGTGGAAATGGAACTTTGTGTTTTAATCTAATAGACAGCAACTTTTTACCGTAATTACTTGAAATAAAGATTTTGCGCATTCGCTTTTCAACTTTTTACCGCGAGATTAGAATTTTGCGCATGCACTATTCACCACTCGCAATTCGCGCATGAGCTTTTGAACAACGGGGGACAGGCAGCCACGGAGACAGTCAGCCAGTCAGTTACATACTTTCCGGCGTTTAGGCCCGCCCGCTCACACATAACTTACAAAGCACTGTCTATAAGTAATTAATTACAACTTGCAAAAACTAGGCCTGCCTTTAAAAGTATTGATATCAAAATGTGGCCAAGTTACAGTATTGCCTATCGTAGCTCACACTAATTAAACTAACTCTATTCCAAAGCAATGTGACCCAATCTTTCCTAAATTATTAAATTATTTTATGTTACTTGGCCCTGTGTTTTTTCATCTTACCATCTCAAGAGAATGGTTGTCTAAATGGCTGTAAGTTATCAAGGGTCTGAGGTATCAAACAAGCCTAAAACCATCACTCTGTTGCCAGATATGCAGTAAGTATGGATGGATCACATTAAGGGTTGTTTCTCCCGACTCATTTTTCCATAGAGTTCAATAGAGTACTCAAGTGACTACGTCACACTGGTTTCGGAAGTAAATTCCCCATTCATTTAGAACTATGTCGTTTTTCTGGACCAGCTTTGAGTATATTTTACGTTTTAGTATTTTTTTGTGAATATACCAGCGCTGGCACTGTTTAAAAACGTGACGTCCCATAATTCCCTCTCCAAACATTGTCATATAACGTTAGCCAGCAGTAGCACACAGCTCCGTTTTTAAACACGAAAAAAAAAACGTTAGCTAGGTAGCTTGAAGGACTAAAAGCTAGAATTGCTTTATGTAGTTAACCGTAGCGGAGTTTCTGACCTTCTCGGGCGGGCTTCTCAACTTAGCAAGCTCACGTTAGCTTGTCTTCAGCGGCAGTTCTCCCATCTGCCAAAAATGTCCATACAGACGAGATGATGATATCTTATTGGTCGAGAACCACCCGTGCGTTGCAGTACTGGGTATGTAGTCTGTTAAAGTGGACTACAAGTTGAACTACAATCATTAATCGATTACTTTAAAAAATACAAATTAACATGCGATATATACTCTATATCCTTATACGACACAGGCTAATCCAGGAACGTTTCGGCTCATTCTATAAATCAGATTTCAAGAAATAGTCGATAGTCTCCGAAGCCCGTTCTTTCTGTCATAGGGAATTTACTTCCGGAACCAGACTCCGCCCACGTCTGACGTACTCACTTGAGTACTCTATAGTAAACTGAGTCAGGAGAAACAACCCTTAAAGTGATCCATCCATATCTATTGCATATCTGGTAGCAGAGTGATGGTTGAGGGCTCGTTTGATACCTCAGACCCTTGATGACTTAAAGCCATTTAGCCAACCATGTGTTCTATGCTATTCCCGTGTAATTTACAGCTTAATCTAGTCCCACTCCCCAAATCCCATAGAGATCCATTCAAATGCAGAGAGGTTATATTATCGCTTGTAAAGCTACCTGAAAATAAGATATCAAGAGTCTTTTGATGTTTTTGCGTCACAGACATCAGGAAGTCATGGCATGCAAAGGATATGCAACCAAATATTAAATATGACGACTTTATTAACATAAATGTAAATAAAGTCGTCATATTAAATATGACGACTTTATTTACATTTATGTTAATTACTTTTGGTGCCCTAAAATGGGGGGACTATGTTTAAAAATGGCTACAATTGCTAAAGTAGAAATTGAATGAAATAGAAATAGTAGTTTGTAACTATCAATGTCTTGACTGTATTTCTTGATCAATTTAATGTTACCTCTGTGAATAAAAGTATCAATTTCTTTCAAAAACATAAAAATGTCTCAGGGATTATAAACTTTTGAACGGTAGTATGTGTATATATATATATATATATATCAGGGGTGGCTGGTGACGTCAAAAATAGGGGAGGCTGCATTTGTTATGAGTGTAGTAGGTGGTTGGCAAGAGGCTGTAAATGAGGGGGGTCCGGGAGGCAAAAATCTTGTCATTTAATGAGTGTAATGGTGCAGCTCTCTGAACATCCCTGTCCGTAGAATTCCCTCTCCGGATAAGGATAACTGTGTCTCAGGATCCTACACTTTCTCTCCCCTGAAATGAATGTTGTTCTCTCTGCAAACCGTCTGCTGCTATTGATCGGAAAGGTATAGGGATATTAGCAGAGGTCTAAAATCCAGGTTCAGAAAGTAAAAGTCCTTCCCAGTATTATTGATCGGAAAGGTATAGGGATATTTGCAGAGGTCTAAAATCCAGGTTCAGAAAGTAAAAGTCCTTCCCAGTATTATTGATCGGAAAGGTATAGGGATATTAGCAGAGGTCTAAAATCCAGGTTCAGAAAGTAAAAGTCCTTCCCAGTATTATTCATCAGAAAGGTATAGGGATATTTGCAGAGGTCTAAAATCCAGGTTCAGAAAGTAAAAGTCCTTCCCAGTATTTTCTTCCAATCACCTGGATTTGCTAATTATCACAATTCTTCAGCCAGGAGCTAGAACTAATTGGTGAAATCAGCTGGTTGAGTTAAAGGGTGGAAGAAACCCGTGAATAAAACATGACAAACTTAATCTTGCACATAACTGACAATAGGGGTCCTAGTTAGCAGCAACTACAGCAAAAACACAATAGCTAACGCACACGTATTTGCTACTGCACAAATGTAATTCAATTCTATCAAGCTTCTCCAGCTAGCTAGTGAGCATGTAGCAAACGTATCAAATAAGCTATCTATCTAGGTAAGTTAGCAAACAATTCCTCAAGCTGATATAACTATTTAACCAACTAAAATGATCAATCATTAATTTATTTTAAATTAAATCAAGGCAAAAATACCAATGACCCGGTGATTGCTTTCCATTTTCTCCTACCTTTTGTTTATTTTATTTTGAATCCCTTTAGGAGGCTCAGCCTCCTTAAGCCTCAATGACAATCCGCCTATGATATATATATATATATATATATATATATATATATATATATATATATATATATATATATATATTTTGTCCATACTTTTTACACATTATGTGGTCATACTGTAAGAAGCAGAATATGCAGTGAACACTATGAATAGGACGGTTTTTGTGAGTAATGTAACGATAACAAAAAGAGGATTGCAATACAATTGCTTTTGAAGAACAGTAGAATCTCAGAGACATGCACACTTTGGGAATGGAGGTGGTTTGTAAATCTGAAATTTGTAATTTTGTAAGTAATTTTTTTTACCATTTCATTATGCCACTCCTTTTCCATTTTTTCATCAATGGAAAGTGTGACTGTTTCTGGTTAATGCCAATGTTTCTGCTCAATTTTGTTCATCAGCAATACCACCAAACAGAATCTACTATATGCATTCTATTACAAGGAGCTTGGAAATGTTGCTTAGCCTACTTCCAGGTTCATCTTGTGTTCAGTTGACCAGGCAGTCCATAACTCTGAGGTTCATATCTCTGAGATACTGGAGTTCATCTCCTCTTCACATGGATTTCCTTGAAACTATAATGCTCATATCATATTAGGCTCACAAGACAGTTAATACAGAATTTTTTTTTTTTTTTAAAACATGCAACACAGTAGAACTCTGTAATGTGAAAACTTTGTGAAACAAGGTTGTTCAGAAATATTCCAAGAATTGATTAAAATATTTACGGTACTATGGCTTTATTTTTAAATAATCTTGCTAGCTATAAATTAACCAATAATCAGCATTAATTCAGATCTCATTAGAAAATCCCCCCCACCCCAAACAATAAATCTACTTTTTGGTGGGTCACCGTTTGGCTTCTTTTCTGAATGGTGATTATTGTTCTGGCTCTTCTTCAGAGCAAACACTCTTTATTTTCTAACACTGTGCAAAGATATGTATTTTTAGCATTTATTGTGAGGCAAAAATGTATGGAATTGAATATTTTTAGTGACTTAATTAAACGCAATCGCTTTAGTGACACATCGTGAAATGTAATACATATCTGCATTTTCTTTTACATAAGGATGCGCATTTATCATGCCATAATGCCATAGGAGGCTAAAGGTACTGAGGAAGTGAAGTGATGGCCGCGCCGCTGTTTTTTGCTGCTTGTCATCGCCTGTTGCCTGCCGTTCCTGTTTGTCCTGGCACTGTTTGTGTCTCTGTGTTTGCATGATGTCCAAGCCACTATTGTCTACGATCGTCAAACACTGCTGAATATTCGAGCCTCTGTCGTGGATTTATATGCTCGGGATCCCGGACAAAGAAGCTTTCACCGCTTTCTATTTTTCCAACTACCTGAAGGTATATGGGCTCGGCCCCGCGGCTACCACCGTAGGAAACGAGTTAGGAGGCGGAGTAAACGTGCAGGCACCTCGGTTAAGCTGAGGAATCTTGCCCGCTCACGCTCAGCACCGACTTACCTTTTTCAGCTCAATGATCTTGGACTTGATCGGCCAAGTCGCTTCATTCCTCGGCGCTCCCTCGAGACCAGGTACTCCCAGACACAGATCTGGACGCCTGACCGATGCCCTGCGGGCTCCCCGCCAGGCTAACTGTGAAGCGGGGTTGTGTAGTTCTCGAGAACCTCCGCTCTCTGGCATGGGAGCCGTTGTCACATTATATTGCTATCCCAGTCAAAGTGGCTCTGTTCAATGCGAGATCCGTATCCAATAAGACTTTTATTCTTAATGACTTTTTCACCGCCCATGGATTGGATTTCTTACTGGTGACAGAAACCTGGCTTAACACCGGTGAGCTCTTTCCACTTATTGAACTCTGTCCTGATGACTGTAACTGTTTTAGCACGCCTAGACCCTCCGGGTGCGGCGGGGGTCTAGCCGCTGTATTTAAGAAATATTTTAATTGCCGTCTACCGAACTCCGATTATTTTTCCAGTTTCGAGGTGCAATTAATTAAAGTGGGCCTGATCCTTGGTGATTTTAATATTCATGTTTGCTGTCCCGCTAAGTCTCTCATAAGTGATGCATCTGGTTGAGTCTTTTAATCTTGCTCTGCTTACTACCGGTCCCACTCACAAGCTAAGCCATACACTCAACATAGTTTTATCGTTTGGTTTTCCGATTTTCAATGTGGAAATAATTGACGCTTCTCTGTCGGATCATTGTACTGTTATTTTTGATGCATCGCTGCCTTTCTCTTCTACCAAATCTCATCTTCCTGTACGTTGCTCTCGCTACATTAACTCTGCCAATAAGTTCTCTGAAGCTCTCTTAGCTGCTCCCAATACCTGCACTATTGAGGCTTCTCCCCCCATCTCAGCACCGAGGAACTCACTTCCTTATTTAACCCTATTTACTTTGGCCCATTTGGCCCAATTTTCATCTAGTTTTTACTAGTGTCAATTAAGTGCCAATATCTCAAAAAGTATTCACTGCACATCCATGGTTGAAAGTTTGAATGAAAGAAGAGGCTTGTACCATTCAGAAATTTGGAACAGAATAAATTTATGTCAAAGTGGTCACATACAGTATATACAAAATACACATAAGAATAAAAAAAAAAGTACAAAACGCCTTGTGTTTTTATAGTTTATCACTGAATATCTCAACTTCAAAGTACTGGAGCAAGCCAGAATTGCTTATACTAGTGCACTAATATGTTGTCCACTTGTGTATACAATTTGGTAAAGATATCTATAGGCTTTCCTTATGCATTGGTATTTTTCCCAAAACGGGGCCCAGGTGTCCCAAAAGCTTTCCAAATCTTTCCAAATATAAAACTTTTTTTTTTTTTGTGCCCAAAAACCTCTCCAAAAAAGGATTACTTACCCTAATGTTATCCAACCAATCTGCTTTACATTTAAAATGGCACTGTACTTCAAAATTAGATTTACCAGAGCCCCATAAGCCAGCAGAATAACAGGTTTATCTATAACAAGCCTTCAACATTACTTTTTACAGCAAAAGTAATGAATTATACATCACTTCATTTGGCAAACCTGTCTGTTACCACCTCCTATGACAGAGGTGTCAGGTGGGGGAGGGGTGTCTTCACTGTCCTCCCTGAAAAAGACAGATTCAAGTACATTACTAAGTAGAATCACAAAAAAATAAGAACACTAATTATCTCAAAAGGACATATATCTCAGCAAGTATTACAATTAAGTGAAAAAAAAAAAAAATATATATATATATATACACACACACACACATTATATATATATATATATATATATATATATATATATATATATATATATATACAGTATATATATATATATATACACTGCCCGGCCAAAAAAAAAGTCGCACACTGTAATATTTTGTTGGACCGCCTTTAGCTTTAATAATGCCACGACGAATGCGCGCCATAGTTTCGACAACCTTATGCAACGTCACAACATTTATTTCCATCCAGACTTGCATTCATTTTTGGCCGAGATCTTGTATTGACGACGGGAGAGTCGAACCACTCTGTGAAGTCTTCTCCAGCACATCCCAAAGACTTTCAATTGGGTTAAGGTCAGGACTCTGGTGGCCAATTCATGTGTGAAAATGATTCCTCATGCTCCCTGAACCACTCTTTCACAATTTGAGCCCGATGAATCTTGGCATTGTCGTGTCCTGGAATATGCCCATTGATGGGATAACCTGGTCATTCAGTACATTCAGGTACTCAGCTGACTTCATTTTATTGCTGCATAACGTTGTTGAGCCTAGACCTGACCAATTGAAGCAACCCCAGATCATAACACTGCCTCCAGAGGCTTGTACAGTGGGCACTATGCATGACTGGTGCAACTGCGACTTTTTTTTTGGCCAGGCAGTGTATATATATAAACTCCTCAAAAAAAGTTCGGAAACGTTATTTCGGTCGATTATTCCTCCCCTTTAATAATACCAATTGGTATTGTATTTTATATCGTTGGAAAGCCTGATTAGTCACCTTTACAACGAGGTACAACTTGTAAGGATCATGCATTCGTGGAATGAGCAACACAGCTAACCATGTGGGTAGCGGCCCAAAAAAATGCCAAAATCCCCTGCAATATTCTTCTGTTGGTATTCACTCTCGTTTTGAGTTGCTTGGTGGATTGGATGATTGCACTCTCCCACAGTAATAAGGAAACTGAACATGACGTTGCCCCACATTCTTAGGTTCCACTGTCGATGCTGTCGACACCAGCGCAAATGGGCCTGACGGTGAAGGGCAGTCATTGCAGGCTTCCTGGCAGCCTTATAAGCACGAAGACCGGCCAAGTGCAGTCTGTTCCTCACCGTCTGATCAGAGATCTGTCTGTGGTACCGTTGTGCAAATCTTGCCTGTAAATCTCTGGAAGAAAGCCTACGGTTCCTCAGTGAAGCAAGGGTGAGGAACCGGTCTTCTTGGGGTGTTGTCTTCCTGGACGGCCACTTCGTGGTCTGTCTTTGACTTCACCAGTCTCACGGAACTTGGTCCTAAGTTTGGAAATGGTACCAGGGCTGACACCAAATAATGCTGCCACTCTGCGTACCGGAACACCAGCTTCCACTTGCCCTATTGCACGGGCATTATCCTGAAGGGACAAACGTGGCATGTTTATGCTTGGAGCACACACAAACTCAACAAAGTTGCAGGACCCATGCACACAAGTGCTGTCAATTAGGTGCCAATCAGGTGCCAGTCACACACCTGTGACTGGCATACACCTGCCAGCACTTGAAGCTCAAAACGAGAGTGAATACCAACAGAAGAATATTGCAGGGGATTTTGGCACATTTTTTTTGGGCCGCTACCCACACGGTTAGCTGTGTTGCTCATTCCACGAATACATGATCCTTACAAGTTGTACCTCGTTGTAAAGGTGACTAATCAGGCTTTCCAACGATATAAAATACAATACCAATTGGTATTATTAAAGGGGAGGAATAATCGACCGAAATAACGTTTCCAAACTTTTTTTGAGGAGTTTATATATATATATATATATATATATATACAGTTGAGGACAAGATTATTGGCCCCCCCTGTAAAGATGAGCAAAAAGGGTTATAAAAAATTCACCGTTTGGTGAATTAGCTTAATCTCACACTGAAAAAACAATAAGAATCCAACCTTTAATTGACGTTAATTTATTATGAGAAAAAAAAATCCCTCATCAAGAAATAATTATTTTTAACAAAACCACATTGGCCACAATTATTAGCCCCCCTGCATTTATATATAGAATAAAGTAATAATTTTTTAATATTTGGTCACATATCCTTTGCATGCCATGGCTTCCTGATGTCTGTGACCCAACAACATGAAGACTCTTGATATCTTATTTTCTGGTACTCTTACAAACGATACTATAACATCTCTGCATTTGAATGGATCTCTATGGGAATTGGGGGGTGGGACTAGATTTAGCTGTAAATTATGCTGGAACAGTATGGAATACATGGTTGGTAAAATGGCTGTAAGTCAACAAGGGTCTGAGGTATCAAACAAGCCTTAAACAATCACTCTGCTGCCAGATATGCAGTAGATATGGATGGATCACTTTAAGGGTTGTTTCTCCTGACAAATTTTCCTATTGAACTCTATGGAAAAATAAGTCAGGAGAAGAAACCCTTCAAGTTATTCATCCATATCTACTGCATATCTGGCAACAGAGTGATGGTTTAAAGCTTGTTTGATACGTCAGACCCTTGATGACTTACAGCCATTTAGCCAACCATGTGTTCCATACTGTTCCAGCATAATTTACAGCTAAATCTAGTCCCACCCCCCAATTCCCATAGAGATCCATTCAAATGCAGAGATGTTATAGTATTGCTTGTAAGAGTACCAGAAAATAAGATATCAAGAGTCTTTTGATGTTGTTGGGTCACAGACATCAGGAAGTCATGGCATGCAAAGGATATGTGACCAAATATTAAAAATTATTACTTTATTCTATATATAAATGCAGGGGGGCTAATAATTGTGGCCAATGTGGTTTTGTTAAAAATAATTATTTCTTGATGAGGGATTTTTTTTTCTCATAATAAATTAACGTCAATTAAAGGTTGGATTCTTATTGTTTTTTCAGTGTGAGATTAAGCTAATTCACCAAACGGTGAATTTTTTATAACCCTTTTTGCTCATCTTTACAGGGGGGGCCAATAATTTTGTCCTCAACTGTATATATATATATAAAATATACACACACGCACATATATACATATATATATATATATACACACACGTATATATATATACAGTATATACATTTAAAAAAATTTACATCCACAGTACGTCTGACATTAGCTCCAACATAATTAGCAATCGTAGCTAACTAGGATTTCTGAATTAGTTTGTCAGCTTGCACGAACTACTAAACTGCATTATTATAATACTGTAATGTCTTGACTGAACCGTGAAATAAAGTACTGAGAATGGATGTAGTTTCATGCGTGAATTCAACAACTAGCCCTTGCTAGTTTTTTGCTACACAAAAAAACTGCGAATGAACGCTAAAAAACAAATCCCCTTAGCAGGAGCTCCTTTCCAGCCTGTGACAACATAGAAGCTAACTAGCAAACTTCTGCGAGAATCCATTTATCACCAAACTAAAAATACTCTAGATAATAGCACTCCATACTGTTGATGATTATGATGATGATGATAATAACAATAATAATAATAATAATTTGTATTATATATTTTTAAAAACACTTACATGTCCAGGCACGGGTCCATGCCACAGAGTCATTGCTATGCCTGAGGACAGACTTCTTCACCTCCGGGACACTGCAGTGGAGCACCGCCAAAACCTGAGCAACCGTGAAATAAGCGCTCTTCTTTCCACCGTTGCTTGCCACGTTCACGTATAAATGTATTAAATAATCGTAATCGTTGAAGCAGCAAAGACTTATGACCAGCGCAATTACACCATACAGCAAACCACGTACGCGTAAAGAGAAAAGCTAGTATGTATGACGTACATACAGCTAACAAAAGCGCTACACTTGGCTAAATATCATCTGGATAGGCTAAAAACGTACTTGTACAGCAATCCAGTCCATCCCTTCCAGGATAAGCTCAGTAAAAATGGCCACAGGCGTACTCTGATCCTGTACAGCCGAGAGCGCACAGCACGATTGCCCTATGGGCTGTCGTTATGCGCCGTTCCCATTTGCTAGAATATGACATATTTTACTTCAATTTAAAAGGGCAGGAAACCCCGTAGAAGATAATGTACGTGTTTTACGTTAGATCATTCCTGTAGCAGTCTAGTAATGTTTTTACGCAACGGTAGTAACGTAGTACAAACGCAAATGCAATGGGTATGCACTGTGGAAATTGAGAGACCTTCCTGGACAATGGATAAATGGGTTACGAAAAAACGTTGAGGATTCTTCAGAAAAGGGTTATAACTGCTTAACCAGGTATCGTATTTGGTTGCTTAAACATGTTTATCAAGAGATTTTGTAGAAAATAAAATGTATTTATACAAAAACGGAAGTATATCGGTTGTATGCATACTGAAGTGAGCACGGGAAAAGAACATCTAATGTTTATTTATACAACTTTTCAATAATATACAATTGTTCCTGAATCGGATCTTGATTTTTTAGCGTGTTGAAATGGTACCAAGAGTTTTTGTGATATGCATTTTATTGCCTGTGACTGCGGCAAGGTGAAGGCTGTTAAACAGTGGGTTGGGCAGTGTAACCTGAGAGCTGATAAGCATATAAACGAATGTGTTCACAGGCTGTGACTTATTTTAACAATTTTGCGTCGAAAGTTCCGTGTTTTATTAACGTTTTAATTTAGAATTTAAGAGAAATATGAACACTATAAAAAATTGGGACGCATGCGTCCCACCACTAGGGGGCCAAAGTCCATAGGTTTAATACCACCTGCTCTTCTATTCTGAATACTGTTGCTCCCCTTAAATTGAAGAAGCCTAAACCTAAAGGTCTGCCTTGGCTTAATGACACCACCAGAGCCCTGAGGAGGGAGTGCAGAATATCTGAACGAAAGTGGAAGAGTGATAAGCTTCAAATTTCCTTTGAAATTTTGAGAACAAATCTTCATAAATATCAAGAAGTAGTTAAGGCTGTGAGAGCAAAATACTTTTCTGACATAATTTCCAAAAACTCTCATAATGCCAAGGTCTTATTCAATACCATAAATTCTGTCATCTGCCCCACCCCCAGTACCAGCCCCTGCTAAGTGTGAAGAATTTTTTAAATTTTGCATTAGCAGGGACTTCCGGTTTGGCAATGTAGTGGGTAGTCGCGCACAGTGTCTGCTCCGGTTAATATTCTCAGTTTTCCCTGTTTGCGCTTCTATTTTTCTGAGATTTGTTTATCATTTCAATAAGTTCACACACCCGGGCGTATATTTTGTTAAAGGAATGAGCAAAATCACACGGCAGAGTGCTAGATCGAAACAACAACAGGTTACAGCCTTTTTTAATCAAGACGCTAACAAGATGGCTACTCCAACCACACCGATAACCATTGACATACTTGTAACAGAACTTGAGAAGTCAAGGAAGAGCTTGTCGGGGGAAATCACTGCTTTGCTGCAGGAATCGCTCGCTCCTATTAAAAGTTCTCTCGAAGCCCTCGGTGCAATGGTGGATACGCATACCTCCACGATCTCTGACATGGAGACGGCTCTTTCTGATCACAGTGGCAGAGTCACACAGTTGGAAAAGGATGTAACCCTACTGCGGTCCGAGTTGGTGGCTGCGTCCGATGAGAACGTTGTACTTCGTTCCAATCTCGAGGACTTGGTGTCTCGCTCGAAACGTCAGAACCTACGAATGGTCGGCATGCCTGAAGATATGGAGGGCAGGGACCCGAGGCAGTTTATGTCGGAGCTGTTAATGGAAGTGTTGGGGGGATGTGCTGTCTGGCCCTCCTGAGCTCGACAGAGCTCACCGCAGCCTGGGTCCCAAGCCCCGTCAGGGCGGTCGCCCTCGGCCCATTATTATGCGCTTTCATCGCTACATTGAAAAGGAGATTGTTCTACGGTGGGCCAAAGAGCACCGTGATGTCTCTTACAAAGGGCACAATATTAAGTTCTACGAGGATTTTAGCGCTTCGGTAGCCAAGAAACGAGCGGCTTTCAACAACGTCAAATCTGCGCTTTACAAGAAAGGAATTAGGTTTGGCATGCTGTACCCAGCCCGTCTTCGGGTCTCCTTGAACGGTGTAGACCACTTCTTCGATACCCCGGAGAAGGCTGAACTTTTCTTCCGACAGCGTTTCAGCGAGGCCCCACCGGAGGCTACTTGATTGCTACTCGGCGCTGTTCGTCGTGGGCTTGGCTATTTGCTGGTCCGTTGGGGGAGTGAAGACATCATTTTCGTGAACAAAGCGTGCCTTGGAGACAAACATTCAGTTACATTAGCTTGCAACGCCATTGACTGTTGTTATGGGCTGTGACCACTCTTGCGTACATTTTGTTATGGTAAGTGGGGGCAATTGGTTGAACCGTGTGGTAAGCCAGTTTGCCTTTATTTGTTAGTTTCAGGCTTATCCTTAAATAGCACGGAGATATCGTTGAGACCAACTGGAGATCGCCTGTTGGATCTGACTGTTTATTTTCTTCGGGTTGTTATTATGGTCGTTGCTATGTGATAGCGAGGGCACTTTCATGACGCACTTTACTGAGCGAAGGGAACAATAGTAATGCTAATGATAAGCTTTATTTGTATAGCTCTTTTCATGCAAACGGTGTAGCCCAAGGTGCCTTTGCATTTCATCATATGTGAAACATAATGGGCTATACATAGAGAGTGAACATGTTAGATTAGTGGTAGTAATGATGGTGATAATATTAATAATGATAGTCAATGGAGCACTTTTCAACTAGGTGATGCGGAGTGCTTCAAACAGACAAACATGGATTATTATATTATAAGCATATAAGCATATTAATTATAAGCATATTATAAGGGTATAATGATTGTTTCCCCCACCTCGGCGTTTCGTCGTCATGACTACACCTTGACCGGTTGACATGGTTGAACACTGTGGATAATTCCATATTTTTCTTTTCATTCCCATCATTGCCGCTGTCTCCATATAAACCAACGGCCTGGATTTAGTCCCAGGTGTGGCATTTTTATTTCCTTTTTGTTCATGGATTTTCATAGTACCTTTTTAGTAGCTTTTACGGTTTTGCCGGAGCAGACCCCACTGCAGGAACAATCGGATGTCTTGGATAAGCTTGCTCCTGCGACTCGTTGCGTTTTGGACGAGTTTAGGAATTCAGTGTATATTTTCTTTTTTCTTTTTTTTTACAGAGTTTGTTGCTGTTTACTGTGTTTGCTTTTGTTTCGTTTGGTTTTTTGGGAATGTGTTTGGGGATTTATTTTCTAGGGGGGATTTATTTCTGCTGCGTTATTCTCTCACACGCTGGTGCGAAGTGCACATATCGGTTGCATTACAACCTCATGATGCATTTCATTCGGAAAGGTTGGTCTCTGTCCTGTTATAAACATGGCTGATGTAGGTGCAAAATTAGGTGCCGACGGGCCCTCCATTAGAATTGTCACATGGAACGTCAGGGGGTTGGGTGGACCGATTAAGCGTTCAAGAGTATTTTCTCATCTGAAGAGGCTAAATGTTGACTTATGTTTTATTCAGGAAACTAATTTACGTAATAACGATCATATTCGATTACGCAAACCATGGATTGGGCAAGTCTTCCATTCAAACTTTAATAGCAAATCAAGAGGTACAGCTATTCTTATTAATAAAAGATTACAATTTTCAGCATCAGAAATAACCTCTGACCCTCAAGGGCGTTATATAATCGTGAGTGGTACTCTTTTACAGACCCCTGTAGTTTTAGTGAATGTGTACGCTCCCAATTGGGATAATCCAAATTTCATGACTTCTCTTTTTTCCTCCATTCCAAATCTTGATACCCATCATCTCATATTTGGGGGGGACTTAAACTGTGTAATCGAGCCTAGACTTGATCGATCTCACCCTAAATCATTTACACCCTCCTCTATGTCCAGAGCCCTCTCTACGTTTATGGGTCAGATGGGCTGTGCTGACCCTTGGCGCTTTCTCCACCCTGTCACTAAGGAATTTTCTTTTTTTTCTAGCGTCCACCATGTCTACTCGCGTATTGATTATGTGTTTCTAGACAAGGCTCTTCTCCCTTTTGTTAAATCTGTGGAATACTCTGCCATAGTCATCTCTGATCACGCTCGGCTTACCCTTGATTTAACTCTTGCCCCTAAAACAGGGAAGCACTCACAATAGAAATTTAATTCAGGGTTATTAGCCAATGAGGATTTTTGTAACTTTATTGCCACCAATATTGATGTTTTTATTGAAACAAATAGGTCTGACTCCACCTCCTCTTCTCTGTTATGGGAGACTTTTAAGGCAGTGATTCGGGGGAAGATTATATCTTACAGTGCCTACGCCGCTAGACAGCAGAAGCAGAAACAATCAGAACTGCTCGACTCCATTCTTGAATTAGATAGGAAGTACTCCATCTTCCCCAGCCCGGATTTATATACGGAAAGGCTCAAGTTGCAAACTCAATTTGATCTCCTCTCTACTGCTAAAGCGGAGTATCTTTTGCGAAGAACTAGGGGAACTTACTATGAATATGGAGATAAGGCCAGTCGCCTTTTAGCACACCAGCTAAAGCGCCAGTCTGCTGCGTGCTTCATTACAGAGGTGTACGACCCCTCTCACTCCCTCACTGCACATCCCTCCGAAATTAACTCAGCCTTCGCCTCTTTCTATTCCAACCTTTACCAGTCTGAGCCTCCAGCTGATGCCTCCGCAATGGCCAAATTTTTGGATGATATGCCTATCCCTACTATTGATCCCAACACACGGCAGAGCCTTGATCAACCGCTATGTTTAGACGAGATAACCAGCTCCCTTAAATTAATGCAAAGCGGTAAAGCCCCCGGTCCAGACGGCTTTCCTGCAGATTTTTATAAGAAGTTCTCTGACCAGTTAGCCCCTTTAATGTTGGATATGTTTAACGACTCACTAGAACAAGGCTTTCTTCCCAAGACCTTAACTCAGGCATCCATTTCTCTAATATTGAAAAAGGATAAGGATCCCAAGGAGTGCAGCAGTTGGAGGCCCATAAGTCTTTTGAATGCCGATGTAAAACTCCTGGCCAAGGTATTGGCATGCCGTCTGGACCCATGTCTTCCAAATATTGTTTCTGAGGATCAAACTGGTTTTATTCGGGGGCGACAATTATCATCTAATGTCCGCCGTCTTCTTAACATTGTTCTTTCTCCCTCTGGCTCTAAAGACGCTGAAATGGTTGTCTCGCTGGACGCGGAGAAGGCATTTGACAGGGTGGAGTGGGATTACTTATTTTCTGTTTTAAACAGGTTTGGTTTTGGGTTTTATCTCTTGGATACGTCTCCTCTACTCTACCCCCCACTGCCTGTGTCAAAACCAATTCTGAGTGCTCTCAGTACTTCTCACTCACCAGAGGTTGCCGTCAGGGTTGCCCCATTTCCCCTTTGCTATTCGCCCTGGCAATAGAGCCACTCTCCATAGCTCTTAAGTCCTCCCCAGTCCTTTTCAACGGTATCCATAGAGGTGGCTTGGAGCATAAAGTATCTCTTTATGCCGACGACCTTTTACTATATATTACGGACCCTCTTAGCTCCATTGACAGCATTTTAAATATTTTGAACACCTTTGGGTCATTTTCAGGCTATAAGCTGAATATTGCTAAAAGTGAGTGTTTCCCCATAAACCAGCCTGCTAAGCATATTAACCACAGAATGTTACCATTTCGTTTTTCTCCTTCAGGTTTTCGATATCTTGGAGTCAATATTACACATTCTTTTAAGTCACTCAAGGATAGTAACTTCACAAAGCTGGTTACCCAAATCAAGGCTGATCTTGATAGATGGGGAAATTTACCCCTTTCGTTAATGGGTAGGATTCAGTCTATTAAAATGAATGTTTTGCCCAGGTTTCTTTTTTTTTCCCAGTGTCTTCCCATTTTTTTACCTAAATCATTCTTTAAAATGTTAGATAGGGATATTTCCTCATTTGTTTGGGGGGGGCAGCACTCCAAGGGCACGGAAAGCAATTCTTCAGTGTAATAAACAAGAGGGCGGTTTGGCTCTACCAAACTTAATGCTTTATTACTGGGCAGCCAATATTCAGAAAATTCACACTTGGTGTGTTTCTCCTAATATTGATTGGTGCTTAATTGAGGCCCACTCATGCTGCTCGTCTTCTCTACGTGCCCTAGTCTGTGCTCCTTTGAGGTGTTGCTTAACCAAATATAGCTCAAATCCTATTGTTCTATCTTCACTAAGGATATGGAAACAATTTAGACACCACTTTAAATTATCTTCTATGTCTCCACATATCCCTATCTGTAATAATCACTTGTTCCCACCCTCTGCAATAGATGCAGCTTTTGTATTATGGAGAGCAAGAGGCATCTCCTCTGTTGCAGATTTATTTTTTGACAAAAACTTTTCATCTTTTAGTGATCTTGTTACAAGGTTTGCTCTACCGAGGTCTAATCTATTCAGATACTTTCAAGTTCGCAACTTTGTACACGCTCATTTCCCCTCCTTCCCCCAATCACCACAGAGTTCGCTTATCGATATAATTATCTCACTCCCGAAGGTGCCTGGCCTTATTTCCATTTTATACAATCTATTATTATCTTCAGAGATGCCGGTCCTCACTCAGACCAAATGCAAATGGGGGAGGGAACTTGAGATGGATCTTGCTGATGACTGGTGGGGGGAAGCCCTTGCAAGGGTTAATTCCACCTCTTCATGTGCTCGCCTTACCTTGATTCAGTTTAAAGTGTTGCATCGGATCCATTTCACTAAAGCTAAACTCTGTAAATTATTCCCAGGTACAGGGGATGTATGTGACAGATGTCTATTATCACCCGCCAATCACACTCATATGTTTTTCACATGTCCTAAGCTTATTGAGTATTGGTCCTCTTTTTTGACACAATGTCTAAAGCCTTAAATGTGCCCCTGCAACCCTGCCCTTTAATAGCCATTTTTGGAGTTTCTTCGGGGATCCCCGGCCTCACCAAAACGAAAGCCGATGCCTTGGCCTTTGCCTCCTTAATAGCTCGCAGAAGAATTTTATTGCAGTGGAAATGTCCTAACCCACCTTCTTCTTCCCTATGGTTGAAGGATCTTCTTTCTTTCTTGCACTTAGAAAAAATCAAATACACTTTACGAGGCTCCACAGTACAATTTCATAAAAGATGGGACTCGTTGCTTTCTTTTGTTAACTCACTGACTTCGCTTGACCCTCAGGATAGAGAGTGCACTTTGTGATTACCCTTTGGTTACATACCCTCCTAATAGATATGGTTACATTGTTTGTTTGTTTTTTGTTTTTTTTAAAATAGACATACATTCATATTTTTTATTATCATTTTATTTTATTGTATTTTAGTTTCTTTAGATTTTGTTTTATTTTATTTTCCCTTGTCTTTTCCTTAGGGGTTATTTTGGGGGGGGGGGGGTAGGAAGGGACATGACCTTGTTCTTGTCAGTCTCCTTCTTGTTGTATGTTTTGCATCTAAAAAAAAAAAAAAATGTCGGACACATGTCTGTATATTCACATATCCCGTTTTGTATTGTGTTGTGTGCCTAATAAACAAAGATCTAAAAAAAAAATAATTTTGCATTAGCAGAGATGAGGACATTAGAATGAAAATTTCACCCCCCACCCATGACCTAGCTGTCTCACTGGTTTGTTTGTCTAAATTGGACTGTTTCCAACCCATCACATTACCCTCCCTTACAAAGATTGTTTCCATCATGAAACCTGCAACCTGCCCCCTTGACATTGCTCCCACTTCCCTTCTGAAGGATGTCTTTGACATAGCCGGTCCCAGCATGCGTTCTATTATCAACAGCTCCCTGGCCACTCGTACCGTTTCAACCTGGTTCAAGCACGCAGTGGTCCAGCCCCTCCTGAAAAAACCCAACTTGGACCCTACCTTGCCTAGTAACTATAGACCTATCTCTAAACTTCCATTCCTGTCAAAGGTTCTCGAAAAGGTTATTCTCAGTCAATTTCTGCCCTACCTACACCAAAACAACACCCTGGAAACATTTCAATCAGGTTTTAAGGCTTATCATAGCACAGAATCTGCCTTGTTAAAAGTGTACAATGACCTGTTCCTCTCTATCCACTCCGGTGACTGTGACATCCTAATTCTTCTTGACCTGGCGGCATTCGATACTGTGGATCATGTCATTTTAATAGATCGTCTCCAGTACGAGGTTGGTATTGATGACACTGCCCTGAACTGGTTCACATCCTACCTCAAAAATAGAAGCTTCGCAGTCAACATAGGTACTTTCTCCTCTCCCCCAGCGAGTCTCTCCTGCGGGGTCCCACAAGGTTCCATCCTAGGTCCCATTATCTTCTCTATATACATGCTCCCCCTTGGTCAAATCATTCATAAATACAACATTTCCTTTCACTGTTATGCAGATGACACTCAGCTTTATCTCCCCCTGAAACCAAACGACCAGTCCAATCTTTTCAGTCTCTTGAACTGCCTTGAGGACATAAAGTGTTGGATGGCACAAAACGTCCTATAGCTGAATGAAGGCAAGTCTGAAGTTGTCCTATTTGGCCCCTCTATCTCTGTCAAAGTGATTACCAAGTCTTGGCAACCTGTCCACCCTTGTCAAACCCCATGTCAAAAATCTTGGTGTGATATTTGATTCTGCCTTTAAGTTTGATAAGCAAGTTAATGCAGTAGTGAAAGCCAGTTTTTTCCAGCTTCGTACTATTGCCAAAATCAAGCCATTTCTTTCTTTCAAAGATCTCGAGAAAGTCATCCACACCTTTATATCCTCCCGCTTGGACTTCTGCAACTCCCTGTATACTGGGATTAGTCAGTCGTCCCTGTCCCGCCTGCAACTGGTCCAGAACGCCGCAGCCAGGCTCCTGACAGGTACCCGGAAGAGGGACCATATTACCCCTATCCTGGCCACTCTCCACTGGCTGTCTGTACAGTTCAGAATTGATTTTAAGGTTCTCCTGTTTGTTTATAAAGCCCTAAATGGGCTGGCCCCCTCCTATATCGCAGACCTTCTAACCCCTTATTCTACCTCCAGGTCCCTCAGGTCGGCTGACTTGGGGCTCCTGGCTGTCCCGCGATCTAAACTTAAACTCAGGGGTGACCGCGCCTTTGCGGTTGCAGCCCCTAGACTGTGGAACAGCATTCCCCTCCCTATCAGATCTGCCCCTTCCATCGACTCTTTTAAGTCCAGGCTCAAAACTCACTTTTATTCACTAGCGTTTGAATCTTCCTGATGTGGCTTGTGCCTATGCCCATGTGTTGTTTATTTGTCCCTACGAGCTGTGTGCTTTGTTATTTATGTCTGTGTTTCTTGTTTCTTGTATTTGCAATTACCTGCTCTGATCTGTACAGCACTTTGGTCAACATGAGTTGTTTTTAATGTGCTTTATAAATAAATTTGATTGATTGATTGATAATTAAAAACAAAACACACATTGCATTGCATTTCATTGTGTGTTCTCTAAAAACACTCATACTGAAATACAATATGGGGTGTATTACTTTTCAACACCAGCTGCGTGATTTTGTGCTGAAATTGAAATGTAAATTGCATTTGCATTGCATTTAGATTTGTCAGCATAGCGTGGCGCACGTGATACAAGTCAAAGCAATCCTCGTGATTGTATTTATTGACCTGCAGTGCGGTCTGTCATTGCATTTCAACAGCAGCTACGCGGTTTCCGTGCCAAAATTGAAATGTAAACGGGGGCCGATTGCATTTCGCTCTGTGACCACTGCGTGCTGTACGGGACGTGACACAATTCAAAGCAATAGGCCTATCTCAGATTTCCGGGTAGGCAAACCGGAAGGGGTGAATACTTTTTTCCGGTAGCTTAGTTCACTCTGGTTCTGCCCACTGAACTGTGGTTCTGCCAAAGCCCATATAGAGAGAAAACACACACATCTCTGCTTCTGCTTTTATCTTCATTAAAAATTGCTGCGTTCAGAAGCAACAAAGCTTGCAGTGTTTCTTGCTGCTCCATCTCCAAGAGAAAATAACCCAGACATAAGCTAGAAAATTAGCTGTCTCATGGATAGGGGCATACCCGCTAGCTTGCTAGCCAGCTAGCTTGCAAACAAACAAGCAAAAGGTTTTTTAGAGCTGCTCTTAAACTAGCTAACGTTGTCTAACATTTGAGTGGTGGATTGCAATAAAGACGCTTTCGTTTGTTAACTTACTCGCTAGTAAAAACTAGCTTCGGTCGCTAACGTTAGTTAAAACTGTTAGCTTATCTCAGTGCTCTTAAATTATCTACCAAGCTAATGTTGTCTACCGTTTGAGTGGTGGATTGAAATAAAGACACTTTCGTTTGCTAACGTACTCGCTACTAGTAAAAACTAGCTTAGCCTCTGTTGCTAATGTTAGTTAAAACTAGCCATGTCTAGGCATTATCCCCGCTAGCAAGCAAGCAAGCAATACGTGTTTAATCAGAGCTGCTCTTAAACTAACTAACAAGCTAGTGGTATCTGACGTTTGAGTGCTCAATTTTTAGCTAGTGTGGTTCAGTGAACACTCATCCCATCATTAGCCAGATTATGATATAGCTTTAAATTAGGGTGACCAGACGTCCACGTTTTCGATGCCTTGTCCCTGTCCCTGGAAATGTCCCCGTTTTTTTTCTCCAAAAGGAGAAAAATAAAAAACAACCCGTTCCGATTTGCCGTCCTGTGAGTGTAATTTTACAGCAGATCAGATAATTTTCAGTTCAAGTTGTTTAGACCAATCAGAATTTACTCTTTGGCTGTGTCCGAAATCGCTCACTCATTTACTCCCTCCCTATACACTACTTAGGGAATCTACATAGAGCACTAGATAGGGATTGACTGGTGAAAGGAGGAGATGATTTCGGACACTACCGTTCCTGAGCAGGTTACTTAGCAACGCGTGACGCTTGCGTGACAGCGGTCACCAGCTTGGTGAGAAAGCATGCAAGAAACGGTAAAAATGTGTTCTTTTTTAAATTTTGAACAAGGGTTTTGTTGTCTCGTTGTAGGTAGATAGGTAAGTTAGGTAACTAGGTAGCCAGCTAGCTAATTAAGTTGCATTTTCCATTAAACAGTAATAATTATTAAATTTAAAAAATATTTGTAATATATTTAATCTACCGCGTTTATTTATATTTCGGTTATAAAGTCGATTAAACTGATTTAAATTTAAGAGAAGAGAAGTGTAGCCTATGTAACTAAATAGGCGAATATACAGAATGTCACTGCAATTTATCTAGTTAACATGTTTACACTATTACCACTTCACTAGTTAACTATACTGCTTTAATTGGCAACACGTTAGGCTTAAAAGGCCACTAGTGGGTTGAAAGGCTGACTAGTTGGCTGTGGTGCCACTAGTCGGCACTGTGGTGAAACCTATAAGGTTTCTGGTGTAACATGTAGAATAAAAGTGCAACTAGTGGCTCAAAATTCATGAGGTGCCAATCTTTGATATCAAAACGGTTTCGTTGCATGTTCACAGTCGTTAGGTTACAGCTGACGACAATAACTAGCCTACCACAATAGCTGTCTGTAATAGCCCTAAATGCGTTACAAGACTGTGTAAATGAGGCCTAATAGCCTAAGATGGTGGTGGAGACCGCTGTCATCCTGGAAGAAAGAGACCACTCCCATCAGGATAGAAATGTTTCATCATAGGATAAAGGCGATTACTCATAAAAACTATGTGTAGCACAGGCCAATTTTCAATTTACCTGAAATAAAGCACCAGAGTCATGTTTATCAAAAATAGATAATTCTTTATTACAAAGTTTTGATTACAAAAAAGTGTAACGAGCACTAGGGGTAAAGGATGTAAAGCTAAATGATCTAACGGGTAACTGGATGCAACATTTTGCTCAAGTTAATTCTATCAGTTTAGTTTAAAGGCTACCACACAAGGTGCACTCTAGCACTGGAACTGTTAACACTTGTGGTCAGACGCTGCAATGTTTAATGCAGGTAAAGATCACACACAAAGTGAATTCAAGGGAATGCAAAAAAAAAAAGTGACAAGGCCCTCTCTGGACAAAAAAATAGAAAATGTTTGCAAAGCATGTATTATGTTTACAAATCATTCACACATGCACAGTATATTATCTTATACCCCATAGCAGTAGGCTACCCATTATTGGTTAATTACGATAGCCTATATTCCTGCCAAAAAGATTAATTCTCCCTTTCAAAACAAAACAGATCGAGCTGCGGGCAACTAGTGTGAAACCGTAAATTAGATATCAGGTATATGGAATCAATTCTCATTCGGCTTGCCATACTGCTTATCCTATTGATCGATCGGTGCACTGATGTTATTGGTCCAGAACATTCTTGAAATTGTAATTATCCTGTGTAGCCTACTAATGTGTTAGTTGCATATACTCTAATTGGTGTAATATCATCAGTGAATCCATTTAAAGTGTAGCCTATTTATTTTAATTAATTTAATACATTTCAATTAGTGATTTCAAAGCCATCTTACGCCTTCAACGCATGCGCATTTGGTGGAATCAATGTTCGATTCATTTTCCCTGTGACCTGCCTGTGACCCCAGTGACGTAATTTTAACACTTTTCGACTCGTACCCACAAACTTGAATCCGTATTCGTAAGGAAGAATTCGTAGCCGTAGAAACTGAGTTGTATCCATAAATCTTTGCGGTCATAGCTTTTGGATTCGTACTCTCATAAAAACACACACACCCAATTTTACAACTTCATATTTTATGTATGACTTATGTGTATGAAAACATAATTTTGTGTACAACAAATGTATTTACCCACGCATGTTTAAAGTTATGCATCCATATTTTTGACAGCGTTCTTACTCCATATTAAACCCCCAAATTCTGCCGCAACCTTCTTGCCACCGTCACAGACAATCAGTGCATAAAACGCACCGTTTCTACATGCTACAAAAATCATGTTCTGATGTAGGAACAATAATAGCCTATATTATTAAAAGTTAATTTCAGTTGAATAGACGGCAATTATTTTTCCCTACAAAATCCGTGATATAGCTAAACACGAGTTCATCTTAGGTTATTAGCCTACAGTTCGCCATTTTCCAGCAAAGTTGACATCTCCACAGCGACCACCTCACACTTGCGGCTGTAATAGGCTACTGTTGTTGTAAAACATAGGCCTACCTTTAAACGGAACGTTAGGCCTTTGTTAGGCTACGTAGCTATATGCCTACAAACATTAGGCTACGTATTTTTATGGGTAGCCTATATTATGCAGCCTATATCTAGGCTACTGTATGCAATGATTCTGACATAGCCTACATTTATTCTGTTGTAAATTTCTGAATGGTACAGCCTATTCTTCAATTTGAACTTTAAAACATCGTTTTTGAGATATGACAACTAGTAGGACCTAGATGAAAATTGCTTCTAGTGGGCCAAATTTAATAGGGTTAACTGATTTTGTAAAGTCCTTCGATAAATTGAACAACTGTTGCCTTGTGGATAGTACTGCAGACTCAAACTGCAAATGAGACTGCAAAAGTGAATTCAGAAATAGTAACAAAACAAAACAAAAATAAAAATCGCAAATCCAGTGGGTAGCTATGCTAGGCATGTGAGTTACCAGCCTAGGAATGCTAGTGACCCGCCAAGTCAGTTGCAAATCCAGTGGGATGCTAAACTAAGCACAGTTACCAGCCTCTGTGAATCAAACCGGCTTCTCATTCACCACCGCTGGACTCTCATTTACATTAGTTTTAATAGGATACATCATAAAATAAATAAATTTAAAAAACCTTATAGGCCTACACCCCACCCCACCCCACGGACTATGATTGGACAGTTGATTGCATTTCATTTTGTCACTGAAAAGGCGGAGCACTTCGATAAATGCAATCACAGACCGCTCTGCAGGTCAAATAAATACAATCACGAGTATTGCTTTGAATTGACCCTTCACTAAGCCCCGCCCCTTAGTAACTGTTGCTTTGTCCGTCAAGCTTTGTGTCCATCAAAGCAAACATGGCGTTCTCAACCATGAAAGTAGGCTACTGACCTTTTGGAAAAATGGTCTTCAATTTCATATTTGTAGTGTAGTTTAAATGCTAGCTGAAATGATTCAATGTAGATTTTATGATGCTTGGCAGCATTATTTCCATCACAGCGTGCTGTCTGATTTGCTAGATAGCTAGCTACCACAGTGGCAGTGGAAACGTAACAGACATCAGCAGAGGGACTAGCTGGCTTGGCATCAAATAGCAAACCATATCTCATTCTTTATTATTATTATCATCGGTTTGTTTACGAGATGGAGTCTGGTAACGTTAATGTTATTCGACGGTAGCTAACATTAACGTTTTAAAAATACAGTATATCTGCAAACACTAACATATGGTCTTTTATATTAGTAAGCTAACCAAACGTCCAAATACGTCGAGTTTCAGCACAGTAGCTAAGTGGTAACTAGCCAGCTAATGACTGTTAGATGCGCTCGCTTTGGCTTTAAAATGCCTAGTTACAACAGTAACGTTACAGTATTGATTTCACACTATGGAAGTGGACATTCCTTTGTATTAAATACAGGGTGTCCGCGGGTCATTAAAAAGTCTTAAATAGTCTTAAATTCATATTTATTAAAAAAAGGCCTTAAAATGTATTAAATTGTATTAAATTCGTTTTTGAAAGGTCTTAAATATTTTTTGAGGCGATGTGTTCCCAATCTCACTATACGGTGTGATTGAGTTTTGCCAAATGATAAACTGAAAGAAAACCAAATACGATAGAAACTGGATTTTTTTTTTTTAAATACGCAAGATCCTTTTTAGGTGAAGTCACGTGACCGCAAGAGTTTGCGGGTGCTTCTACGTTACCAAGCAATCTAAACTGTTCCACAGTAGTAGGCTACTGTCAGTAGGAGCGATTCTGACAAGATTACTTTCTGCTAAATTTCTGCTTCGGATTCAGTCAAGGGAGGTAACAATCTAAGTTCTATGTAATAGCCAAGCTAGCAAACTAACGGATTCATGGGTAAATGCAAGTTTAACGATAAATGGCTTGAGAAAAGCGAATACTCATGGTTAAAACCCATAACATGGTTAAAACCCGTGCCCGGTAATGTCTCCGAAGCCCGATGCAGTATATGTCGCAAATGTTTCAAGCTTGGCACAATGGGATTCAGGGCGGTAGAATCCCATATGCAAAGCGAACAATATTCAAGAGCACGCCAGCAGACTCCAATTGCTCCGTTCTGCACAATTATACGATCCCAGATTTATGCGTTTTAAACCAATTTCGGTACTTTCCTGTTCTTTATCCTGCTCTTAGTCTTTTAAGGTTTATTTGTTACAGGGATCACTCATTGGCAGCTGAAGGTAGTGGCGATTCTTTTTTTATTGTATAGCTGATTATCTCGCGAAATTCGTCTGTGTGCAAAGCTATTTTCCATTGACCGCGCAGTTTATTTTAGCTGTTTTGGCGTCATGAACGGGTTTTCTTTGCAGCGCTTATTTGGAGTTACAGCCCACACTCGTGTTGCCGCAAATTCGAACATCTCTTCTTGTATTTGCCCTGTCAAGTCAGGATTGAACTGACCACAGTGTGTACGTGTACAGTCCTTACACACCAATAACCACTTTCCTGGGATGAAGGAGAATGATTCTTCGTTGTCCAAAGAAGGGCATAATTTGTTCAGTGCCATTTGATGTTTGAGGGCAATAATGTAGCCTAGGCCTAGCGATTGATTCATTAAACGGGAGCACTTCCTTTAACAGTGTGACCTTTAGGACAGAGAGTGGGTTTATAAAATGCTTGCTTTGTTGTCTAATGGTTTAATATCTATTTTCAGCTTCATATTACAATCATATATCCAAACCCCGCCCAGTCACCATAGCTAGCTGCATAGCTAGAGGTAACGTTACTTACAGGTCCAACAGAAAACACGCCAACTCCACATCGCTCTTCATCCCCTTGCTGAACTTCAGCTGTTGCCATCAAGGAAAAGCAATTCCGATTCTGGTTTTTGAACGAGCCCTGTCGGCTTGTCATTTCACTTCACTGAGCTTCTTCACCTCCGCCATTGCAGTAGCTATCTAGCTACAAACCCTCCGCTGAAACCTGATCCCACCCCACAGGCTCTGTAGCCACACCGACCCCTATTTCACTGTAATAAACATTTGGACAAATGTCCTTAAACTCAAGTAATTACTGTCGTTTTGCCTCAATGTTGATTTAGAACTGCATTCATCAAAAGTTTGACCTCGATGTAAATTAATTGTAAATCTAATCTACACATTTATGTTCCCATTTACGATCAAATTTGTACTTGAATGAGGCCCAATTGGGTGCTGAGGCCCAGTGGGTGCTGTTTTCAGGCTCTTACTCCAGTGCGCTGTGCACTAAGACAGGTGGTGTGGCAAAAATGTGGCATGGAATTGAATGCAGTACACATGCAGTAGACACAGAGCATTCCATTCCATTACACATTTTTGCCACACTGCCTGTCTTAGCGCACTGGAGTAAGAGCCTGAAAATATCGCCCATTGTCTTCTCCAGTTAGGCGTACTGCTCCCTTTCAAGAGCATCCGGTGGTTTGTGGAATACTAGAACCACTTCTGCTAACTTCATTCTTGACAATATTACATACTCAGTTGCGAAGAGTGTATACACTTTTCATGTTTATTTTTGTTGCAAGTTTGGTCTTAAATTTCATTCTAGGTGGCATTAACAATGTCTTAAAAAGTCTTAAAATTAACTTCTTGATACCTGCAGACACCCTGTAAATAAGAATTCTGTCAATTTACTTTTGAGGTGAGATTAAATTTACTGTTTCAAATTAAATGGCTCAAGCTAGAGTTATTATTATTATAGAGATATTATTTCACAAACTATTAAATGTTCCAATACTTTGTCTATTTAGTGGCCATTACGTTATTGCATTATTCATGTTTTTACCTTACCAGCATTTTAGTTGCACAGACAGCAGCAACAAGTGTTTGGGTAACGTTACTTGGGACTTGGCTTCCTACTGACAAATTGCGGGAATAACATGTTTGTTAGAGAACAGTGATTTTCTTTCCTTCTTTTAAAGTTTAATTGTGTCCCTTTTTAGATAGAGCTGACGTAAACAGTAGCTATAACAGCTGATGTCCGTTATGGATAGCCAAAGCTAAGGTTGCATTGTTAGACCATTGAAAACAGTTGAAATGGATTTTGATTTAGAAGTCAATTGGCTACCATTGTGTAGCTAGTTTCTTTTTTTCAGTTATGGTAGCTATTAACTGATGTTAACTAACGCTTTTTACCTTGGAGCAAACAATGTTAGATGTGCTTCATCATCTCCGAGGGGTTCAATTGTGAATGAGGTCGCCCACATAATTTTATCCAAAGCCTACATTTTTCCTTGTTTGATTTGGGTTTTGGAAGAAATGACATCCTCCTCCAAACCCTTTGGATAAGGAGTGTCAGTTTAGCAGGTTCCCCAATCTCACCGTTTGACCATGATGACAAGCTAACCTACAACTAGGAAAGCTTGACGGAGGTCAACTGCCTAGTAACAGTTTCTAGGCTATGATTGTACTATCGCCGCTTGGAGGAGGGGTTTAGTCAAGGGTAAAATATTTCACATCCCATGCGGCATGTAGTGATGGCCATTTGGTCTGAAATTGGGAATCGATTCCAGAACCGGTTCTCAGTTTTGGAACCGGGTTTAAGAATCGATTCCGATTACAAATCAATTCAAAATGTTTCTCATGAAATGCTGTCACTGTGTTGCTGTATTAATTAGCGATTTCACTTGCAGTTAAACATAACTAGCCTATATCAAGGTCAAAACATTTGCCAGCAGCATTGCTGATTTCACAATGACTTGGCCTAGCTATTCCCTATTGTCGCCGCGTAACGTCATGGGTTTGGCTTTTTTGGTTGACAGATTGCGTCACTTGTTTTGGGATTTAAAAAATTAGCCTGGCAACTCTGCTAGCTATCTGATATAAAGGTGATGGCTAGCCTAGAATACTAGCTAATGTTAATCTAGTTTGTGGCAATTTTGGCTATTATTATCTTGCAAGTCTTTGCGATTCAAATGTCAATTCTGAATGCGATTAAAGTTTGAACCGGCAATTGTCAACTTGTTAAAATTGCCTTCCTTTTAAAATAGGCCGAGGTACTTTAGGATAGCTGCCCGCTGCTGATCTGATGTTAGGCAACTCGCCATGTTTCCTTGATGCAGGCACTGCGACCAGCACTGACAGTCAATCCCATAATTGTCTATCTTGATTCCATGCGTGTATTGGATTGGTTCTAAATAACAACCGGAAATGAGGTTGTCTATTTGAAGATACAATTCTCAACTTTGATTTAAAAAAGAATGAAATCAAATGCTTTAGGCTATTATTAATAGCCTAGTGTTTGATTTAGTTAGTCTGGTCTTAAATATTCTTTTCAGAAGCATACCCTACTACAGCAGGACTCTGAGGTTTTTTTAAATTTTCTTTTAAATCAAGCGTCACCTAGACAATGGGGGAAAAGAAAACACATGAAACAAGTGACGGGCTATAGGCCAGGCTAAATCCACCCCTGGTTGTGTTGCTGTTAGCTACAAGCTATAATGAATATTTTACGTGTATCAATCATGAAGTTTAACAATGCAGATGAAGAAAGACAAATTTGTGATATGCCGCAATAGTAGTAGCCTAGCTAGCCACAGTAGGAGCCTAACATATAGGCATGAACTTCCCCAGCACTCGCACTTAAAAATGGTTCTTGCTTCCCTGCACAGAACCGAACAACCGATTTGATAGAGCTATCAGTTTCTTTCCAATGTTAGCTGACTAAGATTAGACCACACTTAGGCTACCAAAATAAATAGTGCATTGGTCCCATTTCTTGACAACGTTTCCTTTTTGGAGTTTAAGTTTCCATATTTTGATCATCATAATCGCATATCAAGCCTATACTGCACCTGACACTGCATACCAGAAGGCTATACACAGGAATTACTGGTTAACGTCCACTAAAATTGTTTACATGCAGAATAATGATGTAAATCATACCACAATGACATAAATCAGTTGTTTAAGTATAATGCATACCAAGTAACCATCTTTGTTAATTTCAACATGTGGATTTTTAATGGCATCGTCAGCTCATCGTTGTCATATTTATTTTTGGGTCTCTCAGATTAACGTTTCTCTCAGTTTCATGCTCAGTGCTTGTTTCGAGCATGCGCCATGCGCTGCGTTACGACAAGCGGCACTGATCACTGTGCTATCCAATCACCTCTTAAAAGTAGCCGGAAGTTGCTTATGAGCTCAGTCAGATGACTTGAATCACTGAGTTATAACTCGGTAAGATCACCTTTGCCAAATGTAGGTTATTATTACCTCTAAATCTGCATCTGCACTCAGGCAGGGATAACTTGGAGCAAGACGACGAAGAACCGGAATCGTTACATTCTACAATTTGGAACCGGTTTCTCGGTTCCGCTTTTGGAATCGGTTCCCTGGAATCGATTCCCGATTCTTGCCCATCACTAGGGCACGCAGTGGCCACAGAGCGAAATGCAATTGGCACCCGTTTACATTTAAATTTTGGCACAGAGACCAGATGTATAAACAGTGCTGAGCAGAAAAATGCCCTCAGAAAGCCGCGTAAGTGAGTTTCCATGCAGACATTCAGATGTATAATATAACACGTGCTGTGAGAATCCGCGTATGAGTCTGTGTGATATGGCGACACCGTGACAGAAAGGCAGAAGTAGAAAATGATAAACTTTTTTTTGGCAGATTTCCGACTTTCACCCTGAGCGTTCTTTTATGCATTCTTTAGTTTCTACATGTGGCCCCTGGTGTTGAAATGCAATCACAGACCGCTCTGCAGGTCAATAAATAAAATCACGACTATTGCTTTGAATTGTGTCACGTTCCGTGCACCACGTTATGCTGACAAAGCTAAATGCAATGGGTTCATTTACATTTCAATTTTGGCACGAAAATCGCGCAGCTGGCATTAAAAAGTAATACACCCCATATTGTATTTCAGTATGAGTTTTTTTAGAGAACACACAATGAAATGCAATGCAATTTGTTTTAAATTATGGCATGATAAATGCACATCCTTATGTAAAAGCAAACGCAGATATGTATTACATTTCACAATGTGTCGCTAAAGCGATTGCATATAATTAAGTCACAAAAAATCTTCCATAAAAATGGAGACAAAATGTTGATTGCATCCTGGCCATTGCCTATGCACCATTCTATAAGCTCCTGTCTTACCTGTGGCTTCTTGCTGAGAATAGGAGGTAGAGGCCGTGTGGCACAGAGATCCAGGGAGGCCTCAGGGATGGAACGGTCATGGTTGCCCTTGAGTGGCTTTTTTCGGGGCATAGCCTTAATGAGCAGAGGCTTAATGCTCCTCATTCTCAGCTCCATCCTATGAGTTTGAATTCTGAATGGGGAGTTGAACACGCCGCGACACTGCACGGGCCATGTGAAAAGACAAATCACACACAAACAAAGCAACATAAAGTTAAATCCATTTGACATTTGTGACCGGATCTATGCTTCAGATGAGGTATCACAAATATTTACTCACCTGAGTAAATATTTCTGGAGATATACGACTGTTTGACTATTGTGTTTTTGCAAAACACAGTTCTGAACTTCTGAGTTAAATATTTTGTTGTTATATTTGTGTACTCTGTAACCCAGTGCTTGCTATGAGATTGAATAATTTTTGATTATATTTGATTATATTAGTGTTTAAACCATAAATTCAGAAAAATATGAAAAGAATACATACATAAGGTTTAACCTCTGATTTTGCGTTAAACCCTGATCCTTTTTCATTCTTCCACTATCATGAAACTTCAAAACATAGTAATACTTCAAAGAGTGACATTTTGATAGCCCTCATCAACTGGTAATTACTTCTTGTGATCCCACAATACCTTGCATATGAAGGCTTGGAGGGAAAATGACTGCCGGTTTTCTCCTTTTTTTTTCCCCCAAAGTAATTTTCATCTGAATCTTGGAGGATTGATGGTAGATTAAAGGTGGAATGTGCTAATACTCTCCCCTATCTATCATGTGACTATTTATCATCAGTGAAATGATAACAGCTTTGGTCACACCAAACTTTTTTTTTGTGTTGCTCCAAACTATAGCCTAATAGAATAGAATAGAATAACTTTTATTTTCCCTTTAGGGAACTTCAGTTGTAGTAATAATACGCTAATGTTAGTTTTCTATACTTTTCTTTGCACTGTAGAAATACTTCTGTATGCTACATGCTACTTGCACTATGACAGGCTGTGGTGACCAAATCTGCCCTAAGAAAGACATGACAAAATATGTAAGTTGATCAGGTAATGTATACGTTTGCAATTTATTTATTGTTTGCAAATTATAAACCAGCTCATGTGGATTTTTTATAACTCTGTCAATGTTAGCTAGATGCATGGCTGGCTATGTTTACGGTCACACAGATATAAGCTAACGTTAGTGGTATGTTTAGCTAGTAACTATATACATATATATATTTAAATCTTTAGCTAGCTAAATGAAAACGATGTTGAACTTAGCTTAGGCATTCGTAAATCGGCTGTCGGAGTGCCGGAGTACATCTGGTTGTTCATAATGGGCAGTGGGCGGAGTTAACTCGGAGAATAGTGAATCACACAGGCCAAAACAAATACAGACGTTCTGACCCAAAATGGAAATTTCAAAGGAGAACATACTGGCTGTAGCATTGTTGTCGGAGAAGCCAGTATTTAGACTTAGCATGTTTCCTTAATCTCTGATGACATATCATGGTCATTTTATGATTTAGTACAGCAAATGTGTTACATATAGCTCCTTTAAAATTTATTTTGGAGAGATCATGTTTTTTTGTTAGTTTGGTATTTCAAATACTACAGTATCCATGAGCCTCATCACCTGAAAATAATTTCCACTCCATAGAAGTAGAAAAAAGCTCATTGCGGACAATAGAAGAAGAAAAGACAGTCTTTTCTGTCATTAAAAAATATTGGGATGGCAGGTATGCCATCCGCCAAGTTATGGCTTGGTGGGGCATGGCCCATACCTATACAGAACCGAGAGTTTGGCACTTTTCAGGGTTTCCTACAGAAGTAACCACAATGACCATAGACTCTCAGCCCTTAAAAACATTAACTTATGTACGTATGTTCTGACTTCATGTAACCACACAGCATTCAGATACAACTTCACACATCCACACAATAAAGCCCCAAACTTGGGTTATTTTGCCGTTTTTCTCCTTCCTCTTCCGCTTCTTCTTCTTTTTCCTATTTTTCCTGCCAAACTGCCTGCTTCCGTCGTGATGTTATCCAATGGGGAGAATTATTCTTTGAGGGTATGGTCCGTATACCTGCTCATCAAGCTTATCGCCCAATAAAAACGCTTCATACTAATGTTTTTTAACGTTAATATAGCTAATGGCTTCATGCTTTCCAAGAAGCTACTGTAGCCTAATGGTTAGAGCTGTTGTTGCTCACACAGAGGATTGTGGGTTCGAGCCCAGCCGGGCACATGCTTATGTTCCACAAAAACAATGTGCAACTGTTAAGTACTTTTAATTTCTTAGACTGTTATTATTTTCACATTAACACATTAACGTATTTTTATTGCAAAGGCAAAAGAGGTTTCAAATATTAACTGTTCAATGTTTCACTTGTATTTCACCTGTACTATATCACACCCTCCCCAAACTGGACGCTCGCTCTTGTCTGGTTTGGGGAGGGTGTTACGCTCTGCTCTTGCGGTCATGACTGACTGACTGTGGAAACCGAACCTCAACGTACCCTTGCCTCGGCCAACATTTCTTTATTCATTAATTTCTTCACTTCAGCTCTGTTCACTTTATCCTTTTCACACATAACACAATGTCACCATAACATTAACTACTAGGAAAATTAAGAATTTATGATAATAGCCTACATTAAGAATTGACGATAGCCTACTATAAGTTGCAATGCTTTAAGAGATCGGATTTATAAACCGCCAATTCCCCAAACATATCTGAATCATGGTTAGTCACTTTAAAATAAAAAATAAAAAAACAATAGCCTCCGAATGTGGCTCTAGTCTACGCTACTCTGCAGATAATGTAGCTTACTACAAACACGTTTAATTATAATAATAATAATAATAATAAGAAGAAGAAGAATCTCTGGTATGTACTTTCTTAGTAGTATCTATTGTTTTCTTTCTGGCTAAGATTCCTGGGAAATATGCATTGTCCAATTAAGCTTGTTAGCCATCGTTACTGTTGCCAGAGAAACGTCAGTCTGCTTCTAGTCAGGAAGCAGATACAAGCTAGGCTACTACGAAGCAAATCAACATGCCTTATAGCCTACATTCATTGCACTACAGAAAACTAAACTAAATCTAGCTGTCCAGTACCAAAACATTTCCCGCAGGTAACGTTCTACACTACCGGAAAAAAACACTGCGAAGGAATTCTGCTGTGCTTATGAACTCACTCGCTCGCTCGCAGCCCACACATGGAAGGTTGGAGTTACGCATCTGGCAATCCAGTGTTGAATTGCCTAACGTTAAATGTATTTCATTTTCTATAGAATACTAATAGCCCTATTTTAAAACTGTATTTCCATATTTTACTGATGCAAACTATTTACGCTGTACTAGCTATTTAGGCTGTATGTCTTTCAGCTAGAATGTGTTTGCGTCTAGCCCATTGTGCATGCATGTCTCCATATAGACTTGGTTCATGAATTTACATGCTGCTTCATGATCCATAGCTCAGGTGGTGCTGTTCATTGTATTTCATTACACATTAAATATTGCTAATCTACAAACTCTTTTAATGTAATTGTGTGCTGTCTGTAATAGGATAACTGTTCTCATTCTTGTCAATACAGGGCGTTATGGTTACGCAAATGTCTGCATGAATTTCTTTGGAATGCATGTCTCTCTCCGTGTTTATCTTCATGCATTATTCATCATTAGTTAGCTATAAAAAATAAGTGATATCAGATCAAAAACATCTACGACGTAAAAAAAGCCAAGTTACTCACGCATAGCCTACATAGCGCTGTCTATAAGTCCTTAATTCCAACTTGTAAAAACTAGGCCTGCCTTTAAAAGTCTTGATATCAAAATGTGGCAAGTTATAACTAACAATATTGCCTATCGTAGCTCACACTAAATAAACTAGCTCTATTCCAAAGCAATGCTATCCAAACTTTCCTAAATTATTTAATGCAACTTGGCCCTGTGTTTCTTCATCTGGGTCCACAGTGCACCCAAAGCACATAAAATACGACGACAGTCTATCTGGATTATTTTCAGTGATTATACCATCATTCAACTATCGTTGAATCCTTTACTTTGTGCTGACCTATATTCTCTGTGGAAGTACGGCGGCGGATCGATACTTTACATTACCTACGAATGTAGTGCAGGCACTGGTCGACTACAACAACAAAGAAGACTAACGAGTTGCAATGGCCACGTTCGCTCCGCCGCCGTACTTCCACAGAGAATATAAGTCAACACAAAGTAAAGAATTCAACGATAGTTTGACTTAAAAAATGATGGTATAAACACTCAAAATAACCCTGATAGACTGTCTTTGGGTGCACTGTGGAGTGTTTAAGTGCGTTTGGTAGTGGATGCTAGCAGTTACCTTAGAGTTGCGCTAGCATTAGTAATGTGTGTATGTCCAAAAGAAGGGACAGCATGGAATTATCTGAAAATGGTTTCCATCAATCAACTACATCATGGGTAAGTCGTAATTGAGACATTGTCCAAAATTCCGAACTATCCCTTTAAGCAGATGATGATTGACAGCGATGTTTGATAGACACCCGCGTGTTAAATTCAGCCATGCAGACATGCGGAAATATTTTGAAATTTTTCTTGAAGCAGTGGGGAATAGTCACATTGTGAATGACATCACACAGTTATCTAACATTTAACTTGCACAGAAATCGTTAAAGAAATAGTAGGCTACCTATTAATAAGAATGAAATGGTTTGCAGCAGAGGTATACACCTATTTTATTTTTTTTAAATAGGCTAAGTGGTGAATGTCATGTACAATGTTCAGATGAAAAATCAAGGTTCTAAACTCCATGATTAAAGGTCAGTGTTTTTTCTGTCATTGATTGACGATGCTTGGTGAAAACTTGTCCGTTTGAAGACACGCATCTTTCTGCATCGACAGAGTTGGTTACAACAGACAAGTAGGCTAGCCTATCGTGTTGCCTTTCATGTGCGGTTTGGAAATTATTTCCTCATCTGTAGCCATCTCAGAATTCGTGCAGTGACATTGCCGTGCCATTTTCTTGTCCTAGCCTAATAATGAAAGCTTGGTGTTCGTCAGGGAACTTCCACCGTTTTTAGTGCTTTCCTGATTTTTCGGCAGTTTACCACGTAGCATATTCTACAGTGTTATTTGTATAGGCTGCCTTATACATTCGAAACATATTGCCAGATTCTGGTAGAAACAAAGTGTGACTTAGGCTACAGATTCTAGATTCTTGTCAGTTGTTACAATCATATGTTTGACGGTGCTACAGTCACGCATGTTATTTCAGTCTGCTGCGCATGGAATCTATATTCATTTAATAAAATTAACGTTTGTTTAAAACACTCCGAGATGTGAAGCTTTTTTCAGTTTTCCGTAATTTTAAACAACCGCACCAAATAATTTTGAAGATAGGCCAAACGGTTCAAAAGTTATAGACCAAAATATTTGTCTCTATAGTGCCACCATGAGGCTGATTGAGGTGAGATTTTAAACACCCTTCATTTCATACATTTATGATGAGTGTGCCAAGTTTCAAGTCGCTAGGATGTACCAGCTCACAGGAAATTTAGCAAACACGCGGAGAATAATAATAATAATAATAATAAAACCAGTGGAAAACAATTGGGTTTTAGCCCTTCGGGCTCAAACCAAGGGGCCAAAACTTTTCGTTTAGTTTTGAAGCTCATTTCCTGGTTGGGCTGGGAGCGGCAATTTGTGCCGTTGCTCACTAGCGCCACTGCGGTTGGCTGCAGTATAGGTCTTTCACCATGTAAGTCAATGGCAGCAATGTGGTCAAAATACTCAGTCAATAAATTTTTCCCACAAAAAAATTGAATTGCAATAGGTGCCTTTCCTTCATCTAATGCCTCTGCATGTGCTGATTTTTTTAAATATTGTGTCGTTTGGACAGGGTATTAACATTTGTTCTGGACCAATCAGAGGGACAGGTTGAGTCCTCTTCGGCTCCACGGAGCAGACGCAGTTTGTACAAAAATGCATCCGGAGCTTCAATTCGGTCTTTACGAGGCTGTGGGAAGGCAATGGGTGACGTCAGTGACTTTGTCCATATTTTTATACAGTCTATGGCTCAAACCCTAATTATTCAAATCAGTGTCATCCCTTTGATACTTTAATTAGAAGATTAGAAGAGGAAAGCTTTATCAATGGTTATCTACAGTGCTATATATGCTAATCATTGAAATGTTTTTTTTTATTGTACCACATCAGACAAGTTCTATTAATACACCAGAGAAAAGGCGATGGGTTATAGGACAGTGGGGGGTATGCTGCAATTATAAAATCTGTTGTGGGCATAAAAAATAGCAGTGATATTGACCCCTGAACAAAAGATCTAAATCTATGTCAGAGCAAGCACTCCTGTCCAGCAGAATTTCTGCCATTAAGGATGAACTGTGAAAGACCCATTCATTTCCTGGTGACAAGGTCAGACTAAGGAAGTGCAGTCCCCCATCATATGCACAGCAGTGCTGCAAAAGCATAAGGTTTTTCTCATGGTGACAGGAAACTACATTTAAGTAGAACATGTAGTCTGGCAGCTGGGTTTTCTGGCAGTTAAATGCATTGGTAAATAAAATGTGTGACTAACATGTCACACCAAATGAAAACTGTGGTTTGCTTAAGTCTTTCAAAACCAAAATGTCCACTGTTATCTTCATATATTCTCTTATAGCTCTCAATAGTATTACAAAGTAGGTACAACTTGATGACTCATGGTTAATGGGTTTATGATTGACACATTGTGTGTGCCAACAAGGTACCTCTTTTGGCTCAATGTACAAAAAGGTACCCCGACTGAGAAGCCATTGACCAGTGTTGTTCAAGGTGTGTGCATATCTAAACTCACCTATACTCACACATGGAGGCGCACACACACCCGAACATCTGTTGACTATCAAAAGCCAAAGTCTTTCCACTCACAGATTTACACTCTCAGACTCTAGACAGCTGGCTGTGATGTCTTCCTGCCCCAACGATCGGGGCTCCTTCTACAAGCACCGGCCCGTGGCAGATGTGAGAACAGGGAACCGGCAAGCAGAAAGGACGCGGTTAATATTGCCGGGTAGCAAGAAAGGTGGAATGACTGTACAGGCATGAAGGAGACCCAGGGAATTAAATATCTGCTAGAGATGAGGACTGCTGAATCAACACTGACCAGTGTACTTCATCATAATTATCAGGACATGCTATTGCCTGGGGAATTATAAAAATCCCACTCAGCAAATCATTGCTGCTGTTAGGAGATAGGCAGTGTTAACATGCTGTCACAGTCCGGCATTTAGTAAGATATTCCACATTCAGTTACTCTTGGCTGAGAACTAAAGGGAAACATGATAATTTATCAGCCGGCATGGGTCCGCTTTCTGAATTAACTTCTTTCGGCCCATGGTGTAGTGGGGCGTGTACCGAGGTATACGGCATATACCCACCTCTGCAGGGAAGGATTTACCATATACTCCTATACTTACCTAAAAATATCTAGTGATATGTCTCAATGTCGATAAATGTAAAGGGAGACATGCAGCAACCAATGAAATTATGTTGTTTTGTATGTCTCGCCAAGTACTGAACTGCAACGTCCAGTGTTCTGGCCAATACGGCAAACCACAACGTAAATTAATTTGGTCTCTGTCAGTGTGTTAACTTGACGTTGCTGCGCGCTACTCTATTTGAATCAGAAATGATGCAGAGAAGAGGAGACCAGCTGTTCAGCACCGCACGTGAGTTTTAATGTCACGGTGCTTCCCACTTCTGCTTCTTATTAGCGCAGGGCAAATCATGTCTGTTTGTAAAATTATGATTGAAATATAATTGTTAAAGTTTTATTTTTGGTTTGACGGGGAATAAGTTACCCAGGTAACTAAACTGTGGCACTCCGCCAATTAGGAGTCTATTGATTCACCTCAATCTTTAATCAGTAATATCATTTTGTGACTCGAACCGCGGTCTCTAGCGTGGTAGTCTGTTGCTGTAACCACCACAGTAATGGCACTTTCCCATTTTGTGAAAAAAAGCTGTGTACTGTGTACAGAGCTGAATGAAAAGGCAGGCAGGTAGCTAGCCAATTGTAGCCTATGAATGTAAAATAATGTGGCGAGATGGCTACACCATGTTTTGGTTAGCAGAGAGAAATTAGTAAGCATTATACCATGGTATGGGTGAATACTCGATTCTGATTGGTCAATGACTGGTCGTTATTCTGTATAACCGGTCAGTCATCCGGGTCACAAGTTTAATCACAGTTCTAAATTAATGCGCTGCCTGTCTGGCCAGCTAGTACTACGCAACCTGGGAATGGCAAACATGACCGGTTAATTCAGAGTCCAAGACGTTATAGAAAATAAGTGGAATAAATAAAGTGAATTAATAAAGTAAACGAATGTAGCCTACCTACTTTATTTTCCTCAGTGACTAACATTACTGTAGCCTACGGGAGACGGCTACTTCGCCTCGTAGGTATGCTGCAAATAGTAGGCTAACTTTGGCTACGAGAAACATTTGTCATTGTTTTTAAGATAATGCAAATGCAATACGTAGCGAGGTAACTATATAGCTAGCCATAGTTACATTATCACGGAGTTAGCAAAGCGCATGGTGTTTATGTGCAATGCATAGCCTAATCTTTTTTTTTTACTGCGAGCCATAAATCCGTCTCTAAGGTAGAAGTTAACGTTGCCGTAGCAACAGCATACATCTGATTTATAAAAATCAGTAAACAACATTAATCTGCAGATTAAAAAAAGTTTGTATTCGGCAGATATCTTAGTTACAACTACTTCAATCTAGCAAAACATTTTTGTGGTTAGAAGTGCAGTATTTATTCAGTTGGAAATACGAATTTATCATAATAAATTGCTTCACAAACATGGAAGGACCAAGAAGTGGAAGATACTCAGGAACCAGGCACAAAAGCTTGTGAAGCAAGCAAAGGATTCATACTACACAAGACACATTCAACAGTTGAAAAATGAAAATCCAAGAAAATGGTGGGACTTTGTCAACACAGAGCTGGGAAGGAAGCAGAAGGGCTCAAATCATGTGAGAATTGATGGAGTTTCAGAAGAGGATGTAGCCACGGAGCTTAACAACTTTTTTGCAGAGTTCTGGTGTGAAAGCAACTCACTGAGTATTCTCCCCCTCCCAAGACCAAAATACAACAAAGACCTATGCTCTGTTGGAGGTGAAATTATTACTCAAAAACATAAATGGCAGAAAAGCAACCAGGCCGGATGGCATTCCCTCTTGGCTTTTAAAAGAACATGCTGAAGACTTAGCACCAGTCATTACGCATCTTTTCAACCAGTCTTTTACAGAGGGCAAGCTTCCATCTTTCTGGAAAAGTGCAAATGTGGTGCCCATCCCCAAAGAGCCTGGGGCAAATCAACTAAATCAGTTCAGACCAATATCCCTAATAAGCGTCATAGCCAAACTTTTAGAAAAATGTATGCTTAAACGAACCAGTGATCACATCCTTTCAGTGGTGAAAGACCAATTTGCCTACCAAAAGAAGTCCTCCACGACAATTGCCCTGGTCAAAGCCTACCAGTCCTGGCTTACTGCATTGGACTCTCGGGAAGGCACAGTGATCCGGGTGTTATTGGCTGATATGAGCAAGGCCTTTGACACAGTCAACCACGCAACACTGATGCTGCATTTTTGTGAGGTCATCTCAGACCCCCGGGACATAGCATGGACCCTGGACTATCTCCACGGCAGGACTCAACGAGTTTTTGCCAACAACACACAGCCAGTGGACCCACATAACATCTGGAGTCCCTCAAGGAGGTGTGTTGTCTCCGTATTTATTCCTGCTATATATGAGTTCCAGGAACACACTGTCATGACACAATCTCTGTTGGTTATGCAGATGATATTAGTCTCTCAAGATGCTTTGCTACCAAGTTGCTCCCATTAGATCAGACAATGCAACTGGAAGCCCAGCATCTAAACGAATGGGCCCTGCAAAATGACATGATTCTAAATGGGAAGAAGAGCTATGAGGTGCGGATCACCTGTGTGAGAAAAGCCCCTGTGATTACTCCATTACATCTAGGTGGAGAGGCAGTGCCAGTGGTTCCAACTGCTCGCTACCTGGGCTGGCACGTAGACTCCTCTCTCTCTCACTCCTACGAAGTCCAGGACATGGTGCTCAAGGCATCAAAGCGCCTCTATCTGCTGAGAGTTCTGGCTAGAACAAGCATGTCAGTTGACGACCTCCTGCTGATCTACTTTGCCCTCATTAGATCAGTGTTGGAGTATGGACATGTCCTCCTGGTTGGATGCAGCAAAGGACAGGAGGAGGAGTTAGAGCGAGTGCAACGTAGGGCACTTAAGATCATCTCCAGACAGGGCATTCGGCCGCTCCCCCACCTTCCATCTCTAAAGGAACGAAGGGAGGAAGCTGCAATCACCCTGCTGAAACAAATGATGAGTCCATCCCACCCACTTCATGACCTTCTCCCTTCAACCAGACTATGTACTGGCAGGAAAATGAGAAACAGCACTGCCCTCTCCGTTCCCCCTGCCAGGACCAAGCGCCTCCAGCAGTCCTTCCTACACATTGCAGTTAGACTCTATAACGATAAAGAAGTGAAAATTGTTTGACTGTCACTACCCCCACAGGCTTGAAATGTCTACTATAATGTATAAACTTTTATTTAATTTAAAATTATTTTTAATCATTTTTCCCTGTGTAAAGAAGTGTATTTCAGACTTGCTTCTGCGAAACTCTCTTTATAATAAAAACGAACTAAAAAAAACTAAAAACTAAGTTGTAGAAGCGCCTTTCTACAAAAACGGCAGCATTCCCTTTTAGAACAAGAAAAATATCTCTTATTTTAAAAATGGTGACACATAATACATATCTTGCATTAATTCAAAATGTTCTTTTGTTAAAAAAACGTGTCCTTTAGGTGCATTCGTTTGTTTACCATTAATATAAAAGTTAAACAAAATCACGTCCTATCATTGTGATTGGAGGTTTAGTGACACATTTTAAGTTGAAAATTGTATTTCTTCTTGTTTTAATGCGATTAAACTTAAAAATAAACACAGATAAAATCGCTATACTTAATAGCTAAATATCCTATTTAAGTAGGCTAGATGTAAAAAGATGAAATCATATTTTATATTTTCATTTAAACATTGCTTTTCAGTGTTGTTTTTGTTCGTGGAAAATCTGTAGGCTACGTTGCATTTCAGGACATAAAACCTGCCAAGGCTACATTGTGTTATGTCCTGCATTGCAAATTTCACCAGAAGAGGGGACCGTTTACAAAAATATACCAGCAATACTTACACAGCTATGCTGCCCTTTATTCCTCTGAAGAGCATATTTTGTGACATTAAATACAAACCATGCCTTGTGCACACTCCTTAACTGGACAGCAAAAAGGTGTGACAAATATCCTATTTGTAAATACACTGCCCGGCCAAAAAAAAAGTCGCACACTCTAATATTTTGTTGGACCGCCTTTAGCTTTGATTACGGCGCGCATTTGTTGTGGCATTGTTTCGACAACCTTATGCAATGTCACAACATTTATTTCCATCCAGAGTAGCATAAGTTTTTGGCTGAGATCTTGTATTGACGACGGGAGAGTCGAACCACTCCGTAAAGTGTTCTCCAGCACATCCCAAAGACTTTCAATGGGGTTAAGGTCAGGAATCTGGTGGCTAATTCATGTGTGAAAATGATTCCTCATGCTCCCTGAACCACTCTTTCACAATTTGAGCCCGATGAATCTTGGCATTGTCATCCTGGCATATGCCCATTGATGGGATAACCTGGTCATTCAGTACATTCAGGTACTCAGCTGACTTAATTTTATTGCTGCATAATGTTGCTGAGCCTAGACCTGACCAACTGAAGCAACCCCAAATCATAACACTGCCTCCAGAGGCTTGTACAGTGGGCACTATGCATGACGGATGCAATGGCGACTTTTTTTTTGGCCGGGCAGTGTACATCCAGTCAGTTATTTCTTCTAAACCCCCCCCCCCCCCCCCCTCCCCTCCCCCCCCTCCTAATTAAATGTAGTTATCAGAACTAACGTTAAAAGGTATGTGAAAAAAACATTTAGTAATTCAGCCATTGCATACCTTTATTATAAATCACATTTTGTCATTGTGATGGTGACTGCATGATCATTACAATGGAGTTATTTGCTGGTACATTTGTCACATGAAAAAAATAATACTTCCACCAAAGTACATAGAAAAGAATAATTGTACTTCATAAAAGTGAATGTTTGACTTCAATTTTACTTAAACAAATGAATAAATATAAAATGTATTTAAATATAGAAATATGAAATCTAAAAGTTAGTAAACAACTGTATATCATGTTAAAAAAGTTAAAACTCAGGGCAGTTAAAACATAAGAATTGGCCATCCTCCTCACTCAACTTCAAGACATGAGGAGTGGAACCACTGCTCGCGGGATTCACAGGAAACCCATAATACCACCATGTCCACCTCGCCACATGCAGACCATAGGCTGAGGCCTTCCCTCAAATGTCTGATGATGATGTGCCATCTATAGAGAAAAGGAAGGGAAATATAATTTTTTTTCAGTACTTCATTCGTACAAACGACAACAAAAAAGTTGTGAAACCACTTAGGTGCTGAAAAAATATTTATTTAGGGCTCTTCAATGTACAAAATGTATATATCTTGCCATTGAGCAAGGAAGGCTATCTGCACTGCTGTTTATGTACTGGCGACACATTTAGAAACGAGCCTCTCTTCCTCAGGCAGCATAATCAATGCTGCCTGAGGAAGAGAGATTCGTTTCGAAACATGAGTTGGACCGCTGTTATTGAAGAAAAAAAAACAAAGAAAGCATGCATGAACTCACTGAGCTAAGCTTTCTACTTTTGTTGATTGCACACGATAGCACATAAGAGGGCAGTGGGATAAACAATAAACCAATGAGATAAACAATGGAGTGGTGGAGAGAAGAGGGGCTTGTGTAGGGAGGAAGGACTGCAGTTATATGTGCTACAAAGTAAAATCAGAAAGGTAAACGAATGAGTACTAAAATGTCAAAGCAAATACATTTGCTATGATGCATATTACTAACTTATGCCTCATTTAGGATACAGATCAAACACTGTATTACCTTTTGCTGCTAGCAGGAAGGTGGCAATGGAGGCAGGCAGTCTAGTGGAGGGATGCCGGACTTGGGAAGTCGTAGAGCACGTGTGGCTAGGGGCTAAAGATTTGGCGGATGGACTGGTGATGACAGGGCCAGAGATGAGAGAAAAAATTCTTCTCAGGGGAGGTGGATGTCCAAAGCGTCTTACTCTTCAGCAAACTGCTTTGAGTGGTGCAAAGAACCCCCTGTCCAACAGCTGAAATATATGGGAGAGATGCGGTGGAAGACAGCGGAGCACGACACCTTCCCTAATTGGCCAGGTCCGTGGTCTCCCTGTCGATGTGGCTGTTGTGGCCATCGAACACCAGGAGCAGGGGGCGCTCCTTCATTGCGTACAGGAAGAAGTGTTTCTGGAACCACTTCAGGAAAAGGGTGGTGTCTATGTAGCCAGATGTAACAGGGTGTTATCCAAAGCTCTCCCAGGGTAGTCACCTCCCAGGTACCCCTTCCCGTAGATTATCATTGGTGGGATGTCTTCCTCAGATGCTTTCAGGGCAGGCATGCCAGCACTGTGATGTGGTGCCTGGTGGCGGATGCTTGAAGGTAGGGATGTTTCCACCCCTTGCTGACCAGCATCTTGCAGCAAAGTATTCCCATCTGAAACCCTGACTCATCACCGTTGTAGATTTGTCTGGGTTTCTCCATTAGCACATTTTCCTCTACCATGGCCTTCAGCATGTTCAAGTAAAGGGCAATGTTCCTCTCCCTGGCACACCTGATTCTCCCTCTTGTTGCTAATGTTGTTTTCTACTTTGTTGAGCCTGACTGCCTGCCACATGGTCATCCCCTACTTGCATGCTTGTATTGCCCTCAGCATTGCCTCCTCCCTCCACATACATCTCTTTTTGCCCTTGTTCATCTGTACAAATGTTCAAAAATAAATTTCTTATTTTCTTATTCATTATTCCAATAATCTTATTATGTAATCTATGTGTTCTATGAGAATGGCTAAATTATAAGTAGAAATGAAGTTTACTTAACATTTTAAATGTAACTATTTCTCAATTTGTCAAAAACTGCAAACTTGAGGATTCCTACATTATTGATTGCATAAAATGTGAATAAAAATGTGAATCTAAGAAAAGCCTACTAATATCTTAATTATATCTAATTATTATCCATTAAATGGATCTGAGCATTAAAGTACATATTCATTCATTCTATAAAATTAAGTTGCTGCCTAATTATATGTATTTTATATGTGTTTCACGAATGATTTCACATGGCACAACATCTTTCTTTTTAAGCAGACTCATGATCACAACATTAACTTTAGTCTTGTTAATCCAACATCAGCATGTCACTGATAATTTAAATATAAGATAAGGAACTAAGTAAATATCTATGCATTATCTCAAATTCAATAATGAAATGAATAGATAGCCATTTCATTTAACCCCTTGGCGCAGATGGCAAATTTCACCTATTTAGGGGGTGCTCTGTTTAAGGCTTTATAACTCCAGGGGCCCTATCTTGGCGATCTTGGCGCTTAGTCTAAGCGCATGGCGTAAAGTCCATTTTGGGCGTGTCCAAGTCCACTTTTGCTATTTTAACTGCGTGTTTTTTTGGCGCTAAGCACGGCGCAAGGTGCAACTGGGCTGAACCTAGTCGCTTCATTAATTATAGGTGTGTCTTGGGCGTGACATGCAATAAACCAATCAAAATGTCATATCCCATTCCCTTTAAAAGCCTGCTTTTCCACCTTGGCGGATTGCTTGATGGCGAAACAGATATGCTCGTGCGTGTTTAGTGTGATCAAGGAATAGGCTAAATGGAGTATGATCAATATTATTCGGACTAACCATTAGCCTATGAGTTCCCGGTAATTCCAGACAGGGCTGTTATTTTACAAAATATATGCGGTTAAATTTCGTTAAGACCTGCAACAGCTGAGAATAAGCTATCAATGGCTTCAGTCTCACCTTAGAAAACGCCAAATTAGCCTGCTTGTTCAGCGAATTTCGTTTGATTATGCAATGAAAGTGTCAAACATCAATTCCAAGAGGCTGTTCTCATGGAGTTCTCGAAGTTCAAGCTTCATCCAAAGTTCATTAGGCTACCTGCATAGTAGGCTAATATTGATTAATAACATACATACTGTTATTTTGCCTTAATGATGACACTAAATAGCCTACAATAAAGCTGTCAGGTTTGCAACCCATATGTTCACGCATATTTCCCCTTGTTTAATAATGTCCTGTTTATGGAAATGTGACCAACCTGTTTTACTCGTAGCGTAATCCTTTAAAACAATCCACTTTCCCAGGAAGACCGTGAAACGTGCGACTTACAGCAGGGGAAACAGAACATGCAGCACACGTGCAGAGAATGGCATTAAAATTTATTGTGAATTAATTGTGTAACGTGCTGCAAATTTGTTTTAGTTTCTAATTAGACGCTTAGTTCTCTTTAAAATCGTTTTGTTCAGTTATGGAATAACGGGTGAAATCAGCTGGGTTTTAAACGGTGAGAGTATGGAAACCTGGTCACTGTAATTTAAAAAATATGAAGGACGAAGAATAGCTAAGGTTACAATTTAGTTAACAAACTAACAACATTTATCTTTTTTAACCATAGGCTATCGAAAAAAACCTTATGCACAGCGAATCCGCTGTAGCCTAGGCTATTTGAAAAACAATAAATGCAATATTCACTGGACAAGGTTTTGAACTTTTTTCAGTCACAAACCATTCTATTTACTTACAGGCTGTATTCATAGATAAACAGAGCTGTATTTTAATGACATCTGAAGCGCATTTTCAGAACTTAAATGTCCGTCTATTGCCGTGCGCAAGTTTTCCATTGAATGACAATTCCCGCATTAGGTGTAAATGACAATTCGCGCATTAGGCTTGATATAGGTGTCATCAGCTGCTTTTTAATGGATAGCCATTGTCCCGTACCATCGCACATCGCCTGGATGTTGATGGAGTGGGCTGAAAGCAATTTAATGTGCATGGCATTCCCCTTCGCTGAGGGAAAGGTAGGCTATGGACCCTTTTATTATTATGTATTTTTTGATATAGGCTACACAATAATACTATTTCACATTGTAATCTTGATATTTTAGTCATGCTTGTGCGCACCCCTGTGTGTAACAGACAGGAGGGTACGCGCATTGTGCACACGCCTTTGTAGACGCACTTATATGCGCCGTTAAAATAACATGTATACAACTGCGACATGACTTTAGACCAGGTTAGTGGTGGTTCTAGCGCAAGCGCTTTCTGCTGGCTCAAGATAGCAATACGCCAAAAAGAATCCTGGCCACTCCTCATCTTAAGACCAACACGCCCAAACGGCGCAAGAGTACATGCTAGTTAACGCGTTAGGCGTTATAATGAACCTGCCGCCGGGTGTAAGATAGCAAAGACACTTGCGTTTGGGTTAGCGCCACTTTGCGCCGGGTGTAAGATAGGGCCCCAGGTGTGAGCATCACATAAACTTGGTAAATGGCTTAAATGAAAGAAGACAGGTGTACCATTTACAATACAAACTTAGATTTGTTTATTTTCATAATTTAATTCAAAATAAAGTGCCACAAATGCAAAGAAATTTTGGAAAAAAAATTTTAAAAATAGTTTTATTTTTATTTTGCTGAGAGCTACATAAGTGAAATCGGTAATATATATACATTTCCTGGATCATAAACTCCATGTCCACAAGTTTAGCAAAATCTGAGGATGATATGCAGAACTACTAAAAGTCTATGATGCAAAATATAGCAGTGTACCCTGTTGTCCATTAGTGTCTCCAAATCTATCCAAATGGCTAAATTGTGCACTGCTCTAAATAAAAAAAATTATGATATATTTAACTACAAATCAACAGTTTTGGCTCATAAAACTCACTTTTGCATAATTTTCAAGTGGGAATTACTATATTTTCATCAGTATAGGGGGGTAGATATCTATGGGTCCAAAACCCCTATGCAAAACATGTCATAAAATGAATGAATTAGTTTTGTCCATTACAAAACAAATACATTTGCTTCTTCTGATGGCTTAAGATGAAAAACATTGATATCACAGTGTTACATACACCTAAATATGTTGCCTAATCATTCACTCTTGTACCTCAATAAAACATCACTTGTCCCTGTACTCTACAGTATGTATACTTTTGTCCTGGGATTGCATTTTTCTGTATTCTTTTAATCTTTTATATTTTCCTATTCATAATGACTCCAAGGAAATGTTTACCTTAATCTACCACATATCAGCGCACAGTAAATTGGAATGAGCATTTGTCATGCCCTAAGAGACAAGTATACGCCATAGCCTATATTAGGCCATGTAAAAAAAAAAAGTTGTTGATCGTCCCCGCCCGACATCTGAAAAAGGCCCCGACGACTTTTATTTTTTATTTTTTCGTGACGATGGCCAGAAGTTGCAGAAAACACGGGGAAATCCTATTTCTAAGCCATTTGGATAGAAAATCGTACTCACACCGCACTAGGAGATCCTATCCGATCCACTAGGCCTAGCCCTCTATCGACCACCACGCAAAATTGTTAGAGCGCATGTGCAGCATGAATTTCAAAACAAAGCCTATCCATGACAGGGCATGCTTATAATTATATTTACCTAGGCTATTGAATGTTTTATGATTGCTTGAACTTTGGTCTATACAGTATTTTATTGTTGTAAAAAAGGTTTTGTAGCCAGATCTGGTCTATGGTGTAGTACAAGCATAAAACCAATAACATACAATCAATCAAGGAACATTTATTTACCAAAAATACATGAAACATTACAATCAATATGAGCAAAACTGATGTTGACAGGCTACAATTAAACAGAAGCAATTTGGTCGAGAGACGCAATGTTCTATATATTCTGTCCTCTTTATTTCTCTCTACGGTCCGCTGTACCTGGTGCTTAAATTAAAAAAATAAAAATCGCCCTCCCTACGACTTAAAAAAAAAAAAAAAAAAAAAGGACGATCAACAACTTATTTTTTTTACATGGCCTTATGTATGATAACATGAACATAAAATAGCTTTCCACCATCTGCAAAATGCTGCCAAATGTTCTATCTTCAATGAACATCGGTAGCCTACTTCAAAAATACATTTAACGATTGCACTACAGTATGTGAAATGCACTCAAAATGCGAAAATAACAATAGGGCTATCAAACATATTGGAAAGACAGTGCACGAACGTACGTATGTAGCCAGCAAGACCAACGGTAATTTAGACGCAAAAATACTTACATATCGCAAAAGGTAAATTCCCCTGCATAATGCGTATTCTATAGTGCTTGCGTAATACTAGACAGTTAAAACGAAAACTGCCGTTACGCTGGGCTGTAGTAAATTGCTCAAAGCACCCAAAAAGACTTGGCTTATACCGTTGCGAAGGTAATGTACTCTATTGGATAAAAAAGCCGACAATTAAACCAGAGTGAACTGTAATGCATGAGACAGGCTTACAGGGCATGGGGCTATTACGCGGCGACGTTTCAGATAGTGTAATAGCGGTATAAAGTGTTGTATATTTCTCAAACCGATTGTACCAGACAATAAATGACAACTGGATTTTGAAAGGAACATCTCGATGCGTAAAACCAATGGTAGGATTGTATATTTATTTCATATTTAGTAGCATATATTTCTAGTAGAATACATGGTAGAATGAGATAGTACTTTCACAGTTTATTTTGCATTTGAGTGAGCAGGGATTTTCACGGCTTTTCTGGCTATTGTTGGGTTTATCTCGTTGCTATGACGTTATTCTAATTTTATATGATGAATAAATATATTTATGAACTCAAACATAGACGCTATTGTCCACTATGTCACGCATAGGTAGGTATAGACTAGGTGGGGGGTTGCTTGATAAATGGACTTGCTACAGGGAAATAGTGGCACTTAGAAACTACGTATTCGGCAGAAATCGTCACGAACCGTCTACCAATAAATTTAAAACACAGAGTTTGTGATTTCCCATAATAGTTCGGCTGCAGTAGCAACGAATGTCTCAGTTGAGCAAAAAAGGTCCCGCAGGCGGGACTTCTGCGCAAAGGTGTTAATGAGCGAGAAACTTTCATAAGCAAGTCAAAAACTGAATGTCACTGTCCACAATTCTAGCCGTCGTGCACTGTCTGAACAGCTTCTGTGCCGTCCACTGGGATACTCATTTTCTGCGCATTTCTTTGTGTATTTAAGGTTAATATCGGAAAGGGTGGTCCTTATAAGCATTTCTACCAATCCGTACATATTCACTGCTGTTAGCCAAGTGGTTTCGAGCTAAATAGCCGTTGGAAAGCTACGTTTGAAACCGTAAAGCGATATTAGGACAGTCATTTAATCGTCGCAATTAAGGAATTCGAAGCATGCTCGAAGTATAAAAACAGGTCGTATTAATATAGCTAAATATATATGTATTAAGTTGAAAACTGTCAGTTAGACAGGTTATTATAAAAATATTTATTTTTATTTTTACGGGACATACGTTTAATTGGTCACAGTGTTTAGTCCTCGCGAATAAATATGAAATAAATACGTTGGCGCCTGAGGTGGTCGGAAATAGGTGACCCCTTCCTCCCGGTCGGCAATAGGTGCTCGAACGCTAGGCTATATGTAGAAAACTTTTTATCCAGCGAAAATTCTTCGATAAGTTACATCTAACAAACTCCGTAGTATTTTTTAGATGGTCCCATAGGACATCATGATGCGAATCTGCTACACACTGCGTGACCAAACCATTTTTAAAAAGCAAGACAGAGAGAGGGAGGTAATGTTGAATCTGATTGAGTTATGGTTTCATACAATTTTCTTAAATAATGTAATGACAAAAATAACCAAAATTGGTGCCAATTGTATGTTATAACCGAGAAGGAACTATTTTTTCCCCCGATAGAATCAATTATTTTCAGAACTAACGACGAGAGGGTTTGCATAGCAACGCACTTACATAGAACTAGTAACGAGAAATAGAATTAGCAACGAGATGTTTTCTGTTCAATTAGAACTACCAACCAGCTGTTTTGCATGACAACGCAAAAACAACAAGCCCAAAGAGCTGCGGAAGTATATTTAAATTTCAGCTGATTAAATCAATAAAAATCTATAAATATGAAAGTAACTATATACACTACTCACAAAAAGTTAGGGATATTTGGCTTTCGGGTGAAATTTATGGAAAATGTAAGTTCACGCTACAGTGATATTATACGTATCATGAAAGTAGGGCATTTAAGTAGAAGCATGCAATGGCGATTTCCTCATCTCAAACAATTTATTGAAACAAAAGCCAACAACAGTGGTGGGTATACCACAACAAAAATGTCAATGTCTCAATAACTTGTCATGTGCCCTTGAGCATCAATTACAGGTTGACAACGACGTCTCATGCTGTTCACAAGTCGACTTATTGTCTGCTGAGGCATGGCATCCCACTCTTCTTGAAGGGCGGCCCTCAGGTCATTGAGGTTCTGGGGTACAGAGTTACGAGCCTCTACACGGTGAGTCAGCTGATCCCATAGGTTTTCTATGGGATTCAGGTCTGGAGAAAGTGCAGGCCACTCCATTTGAGGTACCCCAGTCTCCAGCAGCCTTTCCCTAATGATGCGACCTCGATGAACTGGAGCATTGTCGTCCATGAAGATGAAATTAGGCCTGTGTTGTTCATGCAGGGGCACAATGACTGGATTAATGATGTTATTCAGGTAGTATGGGCTTGTCACTGTACCATTCACAAAGTGTAGGGCAGTTCTGTATTGACTAGACACACCTGCCCACACTGTAACACCGCCACCACCAAAGGGTCGTCTGGTGACAACAGTGGCTGATGCATAGCGCTCTCCTTGACGTCTCCAACATCGTTGGCGGCCATCATTTCTGCTCAACGTGAATCGACTTTCATCAGAGAACAGCACTGAGGCCCACTGGTCCCTCGTCCAGCGTAAATGCTCCCTGGCCCATGCAAGACGATGACGCCTGTGCCTGGTGGTGTGGTCAGGTACCCTTGCAGGTCGTCTAGCACGCAGACCACGCTGATGTAAACGGTTTCGAATGGTCTGACGTGACACTTGGGTGCCTCTCACCTCCCTTAAATGTGCCTGGAGTTGAGTGGCATTCATCATCCGGTTCCGCAGGGCACTGTTCACAATGAAGCGGCCATCAGTGTGGGATGTGGCCAAAGGATGTCCACTTCTATGCCTTTCTGTGACTCTTCCAGTCTCTCTGTATCTCTGTTGCAACCTGCTGATGACACTCTGTGACACTCTAAGCTCAGTGGCCACTTCCCTCTGAGAACATCCTGTTTGAAGCCTCGCAATGGCGAGGTACTGTTGATCAATTGTTAGGTGTTGTCTTGGTCTCATGATGTCAAAATGTGAACAGCATGATGAAGAGGACTGTTTAAATACCAATTCTAATTGAACCAGGAAATTTATTGGTCGATTCATGGATCAAACACCTGTTGTGAATTTTGCCGTTCAGCTCCTTGTTAGAGAACAGCAAGTTGTGCAAAAAGTACTGAAACATTGAATAGTTGGACATGTGCATTCAAAGGTTTAGAGAAGGTCAAATTAATTTCACCTGTAAAGGTTATAGTGCATTTTAGGTTCATCCTGAAATTTCACCCGAAAGCCGAATATCCCTAACTTTTTGTGAGTAGTGTATAATCATTGTTGGTAACCATGGTATAAGCGCAATAATCAACTAAAACACGGTTTTAACCGCACTCCGCTTCACGTCGGGTGGTTCTTCGCCTCAACGTCGTGCGGTTAAAACCGTGTAATCCACACCTCGTCGTTGATTATTGCTTACATAATGACTGAGGAGCCGGGCATTACACAGTTTAAATACCCGACGCGGAGGTAGTAAATTGCCCGAGGCGCAGCCGAAACTGTGTAATGCCCAGCTCCGAGGTCATTATTGCGCTTATACCACGGTTACCAACAATTATATATATATATTATATATATAGTTACATTTATATTTATTGATTTTTATCGACTTTATCAGCTGAAATTTAAATATCCTTCCGAGGCCATTTTGGCATGTAGTTTGCCGTTGTCATGCAAAACTGCTTGTTGATAGTTCTATTTGAACAGAAAACATCTCGTTGCTAATTCTATTTCTCGTTACTAGTTCTATTTTGTCGGTAGTTATGCAAAAACCTCTCGTTGGTAGTTCTGAAAACAATTGATTCTGTAAGGAAATAAATAGTTCCTTCTCAACTTTATACCATAAAATTAGCACCAGTTTTGGTTATTTTTGTCATTAGTTCGATTATTTAAGAAAATTGCATGAAACCGCAAATCAGTTTAGCCTACCTACCTGTCTCCGTCTTGCTTTTTAAAAATGCTTTGGTCACGCAGCCTATTAAACAGCCCATGCTAAGGAAATTGCATTTCAGATTTGCATCATGAGATGGGAACATCTGAAAAAATAGCCTATTATAGATACAAAGTTTGTTACTGTTAGATGTAACTTGTCATATCTAAGACATTTCGCTTGATAAAATGTTTTTTAATACACAGATTAACGTGCTTTGTGAAGTAATTAACTTGCTCACATTCGCAACCAGCGTTGCTCACGTTAACGTTACATTACTAAGCCCTAGGCTACTATGTTACGTTCATATTTCCAAACTGAATAAATACTGCACCTCTAACCACAAAACTGCTTTGCTAGATTAAAGTTGTTGTAACTAAGATATTTGGCGAATACAAACTTTTAAAATCAGCGGATTTAGCGTTATTTGCCGGCTTTATTAATCAGCTGTTGGTGTTGCCATGGTTACCATTCATAAAAGGGTCGAATCTAATGGCGATGGCAGCAGATAACGTAGACGGCGTATTAATTTAGAACGGTGATTAAAATGTTGCCAGCGCTACTTCAGAGCCGGGCGGTTACACAAATTAAATGCCCACCCTCCAGCCAATCAGAATCGAGTATCTATCCAAGCCATGGTATAATGAGTAAAAAGTTTTCATATGGTCACATTCTTACGGGTGAAAAGCATAACATGTGCACATTGTTTTTGTGGAAGAATTTTTTTAAATTAATTAATACATGTTTGGGGAGGCGGGCCTCGAACGTGAGTCTCCAGTGTCAGAGCCATGCTAACCATGATTCTATAACGCAGCTACATGTTAGTTGCTGTCAGATATAGAGTTAAGTGAAAGGGGATATTTTTTACAATACTGTAGCGTTATCTGCGGTAAATCTTTTGGTGGTAGCAGTATTGGACCATGTTGGCATTTGGTCACATCTGTTTAAGTATAATTTTAACAGTTAACAGTTAATATTGTTAAATTTCTTCACCTGCAATAAAAAAGATGTTCTTTAATGTGAAAAGAACATTCTTTTATGTGATAAGCATAACATGTGCACATTGGTTTTTTTTTGTTATTTGTTTCTGTTTTTCCCATTTTCTCCCAATTTGGTAGCCAATTGAACCCCTATTCTAATTAAATTCCCCCCGTGTAGCAACTGCTAGAGAATCACCGCTATGCAACCCTGTCAGCCGGTAGTAGGAAGGAGGGCCCCACTCCTCAAGCTCCTGACTGTGATTCCAACTCGCCCAGGGCCATTCCGTGCGCAGTGATTCTCTCCGAGCCCCTCCCGCCACTAGGGAGCTGCCGCCAATTGCCGCTCCCACAGTGTGTCGGCCGTGCTCGGATCTGGCAGGACCAGGGATCGAACCCCCGTTGCTGTAACCACCAAGCTAATGCCGCTTTTGCATTTTGTGGAGCGGTTAGGCAGCCTCTTAAGCTGTGTACTTTGAGATGAGAGTACTTTGATCAGATGGTTGGCACATCAGATGTTGTTATCCAATGGGGAGAATTATTCTTTGAGGGTATGGAGCATTTTTGATGATGAAATCAAGGAGGAGGAGGAGAAGAAGAAGGAAGAAGAACCCAAGCTTATTTCAGCAAGACAATGCCAAGCCACATTCTGCACGTTACAACAGCGTGGCTTCGTAGTCAGAGAGTGCGGGTGCTAGACTGGCCTGCCTGCAGTTCAGACCTGTCTTCCATTGAAAACGTTTGGCACATTATGAAGCGCAAAATACGACAGTGGAGACCCCGGACTGTTGAGCAGCTGAAGTCTTATATCAAGCAAGAATGGGAAAAAATTCAGCTTTCAAAACTACAACAATTAGTGTCCTCAGTTCCCAAAAGTGGTAAACATGCCCCTGTCCCAACTTTTTTAGGACGTGTTGCAGGCATCAAATTTACAATGTAAATTTACAAAAAGCAATAAAGTTGATTAGTTAAAACATAAAATATCTTCTCTTTCTACTGTTTTCAATTGAAAAAAGGATTTGCAAATCGTTTTTATTTACATTTTATACACTGTACCAACGGCGGCACGGTGGTGCAGTGGTTAGCACTGTCGCCTCACAGCAAGAAGGTACCGAGTTTGAATCCCGGGCCGAGGGCCTTTCTGTGCGGAGTTTGCATGTTCTCCCCGTGTCTGCATGGGTTTCCTCCGGGTACTCCGGTTTCCTCCCACAGTCCAAAGACATGCAGGTTAGGCTAATTGGAGACTCTAAATTGCCCATAGGTATGAGTGTGTGAGTGAATGGTGTGTGTGCTGTGTGATGGATTGGTGGCTTGTCCAGAGTGTATTCCAGCCTCTCGCCCAATGCATGCTGGGATAGACTCCAGCACCCCCCGCGACCCTGATCAGGAATAAGCAGGTTAGATGATGGATGGATGGACACTACCAACTTTTTTGGAATTGGGGTTTGTATTTACTTCATTTGTTGTTAACTGCCAAAAAACACTTGTATTTAATTTAATTCAAATTTAAGGACAAATGTTGATGGAATGCAAGCTTTATTGACAGGTTTATTCTGGTTGGCCTATTGTGTGCAAGATCACCGAAGACAATGGCAATATAAAACAATGTTATAGAGGCTATAGAGTGTTCTGACTGGGAGTGGGCACGAATATGAGAGTGGGACAGGTCTCTTTGGCCTACTTGCAGAAGTGAGGGTGTGCTAAACACTGGCTCAAAGCAGATGGATGTGCAGACCTGCTGGGTGCTGAGGAGGTAGTGCATCCTCTGGGCCTGGTCCTGCTTTTCTCGCTCATCTCTCTCCATTTTCGAGTGCTCCCTCGCCCTCCTCTGCAGCTCGTCAAACTCCTCCAGATCTCTCCTAGTGGTATATAAAGACGTGACCTTAATTATTAAATAACAACTTCTTATTGATTTTACTTGTGATATTTGCCTGGATCAATCAAAAACATCCTTAACTTTGACTCAAATTAAATGCAAGCCCTAGTTTTTTTTAAAAACTTTTGCAAGCACAGTTCGACGATTAAATTGTGTGACAAAATCCATTTTCTTTTACACTTTACAAACATTCATTTCTCCTCCCATCTCTTTCTGAAAGCTGGCACATGTACTCACAGATGCACAGACATGCAAGCCTGCACACATGCATATTGTATTATAATTACCAGGCCTGTTTGGTTTAATCATGGGTACAATTTAAATCCGTGTATTTAGTAAGGGAATGCCTTAAAAGCGTTTTATTTGCAATCCGGATTGTCTAAAAGCAGAGTACAGAACATGAAGAAAAAAAAAAGAATTCAATTATTTTCTGTGTTACTTTTAATACATAGAGACCATATTTGATTGTTTACAGAGCGTCCCTTCACAATTTGTATCTAACAGAGAGACCAAGGTGACAAAGAAAATGGTTTCCCTCCTACAATGGAATCACCTTGCTCTCATTGTACCAAAAACATAAGCTTAATGACACCAATCAGCCAAGCGGAGTGTGCTGTTGGATGATGAATATATTCCATCAGCAGTGGGAAGAAATTACATGACATCTGCTACCCGAGCTGCTTAAATGGGCTGTATTAAAAGCTCATCCATAATCTCATTTTAAAATCATACTGTTATTGTATTTTGTAATAACTTTAAGTAAATCGGACACAATTAAAAAAAAAAGCCAAATAAAGACATTCCAATTCCTGGGAAAGTTGAAGCAATAAACAGGTAGCTACTGCTCATCAACCCAGCCTCACCAGTTTTCAATTACAGCCTTGGAAGAGAATATTAATACTACCTTTTATATAAGGTTGCTGAACCCAGTATATTGACATTTAAAAATCACCACACCTTACTTTTGCAGAGGTGCGATTCTTTTCTCCTCATGGAATTAAATTGCAAAATAAATGAATTACGCAGAGTAGCATGGCCTCCATTTTGCCATCCAGCCTGTGGAAATTGCTTCTTAAAGTGAAATATGAAGTTGAGAAATAGTGGACTTTAGTTTACTCCTTGTGTGGTGGAGTCCAGATGTATGGTTGTACTGTATACTGTTTGGCACGTTAGTCTTGTGACCTTTACCAACCTATATCTCACACTTATTATTAATTGCACTGTGGTGGACAAAAGCCCAGCAAATTTGTTCCCATTGAAGGGATCTCTATCTGTGTCGGTGGCTTTGTACTGATGCACAGAAACCTCATTAGCTCAGATCATCTCAGTGGGAGACATCTGGTACTGCATTCGGCTTTAAAGGAAATCAGGACTTTACCTGAGTCTGTATTTGACAAATATTTTCACTGACAAATATTTACCCAAATGTAATCCATTGAATTATATTATGCTTAGAAAACAGTCAATTGTCATTCACTGGGACTATCCACCTTGGTACACTGGATTTCTGGGTGCTAATTCACTGGTGAATATATTTCTGGAGCGCATTGATTGACTATGATAGTAGATTGTAATAAACAAGATAATGTGCCTCGGTGTGCTACAATAAAACAAATTGCGTGCACTATCATTTAAAGATGCGTCAAAGAAAGGATAAAAACAAATCAGGAACCACAAAGTTAAAGCCCCTGGGAACAAAGCCTAAAATTGTTAAAATGTATGTATGATATCAAACTTGAGTGTGTTATTAAGTATCCACCAAAGTTTGAATGAAAAAAATATATGGGCCATTCTACAGAAGTCGTGCAAATTGAGGGTTGGAGAAAAGTGTAAATTTGTATTCTTTTTGCAAAATTATTTTATAATATATGTATAGGGAATATTCATTTAATTAATACACGAGGCACCAAAATGTAGCGACCAGGTACGAGTCTGATAGCAGTGAGCAAGATGATCAGTAACATGATCTCTCAATCATCAGAGTCCGTACGCGGGGCACCAAAAATGTAGGGGACATACCTCTATTTATACACGGGGCGTCACTTATGTACTGCGATACACCACTACCATCCTTATACAACTGGTGGTTTTGTATAATAAATCAGTCTCATAAAATGTATATATTATTCTCAAAAGAGAATATACTAACTAAAAATGGGTAACTTGAATTAATAATTAAATTAATTACCAATAAAATTACACATTAATAATTGTCTTAGCAAAATCACAATATCATGTACTCAGTTGATAACGAATTAATATAAATGATCCAGCTAGAAGGTGAAGGCATTTTGGGAAATCCCTGCGATTAGCATTGGCTGATTCAGTTCAACACAAGAGCAACATTAATACAGGCAATCTTGGATAAATGTAATAGTTTATTGAACACAAAGTACCAAACAGAGCAAGGCACGATTCACTACTATAATGTACAACAAACTGTGTGTGTGTGTGTGTGTGTGTGTGTGTGTCGCGTTGGGCGTGTGTGGAATTTCCATGTTCTCCTACGTGTGGGGGTTGCCACGGACACGTGTTCAATGAGAACAAAGAAACTAAGATGGAGGGAGGTTTGAAACTAGCTTTTGCTGGAGCTAGCTAATGGCGGCGCATGGGCCATACCATACACATAAGGGATAGCCGTAAGCTTAAATGCGTGTGCGTTGAGATCAGCGTGCAGTGTTAATATTACGGCTGGTTAGTGTTTAAAGATAGATCGCATGCAAGATACGCTCTGTGCGTGGATGAATTAAACCTAACGCAGCGCGGTGGATGGCATAAAACCATCCAAAGTAAAACGGTAACAAAACTTTTACAGAACACACATTAACCTTTCAATAGCAGTTACATACATCCAGTCACAAACATGTTTCTTTTGCTAACTAATATGCTATTGCCCATGTTACAGCCTTACTTGAATTAAAGTCTTTTTGATGGTTTCCTGCGTTGGATTGCACACTCACAATGAAAAGGGGAAAGCCAGTCACCCTGATCATGTGGTGGCAATGCGTAGGGTTGTGGAAGATAGGGGAAACGTCCGCCTCATCTTGGGTCCCTGGAACAGGTTTCTTTCGTCGTTCATACGGGATAATGGAACCGGTCGCATTATCTCTCCCGAACTATGCAGCGCCATCCTACTGCAGACCGCTTGCCTCTTTGGGGACTCACTGGCGGTGCTTTTCTGCAGGACAAGTGGCTGCGTGGTCCGCTTGGTGGTTCTTCTTCACCACCGGGTGCTCGCGTTGCCTCCTTGCGTCTCGTCTCCGGTCCTCCGTGGCCGATAGCCGGGGGTAGATAAGCCCGCCTCACTCGGTTGAGTCGGCGTCGCTGACGGCCGATGCTTCCTGTAGAGCGAGGGCTCGGACCCCGGGCGTGCTCCAGGCCTCACGGGCCCCGAGACGAGACACGTTCAGCGGACAACTGGCCCGGAAGAAAACTGCGGGAAGAACTGGGGAGAACTGGCTGTGTTGCTCCTATTATAAACTTTATTGCCAGTCGCGCATTCCACTGTGTAGTATCACGTTACAGTGCGGAAATCACAACGGGTGCAACGTCCTACGTCACTTCCAACGTGGAGGAGGAGCCTCCTGTGGACTGTATGGACTTGTAGTTCTTATTGTCCCTACATATGTGTTACACGTTATCTGAGATACATAAATATACTAGATGTACAGTGCAATCACATGTAATTTTTTCAGAATAAGGATGAATTTACTGACTGCTCCTAAATATGTCACAACCGGAACATGGTGTAAACCCTGCTTTTGAAATAAAATTACATACCCAACACCTGTTGAATTTGAATAAATTACCCTGAATTTTTACATCAAGTAAAACATTGGATTAATAAAATTTAGTGAAAACTCACTACAAATGTTCTCTATAAAATTGACAGATTTGATCACATGAATTTGATAGATTCTTATTTATGAGATTATACATACCCTCACCAGCACAATATCTTGGATATTCAATTGATTATTCATATTATTCCAAATTTTAACAAAACAGCAGGTGTTTCGGTTGTGACCACATTGTTGCGGTTGTGACATCTCTTACTGAAACCTGAATTCCAAAGTTGGGACAGTACGTAAAATGCAAATAAAAGCAGAAAGCAGTGATTTGTAAATTTTCGTCTATATATTTAAATGAAAACAATATTTAAAAGATTTAATGTTTTACCTTAGCAACTTCATTGATTTTTGTAAATATACGCTAATTCCGAATTTGATGCCTGCAACACATTCCAAAAAAGTTGGGACAGGGGTATAAAAAAGACTGGGAAGGTTGTGGAATGTTCAAAAAACACCTGTTTGGAACATTCCACAGGTAAATAGGTGACAGGTCACGCTATCATGACTGGGTATAAAAGGAGCATCCACGAAGGCTCTGGCATTTATGAGCAAGGATGAGCGAATAGTCCAACAGTTTACGAACAACGTTTCGCAACACACGATTGCAAGGAATTTAGGGATTTCACCATCTACAGTCCATAATATTAGTAAAAGATTCAGAGAATCTGGAGAAAACGGGCAAGGCCGTAAACCAATATTGAATGTCCATGACCTTCGATCCTTCAGACAGCACTACATTAAAAACGGCATGCTTCTGTAATGAATATAACCACATGAGCTCGGGAATACTTCAGAAAACCATTGTCAGTAAACACAATTTGTCACTGCATCTACAAATGCAAGTTAAGACTCTACTACCCAAAGCGTAAGCCATATATCAACAACATCCAGAAACGCCGCCGACTTCTCTGGGCTCATCTGAGATGGACTGACGCAAAGTGGAAACGTGTGCTGTGGTCTGACAAGTCCACCTTTCAAATTGTTTTTGGAAATAATGGACGTCGTGTTCTCCCGGCCAAAGAGGAAAAGGACCATCTCGATTGTTACCAACACAAGGTTCAAAAGCCAGCGTCTGTCATGGTATGGGGGTGTGTTAATGCCCATGGCATGGGTAACTTGCACATCTGTGAAAGCACCATTAACGCTGAAGGGTACATATGCATTTTGGAGCAACATTCGCTGCGATCTAGACAATCGCTTTTTCAGGGACATCCCTGCTTATTTCAGCAAGACAATGCCAAGCCACATTCTGCACGTGTTACAACAGCATGGCTTCGTCATCAGAGAGTGCGGGTGCTAGACTGGTCTGCCTGCAGTCCAGACCTGTCTCCCATTGAAAACATGTGGCGCATTATGAAGCCCAAAATATGACAATGGAGACCCCAGACTGGTGAGCAGCTGACGTCTCATATTAAGCAAGAATGGGAAACAATTCTGCTTTCAAAACTACAACAATTAGTGTTGTAGTTCCCAAAAGATTACTGAGTGTTGTTAAAAGGACAGGTGATGTAACACAAAGGTAAACATGCCCCTGTCCCAAATTTTTTGGGAGGTGTTGCAGGCATCAAATGTAGAATGAGCTGAATAAAGAATTAAATGTAGAATAAAGTTGATTAGTTAAAACATGAAATATCTTGTCTTTGTACTGTTTTCAATTGAATACAAAAAGGATCGCAAATCATTGCTTTCTGTTTTTATTTACATTTTATACACTGTCCCAACTTTTTTGGAATTGAGGTTTGTACATGTGCATTGATTGTCTCACTATTTATTGTCTTTAATAAGAATTTACGGACAAGTGTCACCAACCGAAACAGGCCTGTCGAAACAATACCATTTGTTTCGGTAGTGACTGTTTCGGTTGTGACAATTCTGGCTCATTTCGGCTACAAAACAAAAGATTTAGCAAGCACATGGTTAGCAACCACTTCTCTGTGCAGATGCACCTTCCTTTTAATCAAATCTACAGTTATGAAATCAACTTTTTTTCTCTAATATGAAAACTTGGGTGTTTGGGTGTGACGTCTCTTAAAACCACAGACTCATTTTCATACTTTGAAGGACAATTATATCAAAATGCTAAAACCTAGCTACTCACCATGTGGCCTTGATTCATATGAAGGCTGTCTAATTTCCTGGTTAAAAAAGGGGTGTGTGGCTACAAGCAGGTTCACTGCACAGACTCAAACAGTATACGTTTCGGTTGTGACGTAAAAATTGGGGACAGCATTTTTTCGACAGGTTTTTTGAATTATAAAATTTATTACAAAATATATTGCAATTTTAACTTATATTTGATAAAATTCACATGCTTTATTGAATGAGACAAGTCAAATAATTGGCAAAAATATTTTGGGTATTATTTTTTAATGCGCCAGTTTAAGGGTTGATAGTGGGGACAGCCATCTCCCAATAGGAATTTATCCTCCCAAGAGTATAAGTGTTGATTTTGGATAAATGGAACTATTATTACTGCAATTTATACCTTGGATTATATTAAAACATAACATGATCTAATGAATTATATAGCATTGAAAGATTTTATTGGTCAATTTCTTACTTTTATCAGAGAGGGACAGCAATTTGCATGACTTTTGTAGAATGGCCCATATATAAATATGATAAAACATCAAAAACAGCTGAATTAGCTGATCAGACCTGGATTAGGACAGTCGGGGCGTGGTCGTAATATTCTAATGAGTACGCTTGATTTCTGTCCAAGAAGACACTCGGCATCACACACAACAAAAATACAAAATAGCGAGAGAATCGGGGTTATAGCCTACAACAATATGTATGAACCTACCGACATTGAATTTGAGTGTAGAAATTCCGCAACCAGATAGCCCGCATTCTCTGGCTTCACAGGTGGTGACGGAATGGTGGGTTACAACATACTATAATAAACCACACTTCTTAACTTTGTTATAAAATTTTTTCTTCCAATAAAGACGTGGGTATTGCTGCTAGTTAGCTAGCTAGTTGACGTTAGGTAGCTTCCATGTTGAATTCCATGGAATTGTTTAGTTGGTTACCCCCGTTAACTAAAGCTCCGCTTCAGTTCTCTGTGTTAAAAAAAAATCAACTGTGCTGTAGTGCATGTCCGTTGGAAATCAACGCGCATTCATGTGACCCTGGACCGCATTTCCAAAAGACTACATATACCGGCATACGACAGTCATGTGATCCTGAGCAGGACTTGACCAATTAGGACCCAGTTCTATAAAACTTCGAGCAAACTTCCTGTTCTCCCTTCTTACCATTTTCGCTTGTCGGAACACTCATCTCCTGTCCATCTTCCCAGCGAGGGAAGAGACGAGACAAGGCCGACCCAGGCAAGGAAACATGCGGAGAGAACTGCTCCCTCCCTCGGTTATGCGGCCACAACAACCGCTCTCTCACCCAGCTCTCAGTTAGCATGTTTGCTACACTGAGCTACCGTCAAACGACGTAGTCTTAAAGCGACAGCCAGAGAAACGTGTGTAGCCTACGTTACCACGAACCGCAACCCTCAAAGATTTTGGGAAACCACTTGCAGAAGGACCAGCAAATCTTCCAGCAACACTCACTAAAGGACGGAAAAAATGGACAATCCAATCCAGAGACGCTGCCAAAATACAAAACTTTCTGGACACATCAAAGCCACGGAGCCAGCCTGTGTAGCTACTCCAGTACAGTAAGACTGACAAACATCCAGGCAATAGTTTAGGAAAACTTTTGTTTAATGTTGTGTTATCAATGTAATTACATGTTTGATTGTATCCATTTTGTGTATAGAGTAACGTTAACTTATACCTCAACAAATGGCTTGCAGGCTAACGACAGCCAATTAGCCTCGCATAAGCTAAAGTTACAGAGCCTACTGTAACTGACTCTATCATTGGGATGGCAGGTATGCCATCCGCCAAGTTACGGCTTGGCGGGGCATGCCCCATACCTATACAGCACCGAGAGTTTGGCACTTTTCAGGGTTTCCTACAGAAGTAACCACAATGACCATAGACACACAGCCCTTAAAAACATGAACTTCTGTATGTTCTGACCTCATGTAACCACACAGCATTCAGATACAACTTCACACATCCACACAATAAAGCCCCAAACTTGGGTTATTTTGCCGTTTTTTCTCCTTCCTCTTCCGCTTCTTCTTATTCTTCTTCTTCTTCCCATTTTCCTGCCAAACTGCCTGCCTCCGTCGCGATGTTATCCAATGTGGAGAATTATTATTTAAGGGTATGGTCCGTATACCTGCTCATCAAGCTTATCGTCCAATAAAAACGCTTCATACTAATGTTTTTTAATGTTAATATAGCTAATGGCTTCATGCTTTCCAAGAAGTTACTGTGGCTTAGTGGTTAAGACTGCAGCCTCTCACACAGTGGATAGTGGGTTTGAGCCCAGCAGGGCACGTGTATTTTCCACAAAAACAATGTAAAAGAGGTTTACAATATTAACTGTTCAATGTTTCACTTGTATTATATCACACCCTCCCCAAACCGGACGCTCGCTTTTGTCTGGTTTAGGGAGGGTGTTACGCTCTGCTCTTGCGGTCATGACTGACTGTGGAAACCCCTTACCTCGGCCAACATTTATTTATTAATTAATTTCTTCACTTCAGCTCTGTTCACTTTATCCTTTTCGCACATAACACAAGGTCACCATAAAATTAACTACGAGGAAAATTAAGAATTTACGATAATAGCCTACATTAAAAATTGAGGATAGCCTCTTTAAAACTGCAAGCCTTTAAGCGATCGGATTTATAAACCACCAATTCCCCAAACATATATGATTCATGGTTAGTCACTTATAAATAGATAGCCTCCGAATGTGGCTCTAGTCTACGCTACTCTGCTGATAATGTAGCTTACTGCAAACACTTTTAATTATAATAATAATAATAATAAAAAGAAGAATAATCTCTGGTATGTACTTTCTTAGTAGTATCTACTGTTTTCTTTCTGGCTAAGATTCCTGGGAAATATGCCTCGTCCAATTAAGCTTGTTCGCCAACGTTACTTCCTGCTTCTCGTCAGCAAGTAGAAACAAGCTAGCCTACTACGAAGCGAATCAACATGGATTATAGCCTACATTCATTACACTACAGAAAACGAAACTAAACCTAGCTGTCCGGTACCAAAAGATTTCCCGCAGGTAACGTTCTACACTACCGGAAAAAAACTCCGGCAATCCAGTGTTGAATAGCCTAACGTTAAATGTATTTCATAGAATACTAATAGCCCTATTTTAAAACTGTATTTCCATATTTTACTGATGCAAACTATTTAGGCTGTACTAGCTATTTAGGCTGTATGTCTTTCAGCTAGAATGTGTTTGCGTTTAGCCCATTATGCATGTATGTCTCCATGTAGACTTGGTTCATTAATTTACATGCTTCTTCATGATCCATAGCTCAGGTGGTGCTGTTCATTGTATTTCATTACACATTAAATACTGCTCATCTACAAACTCTTTTAATGTAATTGTGTGCTGTCTGTAATAGGATAACTGTTCTCATTCTTGTCAATAGAGGGCGTTATGGTTACGCAAATGTCTGCATACATTTCTTTGGAATGCATGTCTCTCTCCGTGTTTATCTTCATGCATTATTCATCATTAGTTAGCTATAAAAAATAAGTGATATCAGATCAAAAACGTCTACGACGTAAAAAAAGCCAAGTTACTCACGCATAGCCTACATAGCGCTGTCCATAAGTTCTTAATTCCAACTTGCAAAAACTAGGCCTGCCTTTAAAAGTCTTGATATCAAAATGTGGCCAAGTTACAACTAACAATATTGCCTATCGTAGCTCACACTAAATAAACTAGCTCTATTCCAAAGCAATGCTATCCAAACTTTCCTAAATTATTTAATGCAACTTGGCCCTGTGTTTCTTCATCTTTGCACGTGAAGAGATTGTGCCTCATGGAACAACATATGATTTCAATTAATGTTTTTAACAGTTGATGAATAATTACACTCCAGAAAGGATATGGTTGTACTTTGTTGGCAAGTTAACTTTAGAAAATGTACAGGTTTTAAAATGTTAACTGCTGCTACAGCATTCTTTACAATTCACAAACAGACATTTATATGAAGAAACATCATGTACAATAGAGAAAGGGGTGATGAATAAATAAATGCAGATAACATTTACATTACAATCATTTGGCAGACGCTTTTATCCAAAGCGACGTACAATAAGTGCGAATGAAGAATTAGAATTCTATACGTCAGTAGAGCCCAACTTAGTGAAATAACATAGACACGACAGTGGGTGGGAAAAATGACATATACTTTATTGGCTACAACTACGAATATGTGGATAATAGAAACAATAAGGAATATGTTCTATGATTCAATCTTAATCAGAGGAAATGATAATTATGTGGCGGCTGAATTTAGAAGCTTACAGTCCTACCAATAACAAAGGTTAGTTGTGTTATGGGTTAATGACACGTTAACACCTTCGCGCAGAAGGTCCCGCAGGCGGGACTTTTTTGCTCAACTGAGACATTCGTTGCTACTGCAGCCGAACTATTATAGGAAATCACAAACTCTGTGTTTTAAATTTATTGGTAGACGGTTCGTGACGATTTCTGCCGAACACGTAGTTTCTAAGTGCCACTATTTCCCTGTAGCAAGTCCATTTATCAAGCAACCCCCACCTAGTCTATACCTACCTATGCGTGACATAGTGGACAATAGCTTCTATGTTTGAGTTCATAAATATATTTATTCATCATATAAAGTTAGAATAACGTCATAGCAACGAGATAAACCCAACAATAACCTGATCGTATGCCAGAAAAGCCGTGAAAAGCCCTGCTCACTCAAATGCAAAATAAACTGTGAAAGTACTATCTCATTCTAACATGTATTCTACTAGCAATATATGGTACTAAATATGAAATAAATATACAATCCTACCATTGGTTTTACACATCGAGATGTTCCTTTCAAAATTCAGTTGTCATTTATTGTCTGGTACAATCGGTTTGAGAAATATACAAAACCTTATACCGCTATTACACTATCTGAAACGTCGCCGTGTAATAGCCCCATGCCATGTAAGCTTGTCTCATGCATTACAGTTCACTCTGGTTTAATTGTCGGCTTTTTTATCCAATAGAGTACATTATAACCTTCGCAACGGTATATGCCAAGTCTTTTTGGGTGCTTTGAGCAATTTACTACAGCCCAGCGTAACGGCAGTTTTCGTTTTAACTGTCTAGTATTACGCAAGCGATATACAATACGCTTTATGCAGGGGAATTTCCCTTTTGCGATATGTAAGTATTTTTGTGTCTAAAATACCGTTGGTCTCGCTGGCTACATACGTACGCTCGTGTTTCCACTCGAGCACTGTCTTTCCAATATGTTTGATAGCCCTGTTGTTATTTTCGCATTTTGAGTGCATTTCACATACTGTAGTGCAATCGTTAGCTAAATGTATTTTTGAAGTAGGCTGCCGATGTTCATTGAAGATAGAACATTTGGCAGCATTTTACAGATGGTGGAAAACTATTTTATGTTCATGTTATCATACATAATATAGGCTATGGCGTATACGAATCTCTTAGGGCATGACAAATGCTCATTCCAATTTACTGTGCGCTGATATGTGGTAGATTAAGGTAAAGATTTCCTTGGAGTCATTATGAATAGGAAAACCTAAAAGATTAAAAGAATACAGAAAAATGCAATCCCAGGACAAAAGTATACATACTGTAGAGTACAGGGACAAGTGATATTTTATTGAGGTACAAGAGTGAATGATTAGGCAACATATTTAGGTGAATGTAACACTGTGATATCAATGGTTTTTCTTAAGCCATCAGAAGGAGCAAATGTATTTGTTTTGTAATGGAAAAAACTAATTTATTCATTTTATGACATGTTTTGCATAGGGGTTTTGGACCCATAGATATCTACCCCCCTATACTGCTGAAAATATATAATTCTCACTTGGAAATTATGCACAAGTGAGTTTTATGAGCCCAAACTGTTGATTTGTAGTTAAATATTTCTTTTTATTTTTTTATTTGCAGCCGTGCACAATTTAGCCATTTGGATAGATTTGGAGACACTAATGGACAACAGGATACACTGCTATATTTTGCATCATATACCTTTAGTAGTTCTGCATATCATCCTCAGATTTTGCAAAACTTGTGGACATGGAGTTTATGATCCAGGAAATGTATATATATTACCGATTTCACTTATGTAGCTCTCAGCAAAATAAAAAAAAACTTTTAAATTTTTTTTTCCAAAGTTTCTTTGCATTTGTGGCACTTTATTTTGACTTAAATTATGAAAATAAACAAATCTAAGTTTGTATTGTAAATGGTACACCTGTCTTCTTTCATTTAAGCCATTTACCAAGTTTATGTGATGCTCACACCTGGAGTTATAAAGCCTTAAACAGAGCACCCCTAAATAGGTGAAATTTGCATTTGCGCCAAGGGGTTAAACTATATTATGTTGTTAGTTTGTTTTATCAGTCTCATAAATGTAAAGTTTTAACAATATAAAACTACAAGGTCAGGGAATTTGGCTATTCCCGACCAACGCACGTATAGCAAAAACAAAATACAAACAACAATAGGAACCAGCATTAAAATTACCTCAATTAGGTATCACAAGTTTTATCTTAGCCTATCAATTGATGTCCGTGTTAAATAAAATGTGTTTAATTCTTAATGATGACACAGGGAGGGCCAGTCCCGATCTCGTAAGTGAGCAGCTCCTCAGCTGATCCAAGGTCCCGGCAGGTGCGTGGACTCCTGGAAGACTTCTTTACTGAAGTCGGGTCGCGACAGGGTTCCAGTCAGGGCGACGTGGACGTGTACAGATCTCCACTCGGGCACAAGGGAGATAGTGGAGGAACAGTCTGAAGAAACGTGTCCTCAAAAACAGCTGTTGAAGGAGAATAAATCGGCTTGGTTTTTTCTGTGGATGGTGGCAGGCCAACTATGTCTCGGTGATCAAGCGAGGTGCGGGTTGGGAAGTGCAGCAAAGTCCGTCCTGGTTCAGTGATGCGTCTGGTAGGTTGAGACAATGTATTTTCCATCAGAATGACGTTGCTAAAGGTCCATGGGTTTTTATGGTCAAAATCCCTTTGATCCCAATTGGTAGATGGCTTTAGGGCACCCATACAACAGATTGGCTCATTCTCTTGGAACCAACAATGAAACATAGATGGACCAGCTATTTGCAATCACCTCAGGGTGTGTGTGTGTGTGTGTTAAATTGGGATCTCCACTCTCCTTCTCAAAAGGGGGGGGGGGGGGGGGTGTTCCTGCTATGTTCATCTCAGAGTCACATGAAGAAGGGGACAGACACTCCATTGTGCCTCAGTTGAGGAGTGTTAATTGTGAACGACTCTGCAGGGGGCCCAGTCTCATGATCAGAATGCCAGAGTCCCAAAATGTCCCTGTGTAACCATTACATATTGTTGAAATTGATGTATCTGCTGGTGCACTGTAAGAGCGTATCCAGCACTACAGACAGTGCACAACAAAATTATGAAGTGGCCGTTTCACTAGTTAAACCAAGAAATCCTCAAGAGGCATCAGGCCAACACAGACAAGACAGACACATGGAAAAATTGTTTTTTACTGATTTTTTAATTCCTTAACTCCTTTGCGTAGAAGGTCCTGCCAGCGGGACCTTTTTGCTCAACTGAGACATTTGTTGCTACTGCAGTCAAACTATTAGTGGAAATCAGAAACTCTGTGTTTTAACTTTATTGGTAGACGGTTCGTGACGAATTCTGCTGAATACCGAGTTTCAAAGTATCACTATTTCCCCGTAGCAAGTCCATTTAGCAAGCAACCCCCACCTATTCTATACTTACCCATGCGTGACATAGTGGACAATAGCGTCTATGTTTGAGTTCATAAATATATTTATTCATCATATAAAATTAGAATAATGTCATAGCAACGAGATAAACCCAACAATAGCCTGATCGTATGCCAGAAAAGCCGTGAAAAGCCCTGCTCACTCAAATTCAAAATAAACTGTGAAAGTACTGTCTCATTCTACCATGTATTCTACTAGCAATATATGCTACTAAATATGAAATATGCAATCCTACCATCGGTTTTACACATCGAGATGTTCCTTTTAAAATTGAGTGGTCATTTATTGTCTGGTACAATCGGTTTGAGAAATATACAACACTTTATACCGCTATTACACTATCTGAAACGTCGACGCATAATACCCCCATGCCCTGTAAGCCTCTCTCATTCATTACAGTTCATTCTGGTTTAATTGTCGGCTTTTTTATCCAATAGAGTACATTATAACCTTAGCAACGGTATATGCTATGTCTTTTTCGGTGCTTTTTACAATTTACTACAGCCCAGTGTAGCGGCAGTTTTCGTTATAATGGTCTAGTATTACGCAAGCTCTATAGAATACGCTTTAGGTAGAGGAGTTTCCCTTTTCTGATATGTAAGTATTTTTGCGTCTAAAATACCGTTGGTCTCGCTGGCTACATATGTACATTCGTGTTTCCACTCGAGCACTGTCTTTCCAATATGTTTGATAGCCCTATTGTTATTTTCACATTTTGAGTGCATTTCACATACTGTAATGCAATCGTTAAATGTATTTTTGATGTAGGCTACCGATGTTCATTGAAGATAGAACATTTGGTAGCATTTTGTAGATGGTGGAATACTATTATGTTCATGTTATCTTACATAATATAGGCTATGGCGTATATACTTGTCTCTTAGGGCATGACAAATGCTCATTCCAATTTACTGTGCCCTGATATGTGGTAGATTAAGGTAAAAATTTCCTTGGAGCCATTATGAATAGGAACATTACTTCTTTTTTTTTAAATACTGAAAAATGCAATCCCAGGACAAAAGTATACATACTGTAGAGTACAGGGACAAGTGATGTTTTATTGAGGTACAAGAGTGAATGATTAGGCAACATACACTGCCTGGCCAAAATAAAATCGCCGTTGCACCCGTCATGCATAGTGCCCATTGTACAAGCCTCTGGAGGCAGTGTTATGATCTGGGGTTGCTTCAATTGGTCAGGTCTAGGCTCAGCAACGTTATGCAGCAGTAAAATGAAGTCAGCTGAGTACCTGAATGTACTGAATGACCAGGTTATCCCATCAATGGGCATATTCCAGGACGACCATGCCAAGATTCATTGGGCTCAAATTGTGAGAGTGGTTCAGGGATCATGAGGAATCATTTTGACACATGAATTGGCCACCAGAGTCCTGACCTTAACCCCATTGAAAGTCTTTGGGATGTGCTGGAGAAGACTTGATGGAGTGGTTCGACTCTCCCATTGTCAATACAAGATCTCGACCAAAAATGAATGCAACTCTGGATGGAAATGAATGTTGTGACGTTGCATAAGGTTGTCGAAACAATGCCACGACGAATGCGCACCATAATCAAAGCTAAAGGCGGTCCAACAAAATATTAGAATGTGCGACTTTCTTTTTGGCCAGGCAGTGTATTTAGGTGTATGTAACACTGTGATATCAATGTTTTTTATCTTAAAGGTTGTATCAGCGATTTTGGGTGGAAACATAAATGATCACATTCATCTGATTTTTCCTCACGATCCGCTAGCTGCCCGCCCCATAAGCAGGCCGTCAAAAAACCACGTCTCTGTAGGCAGCCTATGCTCCGAGATCGTACACAAAAACAATGGTACTACCAACTACTCAAAACCAAAATAAACAGTATTCCAACCAATCACAATGATCTGCACAAACGTGACGTCACTTCTGAAGCGAAATCCCAAACAAACATACTTATGAATAATTATGTTATGTTTTAAAAAATAGTGTTTAAGCATCCAGAATTATAACCACGTTAATAACGTTTGTAAGAAACCAAACCGTTTGTAAATCCGTCAAGATTTCAGCGAGATAAGAGTATTAGCGTTTGTGCAGATCATTGTGATTGGTTGGAATACTGTTTATTTTGGTTTTGAGTGGTTGGTAGTACCATTTGTTTTTGTGTACGATCTCGGAGCATAGGCTGCCTACAGAGACGCGGTTTTTTGACGGCCTGCTTATGGGGCGGGCAGCTAGCGGATCGTGAGGAAAAAAAAAATAATTTAAGTTTCCACCCAAAATCGCTGATACAACCTTTAAGCCATCAGAAGGAGCAAATGTATATGCTTTATAATGAACAAAACTAATTTTACTAATTTTATGACATGTTTTGCATAGGGGTTTTGGACCCATAGATATCTACCCCCCTATACTGATGAAAATACAGTAATTCCCACTTGACAATTATGCAAAAGTGAGTTTTATGAGCCAAAACTGTTGATTTGTAGTTAAATATATCATAATTTTTTTTATTTAGAGCAGTGCACAATTTAGCCATTTGTATAGATTTGGAGACACTAATGGACAACAGGGTACACTGCTATATTTTGCATCATAGACCTTTAGTAGTTCTGCATATCATCCTCAGATTTTGCAAAACTTGTGGACTTGGAGTTTATGATCCAGGAAATGTATATCTATTACTGATTTATGTATGTAGCTTTAGTGCATTAGTAGTGCTTTACTACTTATGTAGCTCTCAGCAAAATTTAAAAAAACTATTTTTAAATTTTTTTCCCCAAAGTTTCTTTGCATTTGTGGCACTTTATTTTGACTTAAATTATGAAAATAAACAAATCTAAGTTTGTATTGTAAATGGTACACCTGTCTTGTTTCATTTAAGCCATTTACCAAGTTTATGTGATGCTCACACCTGGGGCCCTATCTTACACCCGGCGCTAAGTGGCGCTAACCCAAACGCAAGTGTCTTTTTTGTGCTATCTTACACCCGGCGCATGGTTCATAATAACGCCTTGCGTTCACGTCGTTTAACTAGCATGTATCCTTGCGCCCATGACAAGTGAACTGGGCGTGTTGGTCTTAAGATGACGAGTGGTCAGGATTCTTTTTGGCGTATTGCTATCTTGAGCCAGCAGAAATCGCTTGCGCTAGAACCACCACAAAGGTGGTCTAAAGTCATGTCGCAGTTGTTTACATGTTATTTTAACGGCGCATATAAGTGCGTCTACATAGGCGTGTGCACAACGCGCGTACCCTCCTGTCTGTTACACACAGGGGCGCGCACAAGCATGACTAAAATATCTAGATCACAATGTGAAATATTATTATTGTGTAGGCTATATCAAAAATGCATAATAATACAAGGTTCTATAGGTCCACATACCTTTCCCTTAGCGAAGGGAAATGATGCCACATTACATTGCTCTCAGCCCACTCCATCAACATCCAGGCGATGTGCGATGGTACGGGACAATGGCTATCCATTAAAAAGGAGCTGAAAACACCTATATCAAGCCTAATGCATGAATTGTCATTCAATGGAGAACTCGCACACTGCAATAGACGGACATTTGAGTTTTGAAAATGCGCTTCAGATGTCATTACAATACAGCTCTGTTTATCTATGAATGCAGCCTGTAAGTAAATAGAATGGTTTGTGACTGAAAAACGTTTTTTTCGATAGCCTATGGTTAAAAAACTGAGATAAATGTCACCATGTTAACTGAATTGTAACCTTAGCTATTCTTCGTCCTTCATATTTTTTTAATTACAGTGACAAGGTTTCCATAACCTCAGCTTATTAAAACCCCGCTGATTTCACCTATTATTCCATAACTGAACAAAAGATTTTAAAGAGAACTAAGCGTCTAATTATAAACGAAAACAAATTTGCAGCACGTCACAATTAATTCACAATTAATTTTAATACCATTATCTGCATGTGCGCTTTATAGGAGCAGGTCTGTTTCCCCTGCTGTAAATCACACTTTTAATGGTCTTCCTGGGAAAGTGGATTGTTTTAAAGCATTACGCTACTAGTAAAACAGGTTGGTCACATTTCCATAAGCAGGACATTATAAAACAAGGGAAAATATGCGTGGACCTATGGGTTGCCAACCTGACAGCTTTATTGTATTTATTGTCGTCATTAAGGCAAAATAACGTTATTTATTTTATTAATCAAAATTAGAATGCAGGTAATGAACTTTGGATGAAGCTTGAACATGAGTTCATTGCTTCATTGCATAATCAAACGAAATTTGTTAAACAAGCAGGCTAATTTGGCGTTTTCTAAGGTGAGACGGAAGCCATCGATAGCTTATTCTCAGCTGTTGCAGGTGCCTTTAACGAAATTTAACCGCATATATTTTGTAAAATAACAGCACTGTCAGAAATTACCGGGAACTCATAATGGTTTGTCCGAATAATATTTATCATATAAACATATAAGCAATACGCCGAGGTTTTTAAAGGGAATGGGATATGACATTTTGATTGGTTTATTGCATGTCACGCCCAAGACACACCTATAATTAATGAAGAGACTAGGTTCAGCCCACTTGCACGCTGCGCCGTGCTTAGCGCCCGAAAAACACGCCGTTAAAATAGCAAAAGTGGACTTGGACACGCCCTAAATGGACTTTACGCCATGCGCTTAGACCAAGCGCCAAGATAGAGCCCCTGGAGTTATAAAGCCTTAAACAGAGCACCCCCTAAATAGGTGAAATTTTCCATCTGCGCCAGGGGTTAATACATCTGCCCTCAGACTTTTTAAATCACTACCAAGACCAGAGCAAATAAAATTATTAAAATGAAAATGAAGTAAGCAATCAGATTATTTTGTGTTCCAACTTGTATTGCATACATTTTTTTTCTTTTTTGGGGGTGGGGGTGAAATTCCACCAACTTCACCAAAATAATGTGAAAGAGACTGTTTCAGCTCCTCAAAAAGATGCACATTTCAATTGCAGCATGGCCCATTTCACTGTCCTTGAGTGGGATGCCAAAGTGAGAAGAGTAGCCTAACTGCTCTGCTTCCATACATTTTCCTTCAGCTTTTCTTCCACTTAAAAGACTTGCCATGTTAGAGCATTAGATACGGAATTTATCGGATTATGCCAGTAATAATTACCCAGCTGTTTACTGCAAATAGAGGGATAATTCATGCAGGCAACAGGGCATGGTAGCAATGACACTCCACATTTAGTAAATATGCAAACCATTCACTTCTAATTACTCAGCCCAGAGAATGTCCTTATTAAGCGAGGTGAACTTAAAGTGTCTGCTTGACAAGTGATAAATTGATACATTGCACAAACTCTCGCCACAGAATTACTACGCTGAACTTGGGTCTTGACTTCATTAAGATATGCGGAAGAAGAGAGCGTGGAGGGGATGGACAGTGGAATGTGGTCAGTTCCCACTGACGGATGGCATGGCGGGCAGGTGGTAATGAAATAGCACATCTTTTCATGCCGGGAGATCTGTCACCTGCCTGCCAGACGGCTGGCTGCCAGGACGCGTCTAGGGCTAGACGCAGCTTGTTTCATCAGTACACTGTGGCTATTAGTAACATTTTTGATTAAATTATTTTGTATGTTGCGATTAAAATAATGTAATTGCACTGAACAAGCATGAATTAAAAAAACTTTCATTTGGACCTTTGTGGAGTGACTGAAAAGTCAGCAGGAATATTTTTAGAGTGTGATCCTTGGCTAATTGATACAGACTAAGGCCCTGTCTTACTCTCGACGCTAAGCGGCAGTAACCCAAACGCAAGTGTCTAGCTTCAGACTGACGCAGTTGCCTTTTTCCTGTCCAGCACCCATGTTGTTTAAATAGCGAGTGAACTTGCGCCCATCTGCGCGGGTTGGTCAGGCGCATTGTTGGTGTATTGCCATTTTGATGCAGCTAAAGGCGTTTGCGCTAAAACCAACACAAACCTGGTCTTCAGTCATGTTGTTTCAATGTTATTTTAACAGTGCAATATTAACATAGTAATATGCAACTACATAGGCGTGTGCACAACACAAATACACTCTGTTACACACACAGGAGCGCACACAAACATGAATTAAATATCAAGATTACAACATAAAATATTGTGTATATCAAAAAATGCATAATAATAAATGGGTCCATTGGACAAGGACCACATACCTGTCCCTCAGCAAAAGGGAATGCTGCCTTAAATTGTGTTTAGGTTTTAACATTTATCATCTCCTGGCATTTGAGCTGGAGACGAATGCTGTCCCTTTATGCACTCCCCGTTGCTGTGAAATTAATGGCTACATCACATTCGTGCACGACATGAGTAGGGATGGGTATAGTTTGAATTTTATCAATACCGATTGTTACGTTCTTGTGAGGGGACGGGACCCAAGTGCAAGACTCAGACAGCTCAGGGGAAAACTCCACCGTGGAGTACATTTAATGAGACACAGAAACAGGGCGTGGCACGAACTGGACGGCTCTGGAACTTGGAGGGTCAGGAACGGCCTGGACGGGTCAGATGGGGCGGCAGGATAGTATAATGGTTAAGGAACTGGCCTTGTAACCGAAAGGTTGCAGGTTCGATTCCCAGGGAGAACACTGCCGTTGTACCCTTGAGCAAGGTACTTAACCTGCATCGCTTCAGTATATATCCAGCTGTATAAATGGATAATATGGAAAAAATTCTAAAAAGTCGTGTAAGTCGCTCTGGATAAGAGCGTCTGCTAAATGCCTGTAATGTAATGTAATGTAGATGGGTAGGAGCCGGACAGGTCAGGACGGGAGGGGAGTGCCTGGGCATTAACCAGACTGACTGGAGACAGACGGGGAAAGGGATGGCCCGGACGGAGCCAGGCGGAGGCTGGACTGGAACCAGACCAGTCCGTAGCTCAGAGCAGGTGCGGGCGACCAAGGCCAAGAACGGACAGGAACAGGCGCGGGGCCCGCGGGCAGGTGCCAGCGCGGAGGCCGCAGGGGAGCCATGGACAGTGCGGGGTGCCGCGGACAGGAACAGGTGGGAACAGACGCCGGGGACCGAGGTCAGGGCAGGCGCTTCAGCCTGTTGGATCAAGAACAGGAGCAGGGGGACCGCAGTAGGCGCAGGGGCGGGCGGCCAGGGCCAGGCGTACAGCCTGGGGGGGGGGGGGGTGCAGGAACAGGAGCGGGAGTACAGGAGGGAGACTTGGAGGAAACGCGGGGGGTCTGGGAGGAACGAGGGAGCCTGGGTAAGAGCCGCCAGGGAACAGATGACTGACAAGACCAGGGCAGACGGAAGAAACAAACATGACAAGAACAAAGAACATGCCTGACATGACAAGAACAATGAACAAACTCACAAGACCAGTGCAAGATGCGACGAGACCAGGAATGAGAACAAGGAGATCACAAGACGGTCCAGCCCCGAACACAGAATCGGGGCAGACTAAATACACAACATGACGAGGACAGAACGAGCAACAGGTGGGGGAAGGCTAACGAGGACACGAGAGGGAAACACAATGCAGGTGCGGGGAGTGAGAAACACAAGAGGAAGGAGAGAGGGAAAACACGGGACTGTGAGACGAGGGGAAAACCAGGGACGGCACACAGGGACCTCACACCGATACTGGTACCGCTTATCGATACCAATACTTATCGATACTACTCGCCATAATTTTATTTTAAAAAACAGATGTGAAAAGAATTGTTATTTTATTCTTACTTTTAGCAGAAATAACAATAGTTATTTTGATAAAATGAAATGAAATTGTTTCCTCATAGTTTCCTGAGAGTATATAATGAGGGGACCAATTGCAATAAATAAATGTCTGGTAGTGTGTTTTGTTGCTGCTTCACTACAAATATAATAAACTTAAATGAACAAGATTATAGATGACCAAAGAACTATAGTTCTTGAGCTTCTGAGAAGCTAACAGAATAATAGGTATAAATAATAAATAATACAGCGGTGGTGAATGGGTTGGGCTTGGATGTTTGTCTTGAACTGCTATCCCCTGAAGGAGCGCTTGACTGACGTTAGCTATAGGATGAGCAACATGTTTCAACAGCTATTAAAACTAATGCTGATGTTGCTACATTACCAGCGTTATCATAACATAGTAACAACGCTGGACAACGATGTATTGCTCCACAGAGAATGCCATTTTGCTCAAAGGTTTTCTCTGTTAGCTGTTCGTAGTGGAAAGGGAAAAGCTTTTTTTCCCAAAAAGCTATTGATAGTTTTAGCTCTGGGTTTATGTAATGCGGGCGAATAAGCTAGGTAACGTTAGACCGAGGATTCACTATTTAAACTAGTTTTCGGTGACTTTTCGGGACAGATATTGTATACATTACGAAGAGGTAACAGAGAATGCTTTGGAGCAACAAAAATTGAATACTGTCGTTGTTCCAGGTGATTTAACATACAAAACAGTGCTGTTATTATGTGGCTGGCCATCTAGTAAATGCTGATGGTGTTATTTTCTGAAGTTAATAACTATGGACTTGTTTTATCTTATAATGAATGTTACCTTGACTTAATGTGGTCCAGACAGTCACGTTATTTTGGGGAATCGCATCAGCTTCGGAGGCAGATCGAGGGCTGCACTGACGGGAATGGCGCAGTGGCCACTTTGCTCAAGCAGTCAAATACACTGCACTGCTTCAAATTTATGGCATGTTGTATTTGTAAGTTTGATAACTGGAGTGAACAGAACGTAAACAGACAATGTCAAACGTAATTGCCTGACACTGCAACTCTTCATCATTAGAAAAAAAACTTGTCATAATTAGGACCCGAGTAGAAACATATATTTTACGGTAGGTAATTTCAAAATGCCTGCCAGCTATGTTACAATGAATTAAAGTGAATTACGTTCAAATATTGATAGCAGCACCATTTGTCCAGGAGCTTATCGGTATTTCGGTCCTGACCAACCAGGAGCCGGCCGGTACCAGTTTAATACCAGTTCTCGATACCCATCCCTACATGCGAGTGGGTAGTTTCAGCCTCTCCTAAGTTCAATTGGAGGCATATCCCAATCGGCCAAATTCAGCCATACATGTAGTTGCCTCAAGCCTAGTCCGACATGGCAATGAACACAATCAAGTCCCCATAACACCTGTCACCCAAGAACTGGTAAAACAGGAGTTCACAGAGAACTTTGGATTTCCTGGGGTTCTTCCCCAGCAAAGAATGCTCTTATATGTGTGAAATGTAAGGGAGCCTACTCCATCAACATCCATGCAATTTGAGATGCTACGTATATGGTTACACAAGTATTAGTTATCCAGGATCAAGCCATGACTCCTTTATTTATTTTATCCTGAAATCTTCCAGGGGGATTCTCCACCAGGAGGGGTGGTTGTTAGGGGACAATACCTATCCACCATTAAAGACATGGCTGATGACACAATATATCATGCCTACAACAGTGTGTGAATTGTCTTTCAATCAAAAACGAACACACGCATTATAATAGAAAGGATGTTTGCAGTACTGAAAATATGCTCCAGATGTTTAGATAAGTCAGGTGGAACATCACAATACACCTTCAGAAGGTCAGAGCATTCTTTGTGGCGTGTTGTGTGTTGCAAACATTGCCAGAAGTCATGGATGTTTCAAATGAGGCCACATTACAGGACTATCGAAGGCGTGATTCTGAACTGCCGATGCCCAGATAGCTACACCAGCAGCAGCATGGGTGAAAAGGATCAACTGTCAGGAAAGCTGCTTCATCTAGCCTTGTAAGCAAACTGAATGGTTTATCTGATTGAAAAAAGTCCAAAACTTTGTCCAGCGAATATTCCATTTAGTTGGAAATTTGAAATCACATTAATGCATTTTTACAAATATTTTTCAAATACAGTCCCGGGGATTCACTCTGCACAATGTTTTTCTTGATATGAAGGGCTATATTGACGATCTTAGTGCATGGTCTAAAATGCATGGCGCAAGTGCATTTAGGGTGTGTCCAACTCCACTTTTGCTAGTTAAACGGCAGATAATTTTAACGCAAAGGAAGGCGCAAGGTTCAAATGGGCTGAACTTCTTTTCATTAATTATTGGTGTGTCTGGTTTATTGCATGTTACATCCAAATCAGAGGACATGTCCTAAATGCACTTGTGCCATGCGCTTTAGACCATGCACTAAGATCGTTAAAATATAGCCCTAAATAAGCAAGTGACTGTCTGATAGGCAGGCAGCCTCTCTGTGGCTAGGAGATAGGGACACGTGCTCACATGACCAAAACAGAATGGGATACACAGTGGGGTAAACACTGAAGAGTGCTGCAACCCTTCCCTCCTTTCCTATGTTCTCCATGTTTTTGAAGCTGGTTTGCACCTTTCCACCTAAAACATCTGGTTCCCAGAACATTCCTGGAAAGTGAGGGCACATATTCATGTAGATCTTTCAGTTTCCCTGGATGTCCATTGAACATTATTTTAAGTCACAAGAAATTCTGGAGAAGTTCTGGGGTGTAAAAATTTTTTAAATATCATTACTATGACTTTATAACCAAATATCTGACAAAAGTGTGTGAAATATGATATTCATTAAAGCAGAGTAGCTTTGCCATTGTTGTCACTTGCCACTTGAACTTGTGAGCATGTGTTTTGTGTGTGTGTGTGTGTGTGTGTGTGTGTGTGTGTGTTGGGGGGCATGAAACACATTTAATTTTACCCAAACCCTTAAGATATTTTCCAGGGAAATATATTGTCGACATTAACATTTAGACTTGTGAAAAATAAGATAGATCCTTTTAAGCCCTCAAAGCATGGTTTTATTAATGCAAAGGCTTGCCAAAGTGAGTGGCTAATTTCATAACATCACTCACTTGCTCACAACCTGAAGCAGGTTTTACATACAGTAGCAGGCTAAGGGTTAGCATTGTACATGTCTACCAATTGCACACAAAGCCTCTAAAATAATCTAATCAATTTATCTCTGTGAAAATGCCTAGAGACATTTATTTAATTCCACCAACCACTTCTGATTTACGAGAGATGTATTAGCGTTAGGCCAGTGAGGGATTACAACAGCTCCTCAGATTTTATTTATACCATCAAGACAGTCTTTTAATAGATGTACTAAAAAAATATATACAGGTTACTGGAGAGAAAATTATGAAAAAATGTTTTTAGTTACAACATCGCTTCATAAACCTTATGCTACAAAATAATTCAATTTCATTTACAGTTGAAGTCGAAAGTTTACAAATCCATTTAAACTCAGTTTTTCACAATTCCTCACATTTAATCCGAGTAAACATTCCCTGTCTTAAGTCAGTTAGGATCACAACTTTATTTTAAGAATGTGAAATGGCAGAATAATAGTAGAGAGAATGATTTATTTCAGCTTTTATATCTTTCATCACATTCCCAGTGAGTCACTCTCTATTAGTATTTGGTAGCATTGCCTTTAAATTGTTTCTGCATTCTAATCTACTATTTAATGTTTAATATTTTCCAAAAAATCATAAAGATTGGATTTGTGGTTTTTGAGATATGGGCCCTCAAGAACAGCTCCATCTCCAGAGCAGCTCCAGCCTTATTTACCACATTTCCCATATCTCCCTGTGCACGCTTAGGTTTGGTGTACATGAATATGTAATAGGGGGCGTACACGCCACTGCTGCAAGCACGGTGATGAGCTAACTGTTCAAGTCAAGATACCGCAGAAAATTATTGCGTGTCTGCCCAAAATGCCATTGTGCGCCGTAAGTGGGTGCGATATTAAGTCAGGATACTGTTTGCCCAAAAATGAGACGAGGTGCATCCAGTGGTTGGCAGCAATTAACAACCCGATCTATCTAAATTTGCCAAAAAAAGATTACGACAAAGTTTGTGTTTGTTCAAAACACTTCAAGCCAGAGGACTTCCAATGCGACTATAGTGCCGAATTACTGGGAACTAAATCAAAGAATTTGCTTGTCCAGAAATCCAACATATTGACCATTGGGAGCAGGGTATCTTTGACGTACTGCAGAACTACACACGATGGCAGCACAACTCTTACACCTCTCCCCAGTCGTTCGCCATGGAGTACCCATTCCAATAGCCAACAATAAGCGGTCAGTCTGAATTGCCTAACGTTAAATAAAGGGGTGACAGAAAAAACTGGTTATAGTAATGTAATATCTGTTGTTGCACAAAAGATGCTAAATGAGCTGCTAGATAGCCATCTAGGTATAGCCAACAAGCGACTGATTCCGACAGTAGCCTAACTGACGTTACATGGAATTTCCGAATCTTGGTGTCATGCTGGCAAGCACAACATATTGACTTTAACATAAGTTTAGCAAACGTTAGCTAAATTACAAGATTTTGATACAGCTTGTTAGCTACTCACTCGTCGCTTAGTTGCCCTCCTGGACCCCTTGGTTGTGGATACTTCTTCCAATTAATCCTCCTATTGCTGCATAAGAAGTTGGTAAGTACTGCAGGATGTAGCAAGGGTTCAAAGTTATTATTGGTAGTGATGCAAACTCCGTGTTCGGTTTCTGCCAACAGCTGTTGCCCTCGATCCCATTCGCGGCAGCAAAGGCTCTCCGTCTCGGTAGGCATGGGTTCACAGTTCCCACACTGGCACCAATTTATGTTCCCACTTCTCTGCTCTCTGTTAGCTTCGGCTGCCTCATCCTCCGCTCTCTGTCTCTCTTGCTCACGCAATTCTTTCTCTGTAAATTCCGGTTCAAAACTGTAAGGTTGTATTTCTTCGTCAAAATCAAAAAGCTCGTCCTCTAACTCGGCGAACTCAGAGCTATCCGCCATATCTCTCAGGCTATCGTCGTCGGCCAAGATAGGCCAAGTGATATTTGTACGCTAACATTACCGTATTTTCGTGGGAGTGTCATGTGATTGCCTGGATGGGTGCCCGCCACAGAACGGTGCCCGCCCATAAACCAGTCTCTGCATTCAAGGGTGGAGTTTGAGCGCCCGTTACCTTCTGGGAAACACTGGCTGGAGATTCAAGCCAAACACGTCCAGTGACGTCACTGGACGTGTTTGCCCTTTGAAGTTTTGCCGCCGTATTTCCCATAAATAGGAAACGGCTGCACTGACGGTGATTTTAAAAAGGCCTACACACAGAATTTAAGCATTTAATCCAAATATTCTCAACTGAAACAAGCGTGACTGTGCTCCTTTAACTTGGGTCAAATGTTTCGGGTATCCTTCCACAAGCTTCTCACAATAAATTGCTGGAATTTTGGCCCATTCCTCCTGACAGAACTGGTGTAACTGAGTCAGGTTTGTAGGCCTCCTTGCTCACACACGCTTTTTCAGTTCTGCCCACAAATGTTCGATTGGACTGAGGTCAGGACTTCGTGATGGCCACTCCAGTACCTAGACTTTGTTGACTTTTGGAGTAGTGGCTTCTTGCTTGCTGAGCAGCCTTTTAGGTTATGTCGATATAGGACTCGTTTTACTGTGGATATACTGTAGATACTTTTGTACCGGTTCCCTCCAGCATCTTCACAAGGTCCTTTGCTGTTGTTCTGAGATTGAGTTGCACTTTTTGCACCAAAGCACGTTCATCTCTAGGAGACAAAATGCTTCTCCTTCCTGAGCGGTATGACGGTTGCGTGGTCCCATGGTGTTTATACTTGCGTACTACTGTTTGTACAGATGAACGTGGCGTTTGGAAATTGCTCCCAAGGATGAACCAGACTTTTGGAGGTCCACAATTTTCTTTCTGAGGTCTTGGCTGATTTCTTTTGACTTCCCCATGATGTCAAGCAAAGAGGCATTGAGTTTGAAGGTAGGCCTTAAAATACATCCACTCCAATTGACTCAAATAATGTCAATTAGCCTATCAGAAGTTTCTAAAGCCATTTTCTGGAATTTTCCAAGCTGTTTAAAGGCACAGTCAACTTAGTGTATGTAAACTTCTGACCCACTGGAATTGTGATATAGTGAATTAAAAGTGAAATAATCTGTAAACAATTGTTGGAAAAATGACTTGTGTCATGCACAAAGTAGATGGCCTAACTGACTTGCTAACACTATAGTTTGCTAACATGAAATCTGTGGAGTGGTTAAAAATGAGTTTTAATGACTTCAACCTAAGTGTATGTAAACTTCCGACTTCCAACTGTAGATTGGATTTTGTGGATGTTAACATGTTTTGTTGCCGACTGTATAACATTTCACCATTTCTCTAATGGTTGAACTTCTCTTAACCACTTCGCGCAGATGTCTAGTGACCAGGACGCCGGCTCCAAGAATTTGCTCAACTGAGACATTCATTGCTCCTGCAGCCAAACTATGAGTGGAAACGACAAACTCCGTGTTGTAGCTTTATTAGTACACAATTCATGACAACTCTGTCGAATACGGAGTTTCTAAGTGTCACTATGTCTGTTAAGGTCCCGCAGGGGAGACCGGACCCAAATGCAAGACTCAGAGATGGCTCAGGGGAAAACTCCACCAGGGAGTACATTTATTGGAAACATAGGCAGGGGCAAGACGAAACCAGACACGAGGCAGGAACAAGACGAGGCAGGAACATGGAGGGGTCAAGACTAGGAGGGGGCTATGACGAGGAGGGGGCTATGATGAGGAGGGGGCTAAGACTAGGAGGGGTCAGGAACAGGGAAGGGTCAGGAACAGGAAGGGTTAGGAACCAGGTTTAAGCAATGACGGGCACTCAGGCCCAGGGGTCAGGAACGTGGACGGCACTCCGGCCGTGGGGGCAGGAAACATGGCGGCCCTCCAGCCGTGGGGTCAGGAAATGTGGCGACCCTCTGGCCGTGGGGTCAAGAAACGTGGCGACCCTCTGGCCGTGGGGTCAGGAAACGTGGCAGCCCTCTGGCCGAGGGGTCAGGAAACATGGCGGCCCTCTGGTCGTGGGATCAGGAAACATGGCGGCCCTCTGGCCGTGGGGTCAGGAAACATGGCGGCCCTCTGGCCGTGGGGTCAGGAAACATGGCGGCCCTCTCGCCGTGGGGTCAGGAAACATGGCGGCCCTCTGGCCGTGGGGTCAGCAAACATGGCGGCACTCTGGCCGTGGGGTCAGGAACGAGAACGTCACCCCGGCCGTAAGGGGTCCAGAGTAAGGACGGCACGCCAGCTGTGGGGTCAGGAAACATGGTGGCCCTCTGGCCGTGGGGTCCGGAAACATGGCGGCCCTCTGGCCATGGGGTTGGGAAACATGGCGGCCCTCTGGCCGTGGGGTCGGGAAACATAAAATCACATTTCCATTTGATCAGGGGTTTTATTTTTATAAAGTTTTGATTTGCTTGTTATTCACTGCATAGGCGCCGATCTTGTGGGTGCTCAGAGGCATAGGCACCCATGGGCACATCATATTGTAGGGTAAATCGTATTGCAGAGTGAAGTTATAGTTTGATGCGGGTCACAGGTGGTTTAATCTGGTTCAATGCACACATGAGCATGTGAAATAAACACGAAACAAGCAAACAATAAAAAAGCGCAATTTGTTGAGGTATGCTACATACTAGGCTACTGGCTCTCTAGAGATGGACAAGTTTGTAATCATTTTTATTTCTTCTTTTAACGTTTTTTTTAACCAGCTAGAATGCAGCCAGGCTATATCTTTGTAAAAATCTGAGGGAAATTGACAAGTTTATGTTGAAAACGTGTCAAATCTTATAACCTAGATTCCCACCTCTCTAGACATCTCAGGTTCATTCAACTCGCCGACTTTCACTGCTTGCATCCTTTCACTCCTTGCATCCTTTCCTTGCTCCTTAGCTCCATCCAACGGAGGATGCGAAGATGAGATGGGAGATGAGACACAATAACAGCTGTAAGTGTGCTTGTAACCAGGGATGGGATCAATTCAGAATTTCTGAATTTGCTGAAATTCAATTCAAAGAATTTGAATTTGAATTGAGAGACAGGACAGGAAGCAGAATTTGAATTTGAATTGCAGAAAGTAGAATTATGTCTAAGAAATTCAACTGACTCATGATGATGCAAAAAACGACCTGCTGACCTATATTCTCTGTGGAAGTACGGCGGCGGAGCGAACGTGGCCATTGCAACTTGTTGCTCTTCTTTGTTGTTGTAGTCGACCAGTGCCGGCACTACATTCGTAGGTAACGTAAAGTATCGCTCCCCCGCCGTACTTCCACAGAGAATATAGGTCAGCACAAAGTAAAGGATTCAACGATAGTTTGACTTCAAAAATGATGGTATACACACTCAAAATAACCCCGATAGACTGTCGTTCTATTTTCTTTTCTTTTGGTGCACCATGGAGTGTTTAAGTGCGTTTGGTAGTGGATGCTACCGGTTACCATAGAGTTGCGCTAGTATTAGCAACGTGTGTATGTCCAAAAGAAGGACAGCATGGAATTAGCTGAAAATGGTTTCCATCAATCAAGTACATCATGGGTAAGTCGTAATTGAGACATTGGACCCTATCTTGGCGATCTTGGCGCTTAGTCTAAGCGTATGGCGCTAAGTCCATTTAGGGCGTGTCCAAGTCCACTTTTGCTATTTTAACGGCGTGTTTTTTGGGCGCTAAGCATGGCGCAAGGTGCAACTGGGCTGAACCTAGTCTCTTCATTAATTATAGGTGTGTCTTGGGCGTGACATGCAATAAACCAATCAAAATGTCATATCCCATTCCCTTTAAAAGCCTGCTTTTCCACCTTGGCGGATTGCTTATGATGGCAAAACAGACATGCTTGTGCGTGTTTAGTGCGATCAAGGAATAGGCTATATGGATCAGTAGCAGTAGTAGTATTATGAGTTCCCGGTAATTCCTGACAGTGCTGTTTACAAAATATATGCTGTTAAATTTCGTTAAAAGCACCTGCAACAGCTGAGAATAAGCGACCAATTGCTTCCTTCTCACCTTAGAAAACGCCAAATTAGCCTGCTTGTTTAACGAATTTCGTTTGATTATGCAATGAACTCATGTTCAAGCTTCATCCGAAGTTCATTAGGCTACCTGCATTCTAATTTTGATTAATAACATAACTAATGTTATTTTGCCTTAATGATGACACTAAATACAACAAATCTGTCAGGTTGGCAACCCATAGGTTCAGCATATTTTCCCTTGTTTTATAATCTCCTGCTTATGGAAATGTGACCAACCTGTTTTACTGGTAGCGTAATACTTTAAAACGATTCACTTTCCCAGGAAGACCGTGAAAAGTGCGATGTACAGCAGGGGAAACAGACCTGCTCCTGTAAGCGAACATGCAGATAATGGAATTTAAATTAATTGTAAATTCATTGTGTAACGTGATGCAAATTTCGTTTCTAATTAGACGCTTAGTTCTCTTTAAAATCTTTTGTTCAGTTATGGAATAACAGGTGAAATCAGCGGGGTTTTAATAAGCTGAGGGTATGGAAACCTTGTCACTGTAATTTTAAAAATATGAAGGACGAAGAATAGCTAAGGTTAGGCTACAATTCAGTTAACATGATGACATTTATCTCCGTTTTTAGCATAATGTTTAGTCTATCGAAAAAACATTATGCACAGCGAGTCCGCTGTAGCCTAGACTATTTGAAAAACAAAAAAAGCAATATTCACTGGACAAGGTTTTGAACTTTTTTCAGTCACAAACCATTCTATTTAGCCTACTTACAGGCTGTATTCCTAGATAAACAGAGCTGTATTGTAATGACATCTGAAGCGCATTTTCAAAACGCAAATGTCCGTCTATTGCAGTACGGGAGTTTTCCATTGAATGACAATTCGCGCATTCGGCTTGATATAGGTGTTATCAGCTCCTTTTTAATGGATAGCCATTGTCTCGTACCATCGCACATCGCCTGGATGTTGATGGAGTGGGCTGAGAGCAATGTAATGTGGCATCGTTTCCCTTCGCTGAAGGAAAGGTATGTGGACCTATGGAACCGTTCATTATTATGCATTTTTGATATAGCCTACACAATAATAATATTTCACATTGTGATCTAGATATTTTAGTCATGCTTGTGCACGCCCCTGTGTGTAACAGACAGGAGGGTATGTGCGTTGTGCACATGCCTATGTAGACGCACTTATATGCGCCGTTAAAATAACATGTAAACAACTGCGACATGACTTTAGACCAGGTTTGTGGTGGTTCTAGTGCAAGCGCTTTCTGCTGGCTCAAAATAGCAATACGCCAAAAAGATTCCTGGCCACTCCTCATCTTAAGACCAACACGCCCAGTTCACTTGTGATGGCGTAAGAATGCTAGTTAAAGGACGTGAGCGCTAGGCGTTATTAAGGACCTAGCGCCGGGTGTAAGATAGCAAAGACACTTGCGTTTGGGTTAGCGCCGCTTTGCGCCGGGTGTAAGATAGGGCCCATTGTGTCCAAAATTCCAAACTATCCCTTTAAGGCCTTTTCACATGTTTTAACGTTTTCACATTTTTTTCATACAAAAAAAATGCATTGTAATGGCTTGGTATGTGGAAGACCCGGGTTCAATCCCCACCTGGCAGACCCACCATAGGTTACTTTTCTTTTCGATGAAAACAATGCACAGTTTGTTATGCTTTTCACACTTAATAATGTTCCTTTCACACACTTTACTATATTAACTATTCACTGTTTCACTAGTACTTAAATGAGTGAAACAAATAAACCATACCATACAACATCTGCGATGGCTTTGTGGTTAGAGCGATTGCCTTCGATGCGGGAGACCAGGGTTCAAATCCCACCGGGTACTAAAGGTTGCATTTATTTGCAACAACACGACATGCGCTTCCTTATGCTTTTCACATCTACAAATCTTATTTTCACATTAATGGGTTAGGAAACACAAAAAGACATTTTTTGAGTTAATATCTAGGCATTGCCTCAGATTGAAAGTCTCTTTCATGAATGTCTTCTCAAATTATTCAGTTTACCCAGAATTAACTGAAGGTGGTGGTCTGAAAACAGTTTGACCCTTTATACACATTCATGTTTAGACACTCACGTCATGCAGCTACATGTGTCTCACGTATATGTTCCGAGACTCGATTGTAAAAGGAAACCAATGTAACATGATTACAACAAAATTACAAACCTTATGCTTGGACCCCGTATAGTCGCTGCTTTGCAGCTATATTTAGGGGTCCAAGCACGTAGTGCTGGAACCCTATTATTATTGCTGGTTTTATTATTAGGGGTCCAAGCACGTAGTGCTGGAACCCTATTGTTTTTGCTGGTTTTATTATTATTATTATTATTATTCCCACATTTGTTACAATTGCAGCAAAACCACATGATAACTTTTGGTGAGACATTGCACACATGTAGACATTGCGACAAGACACATGTACAGCGAATTCCAACCCAATTGACCTGATGGTGGCGCTATAGAGAAAAAGTGAAATTTTATAAACTTTTTGGGCTATGACTTTTGAACCGTTTAGCCTATCTTCAAAATTATTTTTGCGTCAAATTCGTTGGTTTGTGTCAAATAAATTTGCCTTCAGGACCAATGAGGTCCGCCATAATAGATCTTTTGCAAATTAGCATTTTGTGAAAAATCTATAAAATCAAACTCCTCCGAGACCATTTGACATATCAACATGAACTCACAGCCCTTTGTTCAGGGGACGATTCTCCAAAAAAGCTAGGAAGCGATTTTCCGATTTTCCAAATATCCTGATCGCAGTAAGCCAATAAAAACTGTTGTGGGCGTGGCTAGTCACAAAAATGCTAATAACTCTTAATACTTCAATGGATATTAATAAAATTTGGTTTCTATACTTGCACTGAGCTTCTGAGCCAAACACTAAAGTATTGGCTCAATAGAATCAAATGGTGGCGCTAAAGAGCATAATATACTTTTTTAAATTCATAAAAAATCACCATTATTTTTTAGACATTTAAAACTTGCTGTAGTGATCAATTTCCTCATCTTGAACATATGTATGTCCCATACATGTCGCTGCCATCTTGGATTGGCCGCCATTTTGGAAATGCTATTAAAATGCATAGATATCCTATCTATGTATTTATATATTTATATTTATATAGATATCCTATCTATGTATTTATATTTCACAGAAGAGTGGACAGTACTCTTTGCGGTCACAGGACTTTTATATGTTGTCTGTACCAAGTGTTCGTACAGAGAGTGGGAAAAGGGCTTTTAGGTATTCCGCACCCTCAGACTGGAATATATTGCAGACTGTTTTAAAACTCCATGATTTGATTTCTTTGAATGCTTTTAAATCCATTTTGAAAGACCTGGAGACAGAATCGTTGGGGTGTTGGTGCTTAAACTGATATTTCTTGGATACATGGCTTGTACTGCACTTTGTTCTTTGGGATGTTATATATTGTAATATTGTCTTTTTGTTTCGTGTCTGTTTCAATAACTTGTTTTATGTTGTGCTGCTGCCTGTCTTGGCCAGGACTCCCTTGTAAAAGAGATTTTTAATCTCAATGGGACCTATCCTGGTTAAATAAAGGTAAAAATTATTTTATTTTTTTTAAATTTACATTTCCCTTCATGAAAAATCACTGTTGTGTTTTAAACATTGAAAATTATGTGTCGTCATCAATCAATGGGCAGCCACCGGTTATCTGTTATGGCTTAGCAGTAAGAGCAATGGCTTGGTATGTGGGAGACCCGGGTTCAATCCCCACCATAGGTTACTTTTCTTTTCGATGAAAACAATGCACAGTTTGTTATGCTTTTCACACTTAATAATGTTCTTTTCACATTATTGCAAAGGCGAAGAGATTTTACTATATTAACTATTCACTGTTTCACTAATACTTAAATGAGTGAAACAAATAAAGTTTTAATAAAGTTATTCTTTTTCCTGTCAAATTCTTCATCAAAAATGCTCCATACCCTCCAATAATTCTCCCCGTACCATACAACATCTGCGATGGCTTTGTGGTTTGAGCGATTGCCTTTGATGCGGGAGCTCCGGGTTCGAATCCCACTGGGTACCAAAGGTAGCGTTTCTTTTCGACAACACGAAAGGCGCTTTCTTATGCTTTTCACATCTACAAATCTTATTTTCACATTAATGGGGTAGGAAACACTAAAAGACATTTTTGTGTTAATATCTAGGCATTGCCTCAGATTGAAGGTCTCTTTCATGAATGTCTTCTCAAATTATTCAGTTTACCCAGAATTAACTGAAGGTGGTGGTCTTGTTTGAACTTTTATACATATTCATGTTTAGACACTTCTCATGCAGCTACGTGTGTCTCACGTATACCTTTCGAGACTCGATCGTAAAAGGAAACCTATGTAACATGATTCCAACAAAATTACAACCTTTTGCTTGGACCCCGTATAATCGCTGCTTGCAGCTATATTTATTATTATTATAATAATTAAAAGTGTTTGCAGTAAGCTACATTATCAGCAGAGTAGCGTAGACTAGAGCCACATTCGGAGGCTATCTATTTATAAGTGACTAACCATGAATCAGATATGTTTGGGGAATTGGCGGTTTATAAATCCGATCGCTTAAAGGCTTGCAGCTTAAAAGAGGCTATCCTCAATTCTTAATGTAGGCTATTATCGTAAATTCTTAATTTTCCTAGTAGTTAATTTTATGGTGACCTTGTGTTATGTGTGAAAAGGATAAAGTGAACAGAGCTGAAGTGAAGAAATTAATGAATAAAGAAATGTTGGCCGAGGCAAGGGGTTTCCACAGTCAGTCAGTCATGACCGCAAGAGCAGAGCGTAACACCCTCCCCAAACCAGACAAAAGCAAGCGTCCGGTTTGGGGATGGTGTGATATAATACAAGTGAAACATTGAACAGTTAATATTGTAAACCTCTTTTGCCTTTGCAACAAAAATACGTTAATGTGTCAATGTGAAAATAATAACAGTCTAAGAAATGAAAAGTACTTAACAGTTGCACATTGTTTTTGTGGAAAATACACATGTGCCCTGCTGGGCTCGAACCCACTATCCACTGTGTGAGAGACTGCAATTTTAACCACGAAGCCACAGTAGCTTCTTGGAAAGCATGAAGCCATTAGCTACATTAACATTAAAAAAACATTAGTATGAAGCGTTTTTATTGGACGATAAGCTTGATGAGCAGGTATACGGACCATACCCTCAAATAATAATTCTCCCCACTGGATAACATCGCGACGGAGGCAGGCAGTTTGACAGGAAAATGGGAAGAAGAAGAAGCGGAAGAGGAAGGAGAAAAACGGCAAAATAACCCAAGTTTGGGGCTTTATTGTGTGGATGTGTGAAGTTGTATCTGAATGCTGTGTGGTTACATGAGGTCAGAACATACAGAAGTTAATGTTTTTAAGGGCTGAGAGTCTATGGTCATTGTGGTTACTTCTGTAGGAAACCCTGAAAAGTGCCAAACTCTCGGTGCTTTATAGGTATGGGGCATGCCCCACCAAGCCGTAACTTGGCGGATGGCATAACTGCCATCCCAATAAATATAAAAAATTAAAATTGGTTTATAATGATCTCTGTCACTCACTGTCCCTAAGACGATGGCAGGCAGCTATATATTGTGCTGCCAGGTCACAGCATGTCCTCTCCTCTCCTAAGAGGATGGGGAGTTTTTGGATGTCTGTTAAATCTTTTAATTGAGGGTATCTCTGATTTATTTAGGGAAAATATTTATTTCTGATTTAATTGTATTTTTCGCATTTTGTGATAAAGTGCTGCTCCGTCTCAACTTCGCTGAGATGGCAATGTTTCTCCTCCCGGAGTCTGTTGACTCTATCAGGGTGTCCTCTTCCCCTGGCCCTGCCTGGCCCACCACAACCACGATTGTCGCTTTGGATAAAAGCATCTGCTAAATGACTGTAATGTAATGTTTATGTAATGACTGCCCCTCACCCTTACTCTGGGGCCGCGACCACTGGATGTTGATGGCTACAGAAAGAACCGAGCAGAATTACAAAGAAATTATGATTTTGAATTATTTTAAGAAAATGAACAGTGGTCACATTTACAGAGCAATAGCTAAGATTACTAACTTATATGCTTTGAGCATGTAACGTAATCTCCATTTACATGATCAAGGTTTGGTCAAACATGATAAATGGACTATTGTCAACAATAAACAAACATCACGACAATAGATAGCCTTAGCTACGTTATGGGAAGGATGTTCTTTGTCTTATCTGTTCTGTAGTTACTTCGATGACGTTCCTGTATGCACTTATTGTATGTCACTTTGGATAAAAGCGTCTGCTAAATGACTATAATGTAATGTAATGGGCGCTATTTTTATAATGATATTTTTACGTCCTTGGCTGAAAACATCTTGCTAATGAGTAAGGGCAGAAACATACCTCACGCAAATAGCTACGCAAACGTGGACGCTTCAAGCTACGCAAACAGTTTTTCTTTTGCCATGACATTTGTGAAAGACAAACCAGAGGAAAGCACAGACCGAACAAGAAAATTGTTCACTGTTGTTGCTGCTATAGCGTCCCTTGCTGCAACGCTCTGGCTTGTCTTTCACAAATGTCATGGCAAAAGAAAACTGTTTGGGTAGTTCGAAGCGTCCACGTTTGCGTATTTGCGTGAGGCATGTTTCGGTGCTAAGCTAAAATAAGAGTTTACCTGGAAGCCTGCCCACATGGCCTGGCCATGTCAATCAAATGAGCAGGAACCGCCCATTCATTGCGTTTACACCATTTTAGCTGTTTCTGGCTTTAAAAATGACGGCGGGATGTCAACAGTGTAACATTCAAAACATTAACAAAAAAACACTTTGCGAACGACTTATGAGGTAGGAAATACATTCAACATGCTTATTAGACCACAAGGACACATACAATCTTTTTTGGGGAGAAAATTTGAATGTAAACAAAGAACGAGTTGTTTACAATGAAACTACATAGTATACCTTTAAGTTCTTTGAATCAACTTTGAGAACTCTCTGTGATCTTTTCTTTTCTGGAGGATGGGATCTATCCAGTGTCCCCGTCTTTTACCGTTTTTTTTTTTTTGTTCTCTCTTTGTAGCATGACGTCATCTTCTCGGTTGTCACCCAACATTAAAAAAAATTAAAATGGTATCGTACTTGGTGTGAAAGAGTATGTAAAAACGCATGTATTTTTTCCAGATTGTCGTACTCTATATTCGCATGGGACTTGGTGTGAAAAGGCCTTAACTACGTAATCCTGCTTTGTGAAAAACCCCAGACTCGTGATCATGAGTATAAACGCTAAGTGTGTGATGCTCTGTCTTGGCCATATTGTCTAGTGTGCACATTCTGATGACTGAAAGACAAAAGAAATCTGTGAAATCTGTACACCACATTTTCAGTATCGTGAGGATTTGAAAAGTCATGTAGCGTGCACCAGGCATAAGATATCTGTCGGATACTGGAGGACCAAATAGTCCCAATATTTAACAAAATTTTATATATTTAAGCTACAATATGAATTTTAAAATTGGGGTAAATGGTAGATTTGTTCATCAGGAATGCGATTCTGGTATTAACTCCATTTTGACCGAATAGTAATTTTGCAACCTTTCACACTTCTCCTGTGAAATGGTCGAGTGAGAGACATGAATCTCAAGCCCATGTTGGGTCACAAATGTTCATTTGGATATAAGTTTTGATGTTATGACTGTTGCATCGGTCAGTTTTGATGAAAAACACAACAGTCTTGGCTAAACTTTGACACATACCAGTCCGTGGTAATCACTCAATTTGTGTTCCACTGGTCTTTACTAAAGTCAAAATATAACATAAATTGTGCTTATTTTACTCGTCCCTTTTGCTAGCTACACAGCTACAAAGGTGGATATCCATTGCATCAGCAACACCACGGCAGCAGCATCAAAGGCAGCGGAGAGAGACGCAAACAGGTTAGCTTGCCTACAGCATCTAACCATAGAACTGAATTAACGCAACTCCGACAGGTGTGTTCCAGCCACGGACAAAGACGCAGGCGATAACCAGACGACGTCGGACAAAGACGCAAACCAGGAGAAAGACCAAAGGAGACACCCTGGCCATCCCTCACGGACAAGCCAGCTATAATCAACTCACCGCGGACTTCAGTAAGGCTGATCAAACATCCCAGGCATAGCTTAGGATTTTACTCTGAATTGTTTATCGGTAATTTGATTGTATCTCGCCTTTGTGCGATAATAGCTGTATAAACTTGTTGCGCTGGTTAGCAAGTTAGCCGGCTGGCCTACCGTTTCATTGCTAATGTGGTAGTACTGTTGACTAACCAAAGCAGGCCTCATGGTTTGCTCCTCTTTTAAATAAAAGATAAATACGTTATTTTGTGAAAGAAGTGCGTGAACTTACTTATAGCTTACTTACCCTGAATGCACACGTGGCATAGGCCTACACACCGACACACACACACACACACACACACACACAAATGGCACAATACGCACACAACACAACATTTAGTAGAATGTAATATTCATGTTTTTCCTTGTTTAATAAATCTATTTTTGTTAAACCTGGTGTCTGTTTTGATGTCGTATGAACACGAGAGCTGAGTCAAACCTAATCATTAGAACGTAATACCTTCAACCCTTATGAATTATTAGTTATTAGTGCTTTGATGGTAAATTGAAGTAGTAGTAATTATAATCCATAATAATCAAATGAGACTGATTTAATTTTAACCCAACTTAAGAATAATAAGGGTAAACCTCATTATTCCATAGTTATTGCCTATATTTCTGGCATCCCATGTAAGAGTTTATATATATAGAGACGCATATTCCTTACATTTATTGGCGCCCTGTCCGAGGATATTCTCTACATATTTGGTGCCCGTGTGACGACTCTGATGATTCAGAAATCATATTACTAATCATCTTGCTCACTGCTACCAGATTTGTACGTATTCCCTACATTTATGGTGCCCGGGTGAAGACTGGTAAGACGAACATGTTTTATATGTCTATCGCCATTACTGCTAAATGTATATGTAAACAACTTGCATGAGTAATACTCCACATGTAGGAATATAGAACCATGTTCCCTACAGAATGAAGTTGGTTAAAAGGTGTAACACATCATTAGGTGCTAATTTATGCTTTATGATAACAGTTAAAATTGACCGCCCGATTTAGGATGGGAACACAAACAATAGAAAGATGTAATGAACACAACCCAAGGGTTAATACATTTCCAGACCTGGAAAACATAATCTGGGTCTCATTCAGACTGGTTGCATCTGATTATCATGAGTTCATACATGAGTACAATATATGAAACATTTGAATTTCATGAAATGCAATTCTACATCCTGAAACTCAAATTCATAATACCGTGGGCGGAGCCAATTCAAATTCAAATTCATGAATTGAATGCGAATTTACAATGAAATGAAATTCAGAATTTATCCCAACCCTGCTTGTAACGGATTGTTCTGTAGGCCTAGTGTATAGGCTATTGTTGTCCCAGAGCTTGTTTTTGCACAGAAAATGGGATATAGCTAGGCTACTGTTTTATTGGACGCTTTGTCTCAGACATTAAATATGTACGGTAAATGATGCTAAATAGTAATAGCCTAAATTGCTTCGATAAAAAACATCAAATGCACAAATAGATTGAAATGACGTTATTATTTCTCAGTCATAGTTTACCAGAATGACGGAAAAAAAGCGTTTAAACACAACGCAGATTGCGTGTTAATGTTTGAGCTGTTGCAGTTGAAAACATGCCGCGATTGTAGAGTCAACAATTTTTTAGTTATTTGCCAGAGGCATTCAACTGTATGAACATAGGATAAAACGTGACGTATTGCATAGGCTACATATGGCAAAATTAAATATTGTTTTGAAAGGACCGGGGTTACGCATTTAAGGTTGTGTTTCCTATGCAATAACAAACAAACTGAATGATATGGGAAACAAAAACGTCAGAAATAGTATGCTTATTTAGTGCATGTCCATTGGGAATCAACCCGCATTTATGTGACCCTGGACCGCATTTCCAAAAAACTACATATACCGTCATGCGACAGTCATGTGATCCCAGGCAGTCATGTGATACTTGACCAATCAGGACTGAGTCTCGGTTCTATAAAACTTCAAGCAAACTTCTTGTTCTTTCAGCTTCCTTCTTCTCTTCTTCCATTTTGGCTACACACGCGGAGAGGACTGCTCTCTCCCTCGGGTTAGGTGGTCACAACGACCGCTCTTCCCGGCTCTCAGTTAGCGTGTTTTGAGAAAGCCATTAGACTGCATCCAACAACTAGGATCAGTTAATTTAAGTTATTGAGCTTCCGTCATACAACGTAGCTGTAAAGTGACAGTCAGAGAAACTTTCCTAGCCTGCGTTAGTATATGCCGCAAACCACAAAGGAACCCAAGGAAACCACTTGTTGAACGGACAGAAGGACTCCAACGGCAGTTTCCAGCAACGACTCCCCAAAGGACCTGGAAGCAAGCAAGCTGCTCTACCCGCAAGGAAAAAGAGAGAAAGTCCAGTCCAGACGGACATAACTTTCCGGACATAATCAAAGCCATGGACTCGCCTGTACTAGCAACTTCAGTACAGTAAGACTGACATGAACATCCAGGCAATAGTTAGGAAAACTTTTGTGTAATGTTTATTGTCAATGTAATTACATATTTGATTGCATCCATTGTGTTGTTTTATAAGCTAAAGTTACAGAGCCTACTCTAACTTACTCTAAAACGAATTTACAATCTGCCTCCCTTTTAAATCGAGATCGGTGCATGCAATCTCCCTTTGTACTAATACCTAACCCATTAGATATAGGATACCGAGCCTGTAAACGGATAGGGGCCTGGGATTTAGCTAGACGTAACTAAATTTCTATAGCCTCAATATACGCCATGTTTCAGGCCACGTTAGCTTCATGCTAAAGCTAGATTTGTATTTCCCCCTCATCTCTGAACACCACGTACAGAAATAGAACTGTCAATTCTAATATGACTCATTCTTTGTCTACACTTCGCTTTCCTTTCCATATCATTCGCTGCTTTTAGGATGTTAGTTTAGATGTGTTTGTTATTTAATAAATTGTATTTTGTCAAACCTGGTCGTCGGTCTGATTGTTGTTTGGATAAACATTTGAGCCTATCCTCCAAAAGAATTTATGACTTCAGATTAAGTTATTGATTATTATTTAAGGTAAGGTAAGGTAAGGTAAACTTTATTCATCCCCAGGGGGAAATTCTGTTGTTACAGCAGCAGCCAGAGGAAAATAAAAGCTGATTTTAATAGTTAACATGAAATTCATAATCATTAATAATCAATTTTATGAGACTGATTAATTATACTTTTGCACCTAGTGTGAAGCAACTTAAAGGTTGTATCAGCGATTTTGGGTGGAAACATAAATGATCACATTCATCTGATTTTTCCTCACGATCCGCTAGCTGCCCGCCCCATAAGCAGGCCGTCAAAAAACCGCGTCTCTGTAGGCAGCCTATGCTCCGAGATCGTACACAAAAACAATGGTACTACCAAGTACTCAAAACCAAAATAAACAGTATTCCAACCAATCACAACGATCTGCACAAACGTGACGTCACTTCTGAAGCGAAATCCCAAACAAACATACTTATGAATAATTATGTTATGTTTTAAAAAATAGTGTTCAAGCATCCAGAATTATAACCACGTTAATAACGTTTGTAAGAAACCAAACCGTTTGTAAATCCGTCAAGATTTCAGCGAGATAAGAGTATTAGCGTTTGTGCAGATCATTGTGATTGGTTGGAATACTGTTTATTTTGGTTTTGAGTGGTTGGTAGTACCATTTGTTTTTGTGTACGATCTCGGAGCATAGGCTGCCTACAGAGACGCGGTTTTTTGACGGCCTGCTTATGGGGCGGGCAGCTAGCGGATCGTGAGGAAAAATCAGATGAATGTGATCATTTATGTTTCCACCCAAAATCGCTGATACAACCTTTAATATAAATTTATATATATTCTGCACATTCATTGGTGCCTCCATGTGATGACTTAAGACGTTTTAACTGTCTGTCTTCACTGCCAAATTATTAATGTACCTAACGACACTACACTTACGTGCTTAACTATAAGGTTTAACTATACCCTGGTAAAAAAAATAAACCTGGTGTCTATGATACGAGTTACTCTTGTATTCTGTAACACTTCACAATTAAAGAAAAATCATTCTTACTGTTCATGATGTAGCCTATATAGCCTAGGCTATCCACAAATTCGCTTCTTGTGTATTTTGAGTTAATTAGCCCCCATTGTTACGCAATCATTCAGAACATTCAGTTATGGATATTCGGAACACATCCGTACATGTCTTGCTGCAATGACAGCCGCCGTCTTATCGATTCCGTTTCTTTTAATACCTGCTTTCCATTTGTACTAAAATACACCCACACATACCTTTCAAAAACTTCCTTTCAAGCTTAGTAAGTCACTTTGCACATGCTAAAGTAATTTATTTGCATGACCACCTCCCACTATTTCGAGAAATAACGTAGGGATGCCCAACTTTTAATATTAATTCAGGCTAACCCGCAAAAATGAGAAATTAAGGTATCTTTCAATTTTAGCACGCGCAATCCTCTTTATACCTCATTAGTTGATCACCTCGGATGATTTTATGATCGGAGTGTTTATGATCCAGGAAATGTATAGTTTTACCTGTTTCACATACAGTCAGTGGCGTTTTTACATTAGGGGCAGGTGGGGAAGTGCCCTACCAGACGTGGCGCTGTTGTGCAAGATACTCGTAACATCTGAACGTTGTGGCAAAATGTATTTTATATTTAATACAAAACAGTGATTCAATCATGAAATTGGCATGAATAAATATAATAAACTTGACTCACACTCCTTATAGAGCTGTTTTTGAGTTTCCTTTGTGTGTGTGTGTGCTCATGCTGCGGACTCTGTCCCACTGTTGCTAGGGAAATAACGTGAGCGTGATCTGCATAAGCAGGGAAAACCTGCCGCAAATAATGTTGGGCGGACTTTACATATTCTACTAATTCTGCCTAGCAACAGGTGGCAAAAAAATAATAAACGTTAAGTAAATGTCGTTAACATGGGCTGACGTGACCAGGAAATATACATAAACATAGCCAATTCAGTGTATGTGTATCGCTAATGCTAGCCAGCTAAAGTTTTCCCTTAGTTTGATTTTATTTTGTCATAGGTGTCCAAGTTTGCCCATATAAAATACAGTTTTTCCACCTATTTGAAGGTATACAGGCGTATAAGGTTATGATATGGGAAATCTAGTCTAACACATTTTTTAAAACGTTTTCCAACATAATTGAATCGCTGCAATCACATTTTCTTTCTCCCTCTGTGATATTCTCTCGATTTCTCAGGCCGTGGGAAAAGCAAGTAGCGCATTCGGACTGTAAGATGTTATGATCTAAAAATACGCTTTATGACAACGAACCACGAAGACGTTGTAGCCAGTAGCCCACAAGATAGGCTACCTAACAGCTAGCTATCTAACGTTAGTTAACCTAGCGAACAGTTAGCCGAAATGGTTATGACTGTAATGTTCATGTTTATGCAATTTTGACCGTAATTAGATAATGTTCCGTTGCGTTTTAATGTGGTGGCCTCAATTTAGTGAGTTTACTACAAGTTTCATTGTAAATCAATTCATGGCTAACTAGTCTAACACCGTTAACTGTTACTAGAAAATTATAAACATATGAACATTAATGCTAACATAGCCTAGGCTAGTAAGATAGCAAAACTGCATTAAAAGTGCCACAAGATTGATTCCTGAGGGGGGGGGGGGGGGTGCGCTCGTGAGCAGCAACATGTAAACACGTATTTGACTTGAGCTCTGCATGAAAAGAACAATTTTGCTAAATTTCAACCTTTAAACCAACTTTACGACTGCCTAAAGTACACCCTAATCCCATTGCGGCACAAAAACCACCTCTTTATTTAAACGACAATCAACGTTCGCGCAGATGAGTAGCAAAAACAGCCCGAAACAAGGAGTCAAAGCCTCAGACTCTACTGAGGCGGAGCCACCCAAGGACACGTCAGGTCTGGCCGTGGCCACCATAATGGATGCCATTAAAGACTCCGAGCAATTGGTCATGACTAAAATAGAAAACACTGTTACTGCATTATCGACGGACCTGCATACGAAAATCGAAAGCCTCTCCGATGAGCTACGAAGAGAAATAGCCACAGTTAGTTCGGGCTTAGAGGAGGGAGCTAACCACTACTCCGACCGGGTCGTGGAGCTAGAATCGCAGCAGATGTCACTAACCTCCCAAGTAAAACAACTGACGGCCAAGTCAGAAGATCTGGAGTCTAGGCAACGCAGAGACAACTGCCGGATGATCGGGGTGGAAGAAAATTTCGGAGATGTCCCGGCCGCAAGGGAGACAGTAGAGAAACAGTTTGAAGAAACGTGTTTGTTAGCTGGCTAACTCTGTCTCCGTCAGGGTTTCAGTGGTGTGTCTGGTAAGGGGTAAGACTGCGTCTTTCCCATCAGAGCCGTCCGGGTTCAGTGGTGCGTCTGGTAGGGGTAAGGTTGTGCCTTTCCCATCAGAGCCGTCCGGGTGCGTCTGGTAGGGGTAAGGCTTCTCCCATCAGAGCAAAGTTGGTGAAGTTACATGGGTTTTTATGGTCAAAATCCCTTTGATCCCACTTGGTAGATGGCTTTAGGGCACCCATACAATAGATTGGCTCATTCCCTTGGAACCAACAATGAAACATAGGTGGACCAGTTATTTGCAATCACCTCCGGGTGTGTGTGTGTGTGTGTGTGTGTGTGTGTGTGTGTGTGTGTGTGTGTGTGTGTGTGTGTGTGTGTGTGTGTGTGTGTGTGTGTGTGTGTGTGTGTGTGTGTGTGTGTGTGTTAAATTGGGATCTCCCCTCTCCTTCTCTAAAGAGGGGGGTGTTCCTGCCCAACCCGCTGCCTGATTGATCAAGTAGTCTGTGTTCATCTCAGAGTCACATGAAGAAGGGTACAGACACTCCATTGTGCCTCAGTCTGATCAGGAGTGTTCATTGTGAACGACTCCGCAGGGGGCCCAGTCTCAGGATCAGAAAGCCAAAGTCCCAAAATGTTCCTGTGTAACCATTACAAGGCTAAGCTTATTGCTAGTTGTTACTAGTCTAACAAGTGGTAAACTACTATGACAGCGGTATAAACAAAAAGCCAATACAATCATTGTATTTGTGTTCCTTTTGGCAACGGGCATTATACTGTCATAAGACTACGGTGTTCTCTGTTTGTTGCTAATTAAGATTTGGGGCGGACTGCTTTCATCATAGTTCTGGACCTTATGGCAGCGACGATGAATGTCAAAAAACAAAACATAAACCCTTGTGTGTCTCATTAAGAGTGGACTGATAGGCTAATATCATTGCATTTACCTTAATATAGCTAACCACTACTCCGACCCGGTCGTGGAGCTAGAATCTCAGCTGACATCGCTAACCTCCCAATTCAAATAACAGACAGCCAAAGCAGAAGATCTGGAGTCTAGGCAACGCAGAGACAACTGTCGGATAATCAGGGTGGAAGAAAATTTCGGAGATGTTAGTATGGAACGGTCGGTGGCTAAGCTACTTCAGGACATGCTGAACTTGGAGGCCAAACCTGGTGTTTGAACTTTTTTTTTTTACCTCGTTTTGCTGGTTGGGGGCTAAGTCCTGGTTTTTTGCTCAATCTTCCTTCTGTTTCCCTGTGCAGCGTCTTTGTGACAGTTCTCTGTAAAAAGCGCTATACAAATAAAATTGAATTGAATTGAATTAATATGACTTTTTTTCCCTCTGAATTTTTGTTTTTGTTTACTTTCTTACTTGCCAATACTACCACTATGCTGCCATTGTTATTACTATGTGTATGTGTGATGTGTGTGTATGTACAGTTGAAGTCGGACGTTTACATACACTTAGGTTGAAGTCATTAAAACTTACTTTTAACCACTCCACAGATTTCATGTTAGCAAACTATAGTGTTGGCAAGTCAGTTAGGACATCTACTTCTGCTAGGACATGTGCATGACACAAGTAATTTTTCCAACAATTGTTTACAGACAGATTATTTCACTTTTAATTCACTATTTCACAATTCCAGTGGGTCAGAAGTTGACTGTGCCTTTAAATTTTTAAAAAACATTTTTGGTCGCATATCCTTTGCATGCCATGACTTCCTGATGTCTGTGACCCAACAACATGGGTCAACCAAGGGCCACTTTTCTATCTTCTACTTTTAAGAGGTGTTATCTTAGTTAGTCTATTCGGTTTGGTAGTTTTAAAAGATCCAAGTATCTTTTCCACAGTAAGCAATGGCTGAACTATCGGACATCCCTTTGCAGTTTTAGAATAACATGACGTCACAAAGACAGATACTCAGAGCTCCTGGCTCTGTAGGCTTCATCACCTGGAACATTAGAGGCATGGGCAGTGCGGTTAAGTGAAACAAAATCTTCTCTCATCTAAAATCATTTAATCCACACATCATATTTCTACAAGAGACACACTTAGAGATTAATCACCACACTAGACTGAGAAATAACTGGATCGGGCAGGCTTATCACTCCAATTTTAACCAAAATTCAAGGGGGGTAGTAATTCTTTTCAGAAAGGGAGTCCAGTTTGACAAAACCAAATCAATTCAAGACCCTAATGGCCGATATATTATATTAGTAGGCAGGCTATACAACACTCCTGTTAGGATCCTGTAATTTGTCTGTCTGCTTAGTCTGTATTATTATTTTTCCTGATTTCTTTTACCCATTTTCCTGCATTACCCTTGCGATTGTCAGTCCGCGTTCCATGTTTCCTGAGATTCCACTCCCTGTCTTTATCATTGCACTATTCGGGTGATTTTGGGAACATTCGGGTTTCCTCTGTATTTCGTATATCGTTTTCTTCCTTCTGGCTTTATTAATATTTGTATATAATACTAATGTACTAATCATAATAACTGTTTATTATATTTAATTAGATTTAATACTAACCTGCTAACAAACTAACGTGTATATAATACTAACCAGCTAACCTACTAACATTAGGGTTTTAGAGGTCGCTACTAACATTACTAATTACTAATTCATCTTGAGTTTCTACCTGCAGCTGTCATTTCCCTCCTCGCTATCCTATCCCTGTATCTATCTGATTTCGCATTCTCTGCACGTGTGTCCACTTTCGCGTTCCTCCCCTCCGAGTTGTGCACTGGTCTACCTGCTAATCCCAGGCCGGGTGTTATCTATGTGTTTGCGTGCATTCCAGTCCGTGTCTTCTGTTCCCCCTCGTTATTGTATTAATGTTTCCTATTGTGTTCACCTGTGTCTAGCTCCTTACTCCTCCCACCCACACTTGATTCCTTTTTGTGTCATTACTTCCCTGTGTATTTAAACCCTGTTATTTCAGTCTGTCTTTGCGAGTTCCTCACTAAATATTTTGCTACTGTGTTTCTTTCTGGTTTTCCGAGTATCTGCCCGAGTTATCTGTTTTATTCTTTAGTATCTGTTTCTGAGTTTTTGTTATCCCTCATCCTTCCCCTGTTGTTGTTTATTTTTCGTTGTCTATTCTTTGTTTTCTTTTCTTTTTGTTCCTCTTATGCCTCCCCGGTTTTGACCCCTGCCTGTGTTCTCGCGACCCTGTTTTTGGATTCTGTTTTTGTGCCTTTGCTGTGCCTTCCTGACCCCTGCCTGTTCTGTGACCACTCTTTGGACTCTGTCTTTGTACCGTTGCCCTGTCTCCCCGGTTTTTGACCCGGCCTGTTTTACCACGGCTTGCTGCCTTGCCCTTAATTAAACTTCGGTTTTTTTTGTACTCTTGCCTGCGTTTGGGTCCTTCCCCCACCAGCCCATAACAACTCCGATTACCCACAATTTTTACTAAACTAATAGCCTCTCTCGCTGATGTTGACACTCATCAGCTCATCATAACAGGATACCTAAATTGCGCACTGAATCCACAACTAGATAGATACAACCCCAAGCCAGACAGCCAACTATCCAAAGCAGGAACTGTTAACTCTTTCATGCAGTCCTATGGTCTTACTGATCCATGGAAATTAAATCCCGCTATGAAACAATTCTCATTTTTCTCACCAGTTCACAAAAGCTATTCTAGAATAGTGCAATTGGACATAAATTTTTCCTGATAATGTACAGCCCCGACGGTCATGGCAGCTTGACTCCTCGCTATTGCTATGCACCCAATTAAAAAGATTTGGCGATCAGCAAATGGACCTCTTCCTAGACATAAATGACTGTCCAGACAAATCACGAGGTACACTGTGGGAAACACTTAAAGCCTACATCAGAGGTCAGATAATTTCATATACAGCCAACATGAATAAACAACTTAATAAACGTCTCTTAGAAATCGAACAATCTATAGTGGATTTGGGTTAGGGTTAGGGTTAACACTGGTTGACTCCCAGTCCACTGCCCATTACGAACAACCAGATGTACTCTGGCACTCCGACAGCCAATTTATGAATATCTAAGCTAAGTTCAACATCGTTTCCATTTAGCTAGCTAGCTAAATATATATATGTATATAGTTACTCGCTAAACATACCACTAACGTTAGCTTATATCTGTGTGACCGTAAACATAGCCAGCCATGCATCTAGCTAACATTGACAGAGTTATAAAAAATCCACTTGAGCTGGTTTATAATTTGCAAACAATAAATAATAAACAAATTGCAAACGTATACATTAGCTGATCAACTTACAGTGTAGGACTCGTCGTCGCTTGTCATTGTCAAAATAGAATAAGCTCGTCTCAAAATATAATGTTGCGCTCGGCTCGTCTTGCGCTCGTGTTCGTTCAGTGTCTCGACTCTCTCCAATATTGTGAATTTGGATTGCAGTACCCATTTTAAACGCTCAGTGTCAATGTTACATATAGCTCCTTTAAAGCAATGTATGATGAAACACTTGAAAAAGGCTGTCTACTGTCAACCCTCACACAAGCAACTATATCAGTATTGTTCAAAAAGGATAAAAACCCACTTGACTGCTCATCCTACAGACCCACAGTCTCCTATGCTGTGACTACAAAATTGGGTGACGGCATTTTCTGATAAAGATGGGCCTGCCGGGGCAACAATGGAACTCACTTCACATACATCCATCTCCCCAATATCCCTACTATCTGCTTGTCAGCATGCACTAATACAAAATTCTTTTCCAATCCTGTAGTGTTCAACTCCATTAAAATCTGGATACAATTTCGCAAACATTTCAATTTTAATCAGATAAATGGCTTTTCTCCCCTTAATCATCTCTTCACACCCTCACAAATCGATTCAGATTTTGCTGGTTGGCACCGACACGGATTAATCTTCTTCTAGTCCATTTCTGGTCCTCCGTATTCGACTGCCTTTCAGTTCTATGTAATACACCTCTTGAACCCAACCCACTCACCACCATCTTTGGAGTAACACCAGCGGAAATTCATGCCACAAATGTGCAAAAGAAAGCAATAGCATTTAGTAGCCTCATAGCACGCAGACTAATTGTCATAAATTGGAAATCCAACAAACACCCCCCTTCAAGAGATGGATACAGGAGGTGTTGTCCTTGCTCCAGCTTGAGAAAATAAGACATACACTCAGCGGGTCCTATGACAAGTTTACTAAAGTATGGTCCCCATTTATTGAATATGTAAAGGTACTGACTCTCTGATATACCGTGCCACCTTATTGATGTTTTTCCTAGTTAGCTTATTGCTACTATAACTAATGTTTATCCATTGGGTCCTTTTTATTTTACTTTATTTTTTCTTCCTTTTTAATTTATTTATTATCTAAATTCATATTATATTTATTTATTTATTTTATTATTTGATAATTTGCCTAATTTCATTGTTCTTCCCTTCCGAGCATGCTCTTGGTCCCAGGGGAAGTTGGGAGGGATAAGGGGTGGGTAAAATGCAGGGTAATGTCTGTGTGAGTTCTGTATGTTTGTACATGGGTGTATATGTTTATATAAATGTAAAACTCCTTAAATAAAGTTATTAAAAAAATAAAAAATAAAAAAAGTGCCACAAGCTCATGCAACAGGACTCTTGCATAATTTAGGAAATTCTGGTAGGCCTATCCATGTACCTCTCCTGCACGGGGTTGTAAGTGTGTGGGGTCCAAGGTGTGGCGTCTCAGTGACTGTTTAACTGTTTTAAAATGACCACCTTGCTGAATTTGTTACACACTCATTATTATGTGAAAAGCTAAATACAGGAATATATTAAATAAAATACTTGAATCGGACAAATACCTGTGGGGGCTAGTGATTTTAATAGACAATAACTAATGTTCTATACGGTTTTTGGTGAATTTATACAGTTTTGCAGGCATGAAAATAACGGCAGCTCTCTTCAGAGGTTGATACATATGTTTTACCTTGTTGAAGTTTCTTTAAGTTCAAGTTTGATGAACGATTTATTTATTTTTACGGTGAATCATAGTCTACATGCCGTCAGTAGGCTAAGCGCCATTTTAAAAAGCTTAGGCTAATTACTTGGTATCATTCACTTTAGCTATGTTAAGGCATGCCTTAACTTGGGAGGTCAAACCCGCTTTCGGGATTTTTCAGAAAACATATTTAGCCATCTTATTTTTCATGTACTATTGTCTTAAATGCTACAATATGATCAAATAACAATATACAAACCGCTAGCTTGCCAGAAAAAGGATGTTTGTTTGCTTTAAAATTATTTTTGAAATTAGCCCCTTGCACTTCCGTGTAATCACTCTCGTTGGACGGAAACAAATTATCATCTGTGCTGCTTTTAGGATATGGTTATCCTTATTTTTTCAACAAAAAGAACCGATATTTTGTGGTATTGCGACAGGAAAACGAATATACTCTACACATTTACTTGTATATATTGTCATGGGATGTGACATTTAATGAAATGTGTACTCCCAAAACGCCATACGTGCCAAATGTCTCAATTTCAAACTTAGCGGGTCCAGCGGCTTCAGAATTCCATTGTATTCACAACCTTCTTGTAGCCTATTGCTCATCTATTTTGACGTTTGCTTGTGATGTTGAGATGTGTTGCTAGCTCCCATTTAGTGATGGTACTTATGTAGCTTGTTAACCAATTATTTGTGGAGCCAACATAACGTTAACATGTAAAATGTCTGTGAATTTAATTTATTTTTGACCAAAGTAATAGTTTTGTAATGTTCCGCTCCCTTCCTGTTCGTTTTCCGCATTTTCCTGTTTTCCCTCCGTGTCATGTTGGATCCTTTTGTCCGTGTTTTCCCCGCTGCTGCGGACTAGGCGTTTCCTTCCCTGTCTTGTTCGTCTGGTTGTCTTGTCTTACTTCCGCCTTTTCACTCCGTCCCCCCTCGTTGCATGCATTTCCTCACCTGGTGTTTCGTAATCACTCCCGTTTATTTTCCACACCTGTTCCTTATTTAGTTCTTTCATTAACCTCACTATATATTCCTTCGGCTGGCTGCCAGTCGGCGCCAGTTCGTTAACTATCGTCACGCGGTGTTAATGCTCGTTGTTTCCCTGGTCGTGTACTACGAACTACTCGCTTGGTTGTGGGATATAATCCCCTTGCAGCTTTGGTTCCGCTCCTAACTACAGTCTGGTAGTTTACCTCCTCGTCAATTCCTGTTGTGCATGCAGCTAACCTGTTTCCCTTCTCCTCCATCTAACCTAGCTCCCATTCTCCCGTGGCAGTGTTCGTTTCCCCCGTATTCGTTGTGTGTGTTGCGGTACCTCCACCTCCAGCTCGTGTAGGCTCCGGGTTGGCGTTATACCTGGCTACCCTCCAGTTGTTCCTGTCCGGCCGAAGAAGCCACCTAGTTCTTCGGTTACGGTTCCGGGAGCTCTGGAGACCAGTCAGCTCCATCCGGACCTACCGCAGCTACGCCACACTACCCAGCCCTGCCGTGCTTCACCAACCACCTACCTGTCAAGCCCTGCACCTCCGTGAGAACCTCCCGGTCATTTCCGTGCCTTCCCTTGCACTAATCCCCCCCTGTTTTGTTTTGTTCTGTACCGGTGCAGTCATTCCGGTCCAGTTCCTGTCCTGCCGTAGTGAGTCGCTCCCCAGCTAGTTCCAGTCCAGTCCAGGTGTGAGTCGTGCACCTACCTGTCCAGTCCAGTTCCGGTTTGGAACAATCCGTTCCAGACTCTGATCCCTGTGTGGACCTCCCGGTCCAGTTCCAGTCCAGTCCAGTTCCGGTTTGGAACAAATCCGTTCCAGACCCTGATTCCAGTGTGGACCTCCCGGTCCAGTTCCAGTCCAGTCCAGTTCCGGTTTGGAACATTCCGTTCCAGACCCCGATTCCAGTGTGGACCTCCCGGTCCAGTTCCAGTCCAGTCCAGTTCCGGTTTGGAGCAAATCCGTTCCAGACCCTGATTCCAGTGTGGACCTCCCGGTCCAGTTCCAGTCCAGTCCAGTTCCGGTTTGGAACATTCCGTTCAAACCCTGATTCCAGTGTGGACCTCCCGGTCCAGTTCCAGTCCAGTCCAGTTCCGGCTTGGAACGAAACGTTCCAGACCTGCCAGCCCAGCTCCGGCTTGGAGCAGCCCGTTCCGGGCTTTCTAGCAGAACCTGTGTTATACTGTGTGTTTGCCATTCCTGTACAGTGTTGGGACTACCCCAACACTTAATTTAATAAACCCCCCTTTTCTGTGAATCTGTCTCCTGGTCGTTGCACTTGGGTTCGTCTCGTATCTGGTTCGTAACAAGTTTTAGCTAATTGTGTATTTCAGTTAGAATATGGTACTTATTCTGTAGGCCTAACTGTTCATGTCTTTTATTAAGCATTGTACTAGGTAGGAAAATAATGTTACGTTATTTCCTTATCCAAGCTGACGTTAACTCATTAAAATACACTATCTCCACCCTCACTATTTGTTGTCTGAGTACCACGCTTGCTACCTGTCAGTGCCAAACACCTAATTTTCCCATTTACCTACTGTTATTGGCTTGGTATAACAGACTAAGATGAAAGTCACAAAATAACTAATTTACGACATGAAAGCTTGCATCCTATATATCACTACACTCAGTAAACCCCTCTACTATATCTGGCAAAAGGTTGGCTCTGCATTCTGTATTTCATTAAACTTTTCTGCACAAGCTGAAACTAGAATGTTTTTCTCACAGAACTCGGCATTCAACCCTCCGCTACCGCTGCTAACTATATCCTGAATCATTTGTCTGTGTTAGAAGGGCTGAGCTGGATGGCTGCCCTCTCAAACCTAAATGCAACCTAGTGCCATCTTTATACACATGCAGTGCCGTATTTATCTATACTTACAAGTGGCATCCGTATAGAGGGTGATGCTGTTTTTTGTCAGAAAAGCATCATGCACATGCTGCAGTGCCACCTGTTGTGCCTCCAAGACACAATGCAATTACAAAAAGTGGCATTTGGCAACCTCTCTAGCTGTGTGCCAGACAGCTTCTCTAAAATGACTCTGGCCACCTTTGTGGCTTTATTTGCACTTACCCCCCTAGTTGTCACCAAATCCATGTAAACCTTCCTAACATCATCAGAATATTTGCCGTGTTCAAATGTAGATATTCCAGCATGCCCCGGTACAAGCCTATCCAATTCCTCCTTCACTGCCAAATGTTCCCCACTCCACAATTCAACTCAACCTTGCCTGCCTTCCTTTGGTAGTAATTACTACAGAGGGAGTCCCTTTTCTAAATTCTCAGAGGTCCTGAACCCTGCTCTGTGCCTGCACTATTGCCTGACATAGAGTCCTGTTCTAAGTCTAAGCACCTCAGTCAATTGTTGTACTTTATCTAACTTATCCCCCCTGCACTTCAGCTTTTTTTGTAAATTCTTGGGGTGATGCTGATAGGGCCTCTCAGTACACTTAGCTAACTTAGACTGTAGGCCCGTAAACTTAACCTCAGCTTCATAGTTTTCTATTCATATCTTTCTTTTCTTTATCTAACCTAACCTTATCTAACCTCTGCAAAAAAGCATAATCTCTTTAGCCTGGTTTTATCTGTTATTTTGATTGGAAGATGTTGTATATTATATAGCACCAATTATACAGCAGCTAATGTGGCTGGTGCCTTTGATTTGTACAGTTTGGCCAACCATGGAAAAATATTCCTGTGTCCTATACAACTTATTAGTCACAGACAGATACCAAGCACGCATCAATGCCACATGCACATAACATTCTTTACAGAAAAGCCACATTCAACAGGCTATTGAGTGTGAGAACATACAGCATGTCAAATATGAAGAGACCACATCATTTTTTCAGTTTCACAGTTCATGGGTATGTACGTATCTTTATAAAATCTAACCTTTGATATTCTTTCATAAACTAGTGACCACATTTGTTTTTAATTCCAAACAATTAGTTAATTCTGAACATTTCTTTGCAGACAATGACAACTGGTCAACGCACAATACACAGTGCTGTTATACACTGAATAATGCAAACTAAACAAGTTTATACTGATACATACGTAAATAATGAAAATAACAATGTCTTCGCTCAGGAAGGGTTCAGCGATCAATACTGGGTAACCCCGATATTTCTTCAAAAATATAGGGTGGTCTCAATTTTTTCCATGGCTGTAGCCGCTAGCCTATATTGGTGGTGGTTGAGGCGAGGTTCCTCCTCATCATTGTAAAGCGCATTGAGTGTGAGAAAGGCGCTATATAAATGTCAGGCATTATTATTATACGTTACTGTAGTGACCCAAAATCCCTTGTTTTGGCCCCCCATGACACAAAGACCAGCTTAGCAAGCTTAAGCTTGCACCTAACTATGGTGAACTGTGTGTTACGTTTCTGCCATGTTCATGCCACGTTTCATGTTTAGTTATTGTCACAGTTTATTTTTCTGTTCTTGTCATGCTTGTGTTCTGTTTATGTTACGATGCAGTTTATTATGCATAAACATTTCCGTGTTTTTCCGCAGCCTTGCGTTCTTGCTGTTTCCCTCTCCCTCTCTTGCTGTCGCTCACGCTTCCCTAATTGTTTCATTCTCCCATGTCTATTTACTAATCTACTAACATTAGATCAGGATTGGGTAATACTAACTCTCTAACCATGTGTTCATGTTTACCTTATGTTTCTCGTGCATGTCATTTACTAATTTACTAACGCTAGGTCAGGATAGGTTAATTACTAACGATTACTAATTATCTTGTTACCTCGTCAGCCTTCCACACCTGATTTCCATTCACATGCTGCTCTCAAGCTAAGTGTCTGCACCTGTCTACACCTGCATATAAGCTCAGTGTTCATGTCTTGTCTTCGCAAAATTGTTGCCTGTTAGTTTATCTACTGTCACTTTTGAGCGTTATCCATTGTCTGACTTTTGTTATAGATCCAAGCCTGTTTACTGACCATCGTTACTGCCTGCCTACCGTTTCTACTGCCTGTTTTGACCACGAGTTTTGCCTGCTGTCTGTTTGTACCTCTGCCCCGCGGATAGGACTTCGGTCTGACTCCTGCAACGTCCCACGACCTACGAACTCTGCTTAACCCCTGTATTGTACTTCTGCTCCGCTGACAACTACTCTGGTTACTGAACTTGTGCATGGTGTACCGATTCCGAGACTGCCTTCTCCCTCGGTACTAGGGATATCCATTTTCTGTGGATGAACTTTGCTTGTGTGACTACGATTTTTGGATTTCCCCGTAATAAAGCCCTTGCGGGCATTTATTATTACGTCCGTGTTCTGAGTCGTGCATTACGGGTCCAACCCGCACACACCTGTCTCACTGTGGTAAAGATAAATAAAGTTAATATCTAACTTAATATTCAAAATGTTAGCTAGGTAGTCATCAAGTTACACTTTGACTCGAAATCAATAAGATGCATGTTCCCTTTTCACGTTAATAAAAAAAAAAAAACACCCATTCGCAAAACTAAAAAGCTGTAAACCACATTGTAGACGAGATCTTGATGATCTACATGTAAAAATGTCGCTGTCACTCCGGAGTTTACTGGCGATCTCGTTAGCTGGTACTCGTTAGCGGAATTCTTTGTTTTTGGACTCGGAATCTATAAGATGCATGTTTCCTTTTCACGTTAATGAAAAAAAACACCCATTCGCAATATTAAAATGCTTTATACCATACTGTAGACGAGATCTTGATGAAGATCTACATGTAAAAATCTCGTTGTTCATCTGGAGATTACTGACCTAGCCACCTCAGAAAACATTTCAGAGCGCCACTTTGCCAGCATAACTTGGACCAAATCGGATTTGGACAATCGGCATGATGTGAAGACGGGTTAGCCACAATTTGAATGACATTTCATTTCACCATTACAAAATAATTTCAAATAAGTTGGCGAGCGCCTTATTTTTTGGTGCCATTTTGCTTCTAAAGTGGCTGTAGAAATCCCACAGGACGCGCAGCACATGTAACATAATAATAATAATAATAATGCATGGCATTTATATAGCGCCTTTCTCGATACTCAAAGCGCTTTACAATGATGAGGGGGAAACTCGCCTCTACCACCACCAATGTAACGTTTTCAAAACACCTAAATAGACAAAAGTATTGATACATACCAATCGATTAACACCTAAAACATTTCACAATTAGTTTTTCTTGTAATAAAATGTGTATTAATGACTTCAATGTGGTTGGATGTTTTTTTTATTTTTAATTTGTTTCTGATTTTTCCCCATTTTTCTCCCAATTTAGTAGCCAATTGAACCCCTATTCTAATTCAATTCCCCCCATGTAGCAACCGCTTGAGAATCACCGCTACACAACCCCGTCAAGCCGGCGGTAGGACGGGAGGGCGCCACGTCCTCTTCAGGGCGCGACTCCTCCGAGCTCCTGACCGTGATTCCAGCTCGCCCAGGGCCGCTATGCGTGCAGCGATTCTCTCCGAGCCCCTCCCCCCACCCGGAAGCAGCCGCCAATTGCTGCTCCCACAGGGCACCGGCCATGCTCGGATCTGGCAGGACCGGGGCGCGAACCCCGATCCTCGGAGCACAATCGCACCGACTGAAAGTCGGCGCTTTTACCGCTGTACTACCGCGACTGTGGTTGGATGTTTTATAATGACCCCATTGATTTCGATACAGCGTATAGGCACAAATGTGCGTAAACAGAGTCAAATTAGCATAATCATTTCTGGCTTCTAAAGTAAAAAAATAGCATTGTTGAAGTGTAAGTACACTTCTGAAACAAATTAATAGCTTCATCTACTGTCGTTTAGTCGATTTCCTTGTTAAATTACATGTTGAAATGAGCCCAGACGTCAATTTAGTTTTTTGTTTGTGTGTGGAATGCCCATTGTGATTACATTGTGGACAGAACGTTCGACCTCCCTATCTTAACATAGCTAAAGAAATACCAAATGTTTGTATGAAATGTTTGCATATTTATTTGACATTTATCTGATAATTCTCATTATTATAATAGGCCGTTGGCATGCTTTGCGTTTTTTGTATTTTAGCCAGGCGATAATTGCATTAGTTCTGGATAAACTTGATCAAACTTGTTTTCACTTTCCTACAAGTTAACAACATGTCATATGCTTGTATTTACGGTTTTGATAAAGCATGCAACTTATTGAAGAAACCTGTCTCTCTCATCCTATTCCTTTGTTGCAGTATAGGCAACCTCAATGTAGGGTTCTGTGTTGTGCTGAAGTGATACATTGTATTCAGTTTTGAAATCTTTCTGCTCCCTGGCCTACAGCGCAGCCCATAGCATAGGCCTACTGTAGACTAATTGGCTATCTTTTTTTTATTTTTATGGTGACGTCATACAAAACTGCCCCTCCAGAAATGTCATGATAAAATCGCCACTGCATACAGTTGAAGTCGAAAGTTTACATACACCTTCGCCAAATCCATTTAAACTCAGTTTTTCACAATTCCTGACATTTAATCCTCGTAAACATTCCCTGTCTTAGGTCAGTTAGGATGACAACTTTATTTTAAGAATGTGAAATGTCAGAATAATAGTAGAGAGAATGATTTATTTCAGCTTTTATTTCTTTCATCACATTCCCAGTGGGTTAGAAGTTTACATACACTCTGTTAGTATTTAGTATCATTGGCTTTAAATTGTTTAACTTAAGTCAAACATTTCGGTTAGCCTTCCACAAGCTTCTCACAATAAGTTGCTGGAATTTTGGCCCATTCCTGCTTACAGAACTGGTGTAACTGAGTCAGGTTTGTAGGCCTCCTTGTTCACACATGCTTTTTCAGTTCTGCCCACAAATTTTCGATTGGATTGAGGTCAGGACTTTGTCATGGCCACTCCAATACCTTGACTTTGTTGTCCTTAAGCCATTTTGCCACAACTTTGGAAGTATGCTTTGGGTCATTGTCCATTTGGAAGAGCCATTTGCGACCAAGCTTCAGCATCCTGGCTGATGTCTTGAGATGTTGCTTCAATATATCCACATAATTTTCCTTCCTCATAATGCCATTTATTTTATGAAGTGCACCAGTCCCTCCTGCAGCAAAGCACCCCCACAACATGATGCTGCCACCCCCGTGCTTCATGGTTGGGATGGTGTTCTTCGGCTTGCAAGCCTCACCCTTTTTCCTCCAAACATAACAATGGTATTTATGGCCAAACAGTTACATTTTTGTTTCATGAGACCAGAGGACATTTCTCCAAAAAGTTAGATCTTTGTCCCCATGTGCAGTTGAAAACTGTAGTCTGGCTTTTTTATGGCGGTTTTGGAGTAGTGGCTTCTTCCTTGCTGAGCAGCTTTTCAGGTTATGTCGATATAGGACTCATTTTACTGTGGATATAGATACTTTTGTACCTGTTCCCTCCAGCATCTTCACAAGGTCCTTTACTGTGGTTCTGGGATTGATTTGCACTTTTCGCATCAAAGCACGTTCATCTCAAGGAGACAGAACGCATCTCCTTCCTGAGCGGTATGAAGGCTGCGTGGTCCCATGGTGTTTATACTTGCGTACTATTGTTTGTACAGACGAACGTGGTACCTTCATTGCTCTCAAGGATGAACCAGACTTGTGGAGGTCCACAATTTTTTTTCTGAGGTCTTGGCTGATTTCTTTTGATTTTCCCATGATGTCAGGCAAAGAGGCACTGAGTTTGAAGGTAGGCCTTAAAATACATCCACAGGTACACCTCCAATTGACTCAAATTATGTAATTTAGCCTATCAGAATTTTCTAAAGCCATGACATCATTTTCTGGAATTTTCCAAGCTATTTAAAGGCACAGCCAACTTCAGACCCACTGGAATTGTTATATAATTAATTAAAAGTGAAATAATCTGTCTGTAAACAATTGTTGGAAAAATTACTTGTGTCATGCATAAAGTAGATGTCCTAACTGACTTGCCTACACTATAGTTTGCTAACATGAAATCTGTGGAGTGGTTAAAAATTAGTTTTAATGACTTCAACCTAAGTGTATGTAAACTTCCGACTTCAACTGCCTGTAGCTATTTAATTGCAAACTAAAGAAATTTAACATTTTTGTCACATTTGTGGCACTTTATTTTGACCTAAATTATGAAAATAAAGTAATCTAACTTAGCAAATGGTACAACTGTCTTGCTTCATTTAATCCATTGTCCAAGTTTCTGTGATGCTCACACCTGGAGTTATAAAGCCTTAAATAGAGCACCTCCGAAATTGGTGAGAATTGACTAAATTTGGCATCTGCGCAAAGGGGTTAAAAATGTTTCTGTTCTGTTGTACGCCTTGGTTAATTTTTCTGGACCCAACGTGCATTGATTTCTGTCTGTATTTCTAATATAATAGTTTTCCCCCTTCAAACATCAATAGAGGTACAGGTTCTGCTCTGTTCTTAGCGGCCATGTTAGAAGCAAGCTCCAAACTGCATGTCTTAAATAACAGCTTCCTTGAGTGACAGTGATATTACCAATTACATTTCTGGTTCAAAGATTTTCAAATGTATTTTCTGTGCAAAAATACATTTGTTTCTTAGTTATCATACCTAACTTGTTTGTTCTTTCTTGCCAATCCTTCCAAATACTGCTGTCTTGCATGATAATTATGTACATACTTCCGGACATAGTATCCCCTCCATCTTTGTTGTATCTGAAAGGGGACAAAGGTGTTAATATGAACAAAATAAAAATGAACAAAAACACAAACCAAAAACAATTTTGTAATGTTTCAAAGGGCAAGGAATAATGATGCATATTATAAACGCATGCTTGTGCTCATGATCACGTTTGTGTTATTATTACTACTTGAAAAATATCATTACTGTGGAAAATTTAATACATTTTATTAGCCTCATGTTCAGTGTTTTTCTAGAACAGGAACATGTTTTATAATAAGTAAAATAAAATGTGTAACTTCACAGGCATACAATATACACACATGCTATGGGTGGTATTCACATGGGAGATGTCGTTTTCATAAACAACAATGGAAGAAGAACACAAATTGTCTCTTAAAGGGGACATGAAGCACTCGGTAAAGTGCCTCTGGTTCGTTAGCTTTTTACCTTAAATTAGATATGACCGTGCGTTCAAATCTCAAACTGACCCGTATTTGCTGGAAAAAGAAGTTGAAATTTGCTTTTTTCCCACTAGGGCACAGCCATCTTGGACCAACTGCGGTCATGACGTCACTAGGTTGGTTGGACTCTGCTGCTCAATGTATTCCTATGGGGAAATAGCTGACTTTCAGTGAGCTCAACGATGTATCGTGAGGAAAAAATAAAACAAAAAACGCACAGACGGTCTTTTTCTATTGCCCAAAGATGCTCAAATGAGTATTACCCAACAAAACTTAATTTAGAACTTAATTTCCACTAACTGCTTCTGACCATAGCTAATGCTGTGACCTGACGAGCCGGCAACTGCAGCGCCGCTGCGTTGCCTTGATAAACGGTTTGGGAGCTAAAGTCTTGTCTAGCTAATATTGCCTATATAAAATAAACGTTAGCTTGTGATGCTAGGTCGCGGTAGGTATATATTTGCAGACTGTTAAGTAATATATCAAGGCAATGCAGCGGTGCTGCAGTTGCTGGCCACATCATTAGTATGATTAGAAGCAGTTAGTGGAAATTAAGTTCTAAATAAAATTTTGTTCGGTAATACTCATTTGAGCATCATGGGGCAATACAATAGTTTTTTGTTTTATTTTTTCCTCACGATACATCATTGAGCTCACTGAAAGTCAGCTATTTTCCCATAGGAATACATTGAGCAGCAGAGTCCAACCAACCTAATGACGTCATGACCGCAGTTAGTCCAAGATGGCTGCGCCCTAGTACAAAAAAAGCTAATTTCAAGCTTTATTTCCCAGCAAATACTGGTCGGTTTGAGATTTGAACGCATGGTCCTATCTAATTTAAGGTAAAAAGCTAACGAACCAGAGCCACTTTACCGAGTGCTTCATGTCCCCTTTAAATGATGGATTGCAGGACAGATGCAGAATAATTTTGAATAATTAATGGTTGCTGCAAAGTCCAAAAAAATAGGGAGCAGATGCCCTTTGGACTAATTAGGAAATTAAAACAATAACTTGTTATATAACAAGGAAAAGGGTGTTGCGATTGATCATCATTCAATAGATAATATAAAATAAAGTAATTGCTGGCTCAGACGGCAGGTTCTTAAAAGGTGACCCTTTAAGACACGTAAAATCGATGATGCATATTCTTAAATTAGGTAACATAAAATCTAAAGACCCCTGTAAACACTGGTTTGTATTAGAGAATTAATACACTGACCTTTAGTAAAGAGAATGATAAAGGATAAAAATAAATATGTACAAAATAATAAGTGACACCGGGATTCAGATGTGTTTTCCTTAGTCAATGAAATCAGTGGGCAGAGATGTCCTTCACATAGACTGCACAAGTCGGAATTTACCACAGAAATGCTTTCTTGCAGTTACACATTCATTTTGTCCACTACACCAGACATTTCTGGAAAGTTTTAACCCCTTTGTGCAGAAGCATAATTTTGCCCATTTTCACCTGCTTTGTACTGTTCGTTTTAACCCCTTTGCCAAATTTGGTCAATTCTCACCTATTTAGGGGGTGTTCTATTTAAGGCTTTACAACTCCAGATATGGGCATCACAGAAACTTGGAAAATTACTTAAATGACAGTTGTACCATTTACAATACTAACTCAACTTAGATTAGTTTATTTTCATAATCTAGGTCAAAATAAAATACCACAAATGCAAATAAATATTGGGAAAAATGCAAAGCAAAGTTGTTTTTCTTTAGTTTGCAATGAAATACTGAGCGATACAAATGTAAAACATTTGTTACGTCCCTATGCTACCCCATGAGTGCAGCCCTGTTATGGATTTTCCAAGAGCATATATATTGGTGGTGTTCTCTAGCTTGAGGTTGGCTGATTTTTACCCTTTGTTGGTTTGTTTCGCTTTTGTTTTGTTTGTCCACTTTGATAGCTTCATGCACGTTAAGTTTTGCTGCCGTGCTGAAGTATTTCTGTGTTTTGTATGCCACTTTGCTGGTGCAGTTAGTTGACAAACTACCTGTTTCTAGAAGGAACATTTTGGTATTAAGCTGCTTGTTAGTTTTTGGTTACTTGGCTGTGTTGGAGTTTGTCTTGTGGTACGTCTGTTATGTGCTTGTGTGTAGGGCTGCCCCCCGTAAGTTCAAACCCATAGTCGACTAACCGTCGCACATTTATGATATAAATTTAATTATTTAAGTATGTATTTTTGAGCATCAGAAAATGGTTTGACTTCCATCTGATCTATAGTAGGTTTACTATATTACAGAGAAATACAAAACCATCATTATGAGCATTTAAAATTGGGATGGCAGGTATGCCATCCGGCAAGTTACGGCTTGGCGGGGCATGCCCCATACCTATACAGCACGGAGAGTTTGGGACTTTTCAGGGTTTCCTACAGAAGTAACCACAGTTATTTTGCCGTTTTTCTCCTTCTGCTTCTGATTTTCCCTGCCGTACCCTCAAAGAATAATCCTCCCCATTGGATAACAACATCGCATACTTGCTCTCCCAAGCTTATCAACCAATAAAAACGCTTCAAACTAATGTGGATACATCGCAGAATCACAGACAAAACCGCTATATGGCTTGGTGTTTTCCATGAAGCTACTGTGGCTTAGTGGTTAGAATTGCTGTCTCTCATGCAGAGGATTGGCGGTTCGAGCCCAACAGGGTGCAAGTTTATTTTTGACAAAAACAATGTACAACTGTTATACTTTTCATTTATTACACTTATTTTCACATTAACAAACGTATTTTTATTGAAAAAATATTAGCCTAACTGTTCAAAGTTTCACTTGTACTAAAGCGAAATGGTGAAAGACGACACCACTTCAGGTAACGTTACGCAGTATGGAAACAAATGTCATTGACAAATGGCCTATAGCCTATATCACATGACTGTACCAACAGGCTTTGGTATAGTGGTAAGCGTCAATGCTTACCATGCTGGGTTTGATCCCTGCCTGGTACTAAAAAGTTTAATTTCATTTTGGACTAAAACAGTGTGCACATGTTCTGGTTTTCACATACAATTATGTTTTTTTATTGTAAAGGTAAAGACATGTTTACAATATTAACTGTTCACTTGTAGCCTGCTAGTTAAACAATTCAGTCACTGGACACCATGGCAGTTATGCAATAGCTAACGTTATGGGAACAGGTATCCCATGGCAATTTGTCAAGCAAAGAAAAACGCAAAATATCATCTGGTTAACACCGCGTTGTTGCATTAATGTAAAAAAATAAATAAATCTATGTGCCATTGGCTACATGTTTTAATCTCACACAAATAGCTACCGACAAAAAAATGTGTCTGCGTGGAGTGTGCTTCGCTCTTGAGGTCATGTCTGACTCACTGTGCAAACCGAACCTTCCACGCTCGCCTCGGCCAACATTTCTTTATTATGTCTTAATTAATTTCTTCACTTCAACTCTGTTCAGTTTATCCTTTTCACACATAACACAATGTCACCATAAAATTAACTACTAGGAAAATTAAGAATTTATGATAATACATTAAGAATTGATGATAGCCTAATGTAAACTGCAATCCCTTAAGAGATCGGATTTATAAACCTCCAATTCTCCAAACATATATGTTTCATGGTTAGTCAATTAAAAAAATTACAATAGCCTGGGAACGTGCTCTAGTCTACTACGCTACTCTGCAGACAATGTAGCTTACTGCAAACACTTTTAATTATAAGAATAATCTCTGGTAGGCTACTTTCTTAGTAGTATCTATTGTTTTCTTTCTGGCTAAGATTCCTGGGAAATATGCGTTGTCCAATTCAGCTTGTTAGCCAACGTTAGTTTTGCCAGAGAAAAAAGATTTCCCGCAGGCAACGTTAGGCTACACTTTTGGAAAAAAAACTGCGGAGGAATTATGCTGTGCTTATGAAGTCGGCAGCTCTTAGCCCAGACATGGAAGCTTGGTGTTACGCATCCGACAAGCCAGTTTTGAATAGCCTAATGTTAAATGTATTTCTATAGAATACTACTACACCTATTTTACAACTGTATTTCCATATTTTACTTTACTAAACTATTTAAGCTGTACTAACTATTTAGGCGGTATGCATTTCTTTCAGCTACAATGTGTTTGCGTCTAGCCTGTTGTGCATGCATGTCTCCATATAGACTTGGTTAATTAATTTACATGCTTCTTCATGATCCAAAGTTCAGGTGGTGCTGTTCATTGTGTTTCATTAGACATTAAATACAGCTCATCTACAAACTCTTTTAATGTAATTGTGGGCTATCAGTAATAGGAGAAATGTTCTCATTCTTGTCAGTAGAGGGCGTTATAGTTAAGCCAATGTCTGTATGCATTTATTTCGAATGCATGTATTCTGTATGCATGTCTCTCTCGATGTCATTATCTTCAGGGCCAAGTTGCATTAAATAATTTGGGAAAGTTTGGATAGCATTGCTTTGGAATAGAGCTAGTTTATGTAGTGTGAGCTACGATAGGCAATATTGTTAGTTGTAACTTGGCCACCTTTTTATATCAATACTTTTAAAGGCAGACCTAGTTTTTGCAAGTTGGAATTAAGGACTTTGACAGCACTCTGTAGGCTATGTGTGAGTAACCTGGGTTTTTTTTTACGTCGGAGATGTTTTTTATCAGCTATTAATTATAGCTACAAGCACAGGCTGCGATTTGCTGGCCTGTGCTGCCTATTAACGGCATCAGTTTGCTTAAGGCCCGCGCTGTAGGCTATTAACGGCATAGACAAAGTGGTAAATTAATGTGTCGGAACAACAAGCAATGAGACATTTAACATTGTTATTTTTATTTCCACTCTTTATAACAACACACAACTTAAACTCTGGTGATACGAAAGTGCAAAAACAATGTAGCTAATTTAACAACTTCACGTTTATCAAAACTAGATTTGAAAAAAATAATCTTTTATTTTCTTTTTAACATGCAAATAGGCTATAAATTATATAAACAAACAAATAAAAAACACAGCAAACTGATACACTTAAAAGAGAAATAGCCTTTCAACAACAGGCCAAACAAAAGATTAATTATAATCTATATGAGCAACGTAAAAGTATGTTTTAGCCTACTTGTGACCAGCGAACCTCGTCACATTAGAACTAGCCTACTCACTGCTGTTTTTCCTCCGATCGCAGCCTTCTCATATTATGCGTGAGGAACACGAGTTTGTTGACGTTGCTCGGGAGAAGTGAGTTCTGCGCTTTGCTGACAATGAAGCCGGCCTTTGAGAAGATGCGCTGAATGATAGACGAATTGTTCCTTGCAGAGTTTACATTGAACTTTTTTGGGGTCATCCTTTAGACGCTCAAAATGCTTTTACTTTTGATTTTCTCTGACATTCTATACAACTGATCTATTCCTTAATTAAAGGGTAAGTTCGCTATTTTGGACCTTGGACCCTATTTGCGGTCCGTCTTCCATGAACCTGACCCATGAAGTCCATTTTTTCGCTGATCGGTCCAGTATTGAGTTCGCTACAGATTTCCTGTAGGCTCTCACTGGGCTACAATAGAAGTCAACAGGGCAATTCGAAATGTTCGATAAATGTGCTTTCATGTACAATAAATGAGACGGAAAGCTCAGGGTGTATTGTTACCGGTCTCAGTATGCTCTCCTGTGAAATGTATCTCAATCCGAACATTTTTACGTGCTTGGCATGGCTTGGAAGTAAGCATTTCTCTGTTGCTTGTTTTCGCTGCTCTCGCGGAGTACTATGTGTCGGGGGTAGGGGAGCGGGAAGGTGTGCCGGCCATTTACGAAACTATCTAGTTGAGCAGTCTGCGTTTGTTTACCTGCAGCAACGTAGCCTACTATTTCCACAAAAAAACTTGGATGATGGATGACTATAATGATTACGAAGACGAAGAATTCGACTTTGACTGACGTTACTCGCTACAGATTTGAGCCAGAATACACGGACACGGAGCTACAAGAGATGGATGATAAGAGAGCAAGAGAAGAGAGAGAGGCTGAAGTTGCGCAGGTAATGTTATCCGAAGTCAGTGCGAGGTAGTGCGGTCGGAGAAATAGTTCTGTTTCAAATGGAACTGTTGTTTCAACGTTCGGTTTGCGTTTGCGATAGCCTACATTTCACAGGAGAGCATACTGAGACCGTAAGAATACACACTGAGCTATAAAAGCACATTTATCGTTGTTTTTCCATAACATTTCTAATTGCCCCGTTGACTTCTATTGTAGCCCAGTGAGAGCCTACAGGAAATCTGTACCGAACTCAATACTGGACCGATCAGCGAAAAAATGGACTTCATGGGTCAGGTTCATGGAAGACGGACCGCAAATAGGGTCCAAGGTCCAAAATAGCGAACTTACCCTTTAATAGACACCAATTATTCGTTACAAGGTGCACGTCCAGAATGAATAGTTCCACTCTCACGTTTTTTCACACTGCGATGATTCAATTAATAACAATTTTGGTCGACCGATATTTTTAATATTTGGTTGCATATCCTTTACATGCCATGACTTCCTGTTGTCTGTGACCCAACAACATCAAAAGACTCTTGACATCTTATTTTCAGAAATGGGAATTGGGGGATGGGACTAGATTAAGCTGTAAATTACACAAGAATAGTATGGAACACATGGTTGGCTAAATGGCTGTAAGTCATCAAGGGTCTGATGTATCAACAAGCCTCAAACCATCACTCTGCTGCCAGATATGCAGTAGATATGGATGGATCACTTTAAGGGTAGTTTCTCCTGACTTATTTTTCCACAGATTTCAATAGGAAAATGAGTCAGGAGAAACCACCCTTAACCCCTTTGCACAGATGCCTAGTGGCCAAGGCTTGACATTGCTCAACTGAGTCATTCACTGCTTCTGCAACCATACTATGAGTGGAAACAACAAACTCCATGTTCTATCTTTAGTACGCGTTTTGTGACAACAATACTGAATAAAGAGTTTCTAAATGCCACTGTTGTCGCATAGCTAGTGCATTTAAGAAACCTCCCACCCAGTCTCACCTGTAACTTTACCTACCCATGGACAATAGCATCTATCTGTGAGTTCATAAAAATATTTTTTCACCAAGAAAAATTGTTTTCCGTCGTAGCAACAAGATGAACCCAACAAAAGGGTGTGTGCCCAAACAGCCGTGAAAAGCTCTGCTAACTCATTTGTAAAATAAACAAGTGAAATCTGGGTCAATGACAAATAAAGCTTCTAAAAAGGTATTTTTAAAAAGTCTTTTCAAAATGGATATTTTTGAGTATGGAACAATGTGTTTAAACAAGTCTAATTTGTTAAATAACATTTCAAAGTGTTAAAAATACAGTAAAAAAATTAATTTAAACTTCACCACCCAAAAAATGTCAGGTGGCACAACCAAATATTTGTAAAAATATAAATATATATAAATATATATATTTTCCTACTATTTATTCTAAGTGAAATCTTTGGCAAGTATTTCTTAGTGTCTACAGTGCCTAACACATTATTATTTTGTGGTTGTGTTTTGTATTTACAATAATTTAAGATTATTGCATTCTAGTGGCCAGGTATTTAGTATCTTTAGCATCTGATTTTACATTTAAAGATAGAAATATAATTATACAAATATATAAATGAATGCATTCAGTACAATAGCTATTCAAATCATTTGTTGTGTTTGTAAAACGTAATCTTACAACATCATCTTTAACAATTTCACTTTGGAGAAAGGAAGCTGCACAAAATTGTGAGTATTATATTTTTCATTGCAAACTGTGTGTGAGTATCAGAATATGATTGTGCAGAAAACATTCTTCAGTTTAATTGAGAACCAATGTTAAAAAGAAAAGTTGATTTACCATAAACCAGTTACCATATACCATGCTATGTATGATTTTAAATAATCATAGTCAATCAAATATACCCAGTCTTTTTTTTTACATTAAAATTTAATTCAGAACACAACTAACTAAATTGTTGCATTTTTTTAACAACTTAAGAAATATTTACCCTGACAGCCATCTCATTGTAGAAATTCATCTTCATCATAAAATATGCTGTCTGCGAAATGAGAGAAAGATGGCATTACATTGCAGTCACTCATATCCAGGTCTTCCTATCTCTCCTGAAAAAACATAACCCCCTTTATACAAAATGCATGTTAAGGCACAGAAGCACAATAAGGTGAAAAAGAAGATCAAGGGAAGTCAGACTGTGCTGAAAGGACAAACTGCCTCTTAATATATAATCCAGACAGGACCAGAAAAAATCTATGGTAGTCAAGCTGAAAACTAATGGAGACATATGATCATAAAGTACTCTCCGCTGAGTTTGATAATCAATGGAGCTCCAATGAGGATAGATTAACAAAGGCAAGAATATTCACACTGGCAGACGTCACGACACGCATTATTCTATGATTTATCCACTGGAATGTGTTTCAAGAGAAACTTTGCGAGAAACATAAAAATAATTCATATGTCAACATGTCTGCTTTAATAATAACGGAAAGGGGAAGCAGCTGGCAGAGCAGGAAAAAGATATCAAAGAGACAATATGTTTGGACTAAATCCAACCCAGAGTGTAGGAATTCGGATCAGATTAGAAACTGTGCTTTGTCTCCAAACGAGCAAAGGAATGTCTAGCTAAAAACTCCTCAAGTGCACCTTGCAGATGTTTTATTTAATATAGGATTGTGATACCTAGAAAGGATTTTAAGAATGGCAAAGCTCTAATAAAAGCTAAATATTTTCCAGAGTGGCAGAAATATGTTTGAGTGGTTTGAGAATCAGAAATATGTGCATTTCTATGCAGAATATATGCAGATATGCAGAAACACAGCATATAATCTCTCATGCTTTACAGATGTATTAGGGTAGATGACAGACAAAGGTCAAAGTTTGGCAGATCTGCCACTGAACCTGTGGTATTGATTTACAGTCAAGCCAGAAAGTCTGCACACCCCTTTCACCTTCTCCATGTTTTATTACGTTACAGACATATTCTACAATAGATTGAGTTCATTTTTTGTCTCAAAATTCTACACAAAATAGCCCATAATGACAAAGTGAAAACAGGTTTTTAGACATTTGTGCTAATTTATTAAAAATCTAAATGTAAAATATCATATGTACACAGGTTGATATGACACCCAAAAGTGAGCTGAGGTGCATTTTGTTTCCACTGATACTGCTTGAGATGTTTCTACAACTTAATTGGAGTCCACCTGTGATAAATTCAATTGATTGGACATGATTGGGGATTGCCAACACCTGCCTATATAATCCCACAGTTGACAGTGCATGTCAGAGCAAACTCCAAGCCATGGGGACAAAGGAATTATCTGCAAACCTCAGAAACAGGATTGTGTCAAGGCGTAGAACTGGAGAAGGGTACGGAAAAATCTCTGCAGCTTTACAGGTCCCAAAGAGCACAGTGGCCACCATCATTCGTAAATGGAAGAAGTTTGGAACCACCAAGAATCTTCCTAGACCTGGCCGCCTGGCCAAACTGAGCAATCGGGGAAGACGGGCCTTGGCCAGGGAGGTGAGCAGGAACCCGAGGGTCACTCTGACAGAGCTCCAGCGTGTCCTTGTGGAGATGGGAGAACCTTTCAGAAGATCAACCATCCAGGCAGCACTCCACCAATCAGGCCTTTATGGTAGAGTGGCCAGACAGAAGCCCCTCCTTAGTAAAAGGCACATCACAGCCCGCTTGGAGTTTGCCAAAAGGCACCTAGAGGACTCTCAAACCATGAGAATCAAGATTCTCTGGTCTGATGAAACCAAAATTGAACTTTTTGGCCTGAATACCAAGCGTCACGTCTGGAGGAAACCAGGCACCGCTCATCACCTGGCTAATACCATCCCTACAGTGAAGCATGGCGGTGGCAGCATCATGATGTGGGGATGTTTTTCAGCAGCGGGAATGGGGCGACTAGTCCTGATAGAGGGAAAGATGAATGCAGCTAAGTACACCGAGATCCTTGGAGAAAACCTGCTCCAGAGCACTCTGGACCTCAGACTGGGGCGAAGGTTTTTTTTTTTTGTTTCTGATTTTTCCCCATTTTCTCCCAATTTAGTAGCCAATTGAACCCCTATTCTAATTCAATTCCCCCCATGTAGCAACCGCTAGAGAATCACCTCTACACAACCCCGTCAGCCGCCGGTAGGACGGGAGGGCACCACGTCCTCTTCAGGGCACGACTCCTCCGAGCTCCTGACCGTGATTCCAGCTCGCCCAGGGCCGCTATGCGTGCAGCGATTCTCTCCGAGCCCCTCCCCCGACCCGGAAGCAACTGCCAATTGCTGCTCCCACAGGGCGCCGGCCATGCTCGGATCTGGCAGGACCGGGGCGCGAACCCCGATCCTCGGAGCACAACCGCACCGACTGAAAGTCGGTGCTTTTACCGCTGTACTACCGCGACGGCCTTTGGGGCGAAGGTTTACCTTCCAACATGACAACGACCCGAAGCACACAGCCAAGAGAACAAAGGAGTGGCTTCGGAGAACGTCTGTGCATGTCCTTGAGTGGCCCAGCCAGAGCCCAGACCTGAATCCCATTGAACATCTGTGGAAAGAGCTGAAAATGGCTGTGTACCGACTCTCCCCATCCAACCTGAAGGAGCTTGCAAGGATATGCCAAGAGGAACGGGCAAAAATGTCCAGAAACAAGTGTGCCAAGCTCGTAGCTTCTTTCCCAAGACGCCTTGAAGCTGTATTCGCTGCCAAAGGTGCAGCAACCAAGTATTAGGCTAAGGGTGTGTACAGATATGTAACCCCTAAATAACCTATTTTTGTCAGTAAAATAAAATTGCATATTTTCTAAAAACCTGTTTTCACTTCATCATTATTGGCTATTGTGTGTAGATGTTTGAGGCAAAAAATGTACTCAATCTATTGTAGTATAAGTCTGTAACGTAATAAAATGTGGAGAAGGTGAAAGGGGTGTGCAGACTTTCCGGCTTGACTGTACTTGGCTCAAGAGATTCCCTTGTTTTTAAACTGTAGTGTCAGTTGTAAACTGCAGGGTGTTAGGAATGCAATTGCTTCTGACAAACTGCAATGCCCAAGACAGTGGTTCTTTTGACTGGGATGACTCAAAGAAAACCAGAGGTGGGGGACTCGAGTCACAAGACTTGATTCGAGTCAGACTTAAGTTCTAAATTTGACAACTTGCGACTTGCTTGACTGTAATTAATAAAAGACTCGACTTGACTTGCTATTCATTACTTGAGACTTGACTTAGACTTTAGACAGATGACTCGAAAGGACTTGATATTTTTTTTATTAAGTATAGAACTCTCTACCTTATGACGTGCAGAGCAAAGCTGGTCTACGGAAAGCCTGAGACAGTGGATTGTTTTGTATAATTTTTTTATATAATTTTAATACATTGCGTAGATGATTGTGTTAATCTGTAAGTGTTGTTGTTATTAAACTTCTTCCATTCCAAACAATCAAAGGGACACCTAGTGACAGAATTAGGGAGTGCATTAATAGTGGAATTCTTTACAATTTAAGAAAACTGGACTTGTGACTTGCTTGACCTGAGGAATGACTTGACTTGTCTTGCTTGACTTTTAGTAGGGACTGGACTTGACTTGCTTGATTCTGAACACTGTAACTTGGGAACTGACTCGAGACATGTGTGACTTACTCCCACCTCTGGAGAAAACTGTTGTCTGCATTACAACAACCCGTAAATTGATTGTGATTTCCATAGGTGGGCGAGAATGTGAAAACCAAATTAATATTAATTTGCAATTCATTGTTACAATTCATTGTTACTGTAATGAATGGCAAAATGCAAAAAAACTCAGTATTTTTTAGGATTTAACTGTGTGTGCATATGTGAGTGTGTGTTTGTGTCAATGGAATAATACAGTACAACTTGATGTCCCTGCATCAACTGTTGTCAGAAGGTAAAAGTCCTATAACAAAACACCCACCTCTGCTGAAGTGCCAATCAAGTGTGGGTCCAAACTATATTAATAACTATTTCCCATCATGGATTAATACTTAAAGTACAATATTTAATTATACTTGGCTGAAAAAGTGCATACCACACAAGTCAGATGACATACCTTCACCACTTGTCTGAAGCAGGCCCTTGCTGCATATCCTCGCCATATCTTCTGTATAATGGTTACTTTTCTGTGGAGGTGTCTGAAAGAAAGATTTATGGAACACATTACTTTATGAAAGGTACCCCTATGAGAGGGGTGGGTAATCTTATCCTAAAATGACTGGTGTGGGTGCAGGTTTTTGTTTTAGCCTAGCACTAAGACACCTGATTCAACTAAATAACTAATCATTGTCTTCAATCACAACCTTGATGAGTAGAATCATGTATCTTCGTGCTGAGCAAAAACAAAACCTGCACCCACACCAGCCCATTTCGGATAAAATTGTCCACCCCTGCCCTAGGAGATACAGATCCTTTCCAAAAAATTAGAATATCATGGAAAAGTTTTTTTTTTTTCCATAATTCCATTCAAAAAGTGAAACTTTCATAGATTATAGATTCATTACACACAAAGTGAAATATTTCTAGCCTTTATTTGTTTCATTTTTCATAATTTTGGTTTACAGCTCCAGAAAACCCCCAAAACAGTATTTCAAGAAATTAGAATAGTGTGTCGAAAATCAGCATTTACTTCACTTATTTCAGAGAATTAATGTTTTATACTGAGTGTCACACTCTAATCATCTAATTTACTCAAAACACCAGCAAAGTTTTTCTACAGGTGTGTCGTTAAATTGGACAGGTATCTCAGTTTGGTTCAGTATGGGGAAGACTGCAGACTTGACAATTGGCCAGAAGACCATCATTGACACCCTCCAGAAGATGGGTAAGCCACAAAAGGTCATCGCTAATTAGGCTGGCTGTTCACAGAGTGCAGTGTCCAAGCATATCAATAGAAAGTTTAGTGGAAGGGAAAAATGTGGCAGGAGAAGGTGCACAAGCAAAAGAGATGACGTAGGCTTCAGCGGATTATCAAGTAAAGACGATTCCAAAATTTGGCGGAGATGCAGAGGGAGTGGACTGAGGCTGGAGTCAGTGCTTCAAAAACCACCACGTACAGAGTGTGACACTCAGTCTAAAACATTCATTCTCTGAAATAACTGAAGTAAATGCTGATTTTCGACACACTATTCTAATTTCTTGAAATACTGTTTTGGGGGTTTTCTGGAGCTAATGAAGCCCAGATGGAATCTGGTGACTTTTTTCACGGTTTCTGCAGTGCTTCTTGATGAAAATCTGCGGAATTCTGTGGAGTGGAGTTTTTTTGCTTCTCAGGTCTACAATAGTCATTCACTTACTTCGAAAATGTGTTCATGAAAGTTGAGGAATATCACCATCACAATGTAGGCCATTACGTTTATTTTCTTATTATTATTTTAAACCTATCCTTAAAGTGAAAACACTAAATACTAGAAAAATATGTATGAATACATTGTTGCCGTGGCTTCTACCTGAGCTACCATGGTATAGGAGATTGGATTTCTGACGCTCAAAGGAATCCAAAGACTCCAGGGGCCCTATCTTACACCCGGCACTAACCCAAATGCAAGTGTCTTTGCTATCTTACACCCGGTGGAGGGTTCATTATAGCTCCTGGCGCTCACATTGGTTAAATACCAAGTGATATTGCGCCCATAGCAAGTGAACAGGGCGTGTTGGTCTTAAGATGAGGTGTGGCCAGGATTATTTTTTGGCATAATGAGCGTCGCAAACATTTTAACGTGCGCAGAGCAAGTTCTGTCAGGAAACTCTTATCATAGCCGACCATGATCGGCTAGCAATCAAGCATCCCATACTCAACCAATCACATGCACACACCTCTAATGGAGCGCCCTTTTTTAAGCCAAGAATCAGTTCTCTCTGTACTGCTTGAATGCTGATGCGCTGCTCTTTGTTTGCTTACGGCTTGTGTTAAAATAAATTTGCTGTCACCCTCCACCACCCCAGTTTCCACCTGTTGTTTGGATCTGCTTTAGTATGGGGGGTTTCTGGTCATCTCCTGTTTAGCAGGGGAAGATGCCCATGCTCCAGAGCAGTACTAAAGCAGATCCATTCACTGCCAAACTAAAATAATTATGCAGCACATTCATTCATTAAACATGTCAGTTAATATGTGAGTTGTCCTGACCGAATTGCTATCTTGAGCCAGCAGAAAGCGCTTGCGCTAAAACCACCAAAAACCTGGTCAAAAGTCATGTCGCAGTTGTTTACATGTTATTTTAACGGCGCATACAAGTGGGTCTACATAGGCGTGTGTACAACGCACCTACACCCTCCTGTCTGTTTTTCAAATAGCTTATAGGCTACAGTCCTTCATATTTTTTTTAATTACAGTGACCAGGCTTCCATACTCTCATCTTATTAAAACCCAGCTGATTTCTCCTGTTATACCATAACTAAACAAAATGATTTTAAAGAGAACAATTAATGCACAATTCATTTTAATGCCATTCTCTGCATGTGCGCTTTAACTTCATAAAGGAGCAGGTCTGTTTCACCATGCTGTAAATTGCACTTTTTAGTTTTCCTGGGAAAGTGGACTTGTTTTTAAAGCATTAAGCTGCTCGTAAAACGCGTTGGTCACATTTCCATCAGCACGACATCATAAAACAAGGGAAAATATGCGTGAACCTGACAGCTTTATTGTATTTAGTGTCGTCATTAGGCAAAATAACTGTTATTAATCAATATTAGAATGCAGTTAATGAACTTCGGATGAAGCTTGAACTTCGAGAACCTTTTTGATGTTTGACAATGTTTCATTGCATAATAAAATGAAATTTGTTAAACAAGCAGGCTAATTTGGCGTTTTCTAAGGTGAGACGGAAGCCATTGGTAGCTTATTCTCAGCTGTTGCAGGTGCTTTTAACAAAATTTAACTGCATATATTTTGTAAAATAACAGCACTGTCTGGAATTACCGGGAACTCATAATGGTTAGTACGAATAATATTGATCATACTACTGATCCATATAGCCTATTCCTTGATCGCACTAAACACGCGCGAGCATGTCTGTTTCGCCATCATACAGTATAAGCAATCCGCCAAGGTGGAAAAGCAGGCTTTTAAAGGGAATGACACATGACATATTCAACCATAACCATTCAACCAAGTGTAAACCATGTCACTTGGTGACAACCTGCAAGTAAAACAAAAATACATCAACCTTAAAATAAACCCACCCCCCAAACACTTATTGCCAACACACACCTGCACCACATCTACATCCAATCACACACCCACAGTCCTTTGTGTGTGTGTCAGAGAAAGAGAGAGGGACAGAGAGCGAGAGAGAGAGTTGAAGAGAGAGGTAGAGAGACTCATAGTATTATATTTAGCAATGAGCAGCATCTTCATGTTGTTTTCGGTCAGACTCCTCCTCTACTGAGTGAGTAGCTTTGTATAATGTGAGAAAAGCCTCTTAACATCGACTGAGGTAGTTGGAAGGTTAAGAAATACTACAGCAAGTGGGGCCAGAGTTGGCAGCCTGTCCTCCCAAGCAGCCCACCACTCAACAGCACTGATCTCAGCTGCATCCCTTTTGTCCATGTGGATGTCGTGGCGCCACTCCTCTGTTGACACTTGGCTCAGAGCAGGGATGGCCTGAACATAGTCCTGGACATTTTCCCTGGTACCAGAAACCTTACTTGGGTCCAAGACAGGGAGGACCTTGAAGAGGTTGATGCAGGGGTGCTTCTGCAGCCTGGCAGAGCACTTAGCCATGGCCTCCTGGAAGAGCTCTGAGCAGGAGAGCCGCTCCTCCTCCACCAGCTCCTTCAGCAACTCCCTGGTGCCAGGGCGCCAGTCCTCAGCCTCTGCAGTGCGCCCATACTCAAGTAGCATCTGCAGGTCCTCCAGCTGGCTGAAGATGGTGGCAGCAGAAGGTTTAGTTGTCTCCTCCAGTCTTCTGAGGGTGGCCAGGATCTATGTGCTGTGCTCCACAATGAAGACAGCCTGGGCTTTTAGCTGGGCTCTCTTTTCCTCCAGCAACAACATCAGGTCATGCACAGCCTTGGAGCACAGTGGCAAGGTGGCAGTGAAATAAAACATTAAAATACTGCGCCAGATACTGTACTGCTTTGATCCAGGAGCCCCACCTGGTCAGAATGTCAAAAACAGGCTGCTCCTGCATGAAGGCTCTAAGCTCAAGCCGACGCTGAGGTGCTTGGCAGAAAATCTTCTTCACCAGAGCACATAGCTGGTTGACATCGCCAAAAACATCTGGAAAAACCTTGAGTACCAAGTTGATGAGGTGGGCGAGGCAGGTGACATGCCTGGAGTTAGGAAAAAGGCCCTGCAGGATGGTGTTGTAGGCCTTCTTCATGTAACTGGCAGAGTCAGTGACAAATGCCCAGATGTATTGAAATTGATGTTACTGCTAATTAAGCAGCAGATGATGGCCTGTGAGGCTGTTGTGTAGTTTATGTTATCAAGGAAAACCATATCTGCGGCCACAGCCTGCTTTCCTACTGGCTGGAGGAGAATGGCCAGGACACACCGCCCACACGCATCTGTGGTCTCATCGACTATAATATAGACGGCCTGTCCCTGGACAGCCTCCTTAATGTCCTGCAGGTACTGAGGGAAGAGTTCTGGGAGGTAGTCTGACCTCAGATGGAATGCAGCTGGAATGGACCCTCCCTGTTTACAATGTCTTTTTAGAAAAGCTGCAAACTTGGGGTCTTTCTCTAGAGGGATGTCTGCTTCTATAAGGGTTCGAGTGAAATCTAGAATAAACTCCTTCTTCTCCACAGTAGATGGTATCTTTGAAAGACAGGATGCTGTCATGTCTCGTTCCGTGTCTGGTTTTCTGTTTGTCTGGCCTTCCACCCCGTGTTTTCCCTCTCGCCCTTTACCTTGTGTTTCTCCTTCCACCTGCACCTGTGTTGTGTTTCCTCTCGTTTCTCTTGTTAAGTACCCCACCTGTTCCTCATTGTTTCCTCGTCAAGTTCTGTATTTAACCTACCCCATTCCTTTGTTCGAGGCCAGACCGTCTTGTGGTGTAGCTTGTCTTTAGCTCTTCGTTCCCGTCATGCTGTTATGTCTTGTCCAGTGTGTTTTACGTTAGTTTGTCTCTAGGTCTAGTCAAGTCTTTACTTTGTTAGTTTCGCACTTCCCTCCATGTTCATTCATGTCTAGTCCTCTGTTCCCTGGCGGCTCCATCTCAGGCTCCCTCGTTCCTTCCAAGGCTCCCTCGTTCCTTCCCAGCTCCCTTGCTCCTCACAGGTTGAGCGCCTGATCCCCTAGGCTGAGCGCCTGAACCTGACCATGGCCCCCCCGCGCCATCTGCAGGCCCCGCACCTGTTCCTTACCTCCAGGCTGAGCGCCTGGCCCTGACCGCAGGCCCCTGCCCCATCTGCGGGTCCCCGCACCTGTTCCTGACCCCCAGGCTGAGCGCCTGGCCCTGACCTCAGGCCCCTGCGCCATCCGTGGGTCCCCGCACCTGTTCCTGACCCCCAGGCTGAGCGCCTGGCCCTGACCGCGGGCCCCAGCGCCATCTGCGGTCCCCCGCACCTGTTCCTGACCCCCAGGCTGAGTGCCTGCTCCTGTCTGCAGCGCCCCGCACCTGTTCCTGTCCCTCAAGTTCCGCCTGGTCCAGCCGCCTCCTTTCATGGCCCCTCTCCTGACCTGTCTGTCATGGCCCCCTTCCTGCCCATTCTGCCACGCCCTGTTCCCTGCCCAGTCTCATGACCCGTTTCCTGCCTGTCCATGTGGTCTGTTATCTGTCTCGCCTTGTCTGTCTGTCTGAATAAATGTTCTCCCTGGTGGAGTTTTCCCCTGAGCCGTCTCTGACTCTTGCATTCGGGTCCAGTTCCTGTCCGGGAACGTAACAGATGCCAAGGTCTGTGTTCTAGATTGGACTGTAAACAAAGGGGGGGGGGGAAATGTATTATATAAATATATATTTTGTTGGGAATGCATATTAATTAATAATAGGCTATTACCATAATCATACTGTTGGCCAAACATGCTGAACACCAAGTGATATGCTTTTTCAAGAATAACATTTCTGACGTTGTGCCTAAATTGTCACGAACCAAACACAGGCTGAACCCAAGAGCAACGACCAGGAGGCAGAAAAACAGAAAGGGGTTTTTATTAGAAGCTTTGGGGTAGTCCCAAGCTGTACATAAAATAAAACACAATAGAAACACAGGAGTGAGGAAGTCCACAGTGAACTGCTCCAAGCCGGAGCTGGACTTTGATCACCCCTGGAAGTTCCAAGCCGGAACTGGACTTTAAACAGGAGGTGAGTTCCAAACCGGAACTGGACTGGTACTGGACCGGGAGGTCCACTCAGGAACTGGATCACGGGAACGGCGGGTTTGTTCCAAACCGGAACTGGACTAAACAGGAGGTGAGTTCCAAACCGGAACTGGACTGGTACTGGACCGGGAGGTCCACTCAGGAACTGGATCACGGGAACGGCGGGTTTGTTCCTAACCGGAACTGGACTTTAAACAGGAGGTGAGTTCCAAACCGGAACTGGACTGGTACTGGACCGAGAGGTCCACTCAGGAACTGGATCACAGGAACGACGGGTTTGTTCCAAACCGGAACTGGACTTTAAACAGGAGGTGAGTTCCGAACCGGAACTGGACTGGTACTGGACCGGGAGGTCCACTCAGGAAATGGATCACAGGAACGACGGGTTTGTTCCAAACCGGAACTGGACTTTAAACAGGAGATGAGTTCCGAACCGGAACTGGATTGGTACTGGACCGGGAGGTCCACTCAGGAACTGGATCACGGGAACGAGGGGTTTGTTCCAAACCGGAAGTGGACTTTAAGCAGGAGGTGAGTTCCGAGCCGGAACTGGACCGTTTCTGGACCGGGAGGTCCAACAGGTACTGGGCTGGATACAGAGGTAGGTAAGCGACAGGGCACGGCAGGGTAGAGCTGTGTGGCGGAGCTCAGGTTGGACCGGTTGGGGTAGCTGGGTCACAGAGGAGCCTGGGACCGTAACCGCAGCAATGGAGGTAGCCACGGCCGGACAGGAACCACTGCAGGATAGCGAGGCAGAACACCCAACTGCGGGCGCAACGTGAGCTGGAATAGGAGGTACCGCAACACACACAGGGAGACTAACAGCTACAGGCTGGTAAGTGCAGGAACAGCTGGTAATTAAGGGAGACAGGTTAGAGGCAAAGCACACAGCAAAAAGACAGGGCTGGATAGCTACCAGACAGGAGGTTCGGAAAACTGAGAAGCTTAAAGGGAAAAAACCCGCAATGAAGCATTCAGTTAAACAGGACTAGAAACCAGGAGACCAGGAAACAAACGAAGTACGTTAACGAACTGGCGCCGACTAGCAGCCAGACGGGGGTTTAAGTAGGGGAGTGAAGTTGAAACCAATAACGAAAGCGTGAGGAATGTAACCGAGAGTGATTGATAAATTAACAGGTGAGGAATGCATGCCACGAGAGGGAAAAGAGATAGGTAGAAACCAAAGTGGGGGACAGCGTGAAACAAACAGAAGGGGACACGCCCAGCCTGTAGCAAAGGGGAAAACATGGACAAGGGAATCCAACATGACACGCGAGGAAAGGGAAAAACATGGAAAACGGACAGGAAGGGAACGGAACGTTACATAAATGAAAGTAATGGTCCTGATTCTCATGTTTTCTCTTAATGTCAACGCGTAAAAGGAATTGCCACTAGATGGTAACAATCACTGGTGGTAACGAATCAAAAGGATTAGCTACAGATGTGTAATGGGGAGTGTAAGGTTTGGAGAACCAAACGCGACCGATAAGGATTTCTAAAAACGTATTTAGAAAGATACGCCACAAAACGCGGAATTATCCGCACCAGGGGAAAAGGTGAAAGAAATAACGGGAGCAAAACTTCCCTAGCAACAAGCCAAAAAACAAAACAACCTCAAATGGAGGCGAATCTCGATAAAACAGCAAGAATAATAAACAAACAAAAACCTCACTGAATAGTAGGCGTAGACAAGAGGTAATGAAACAAAAATAAAGACCCGAGAAAACAGGAGAAGGAAAGAACAAAAATGCCAGCCTGTATCAAAAACGCTGTAGTGACAAGAGTTTTAAACAAAACATAACAGGCAGCAGAAATAAAGGATGAGGAAAAAGACAGGTGGAAAAGAAGGAACCTATCTAAATCTAATCTCTCTAATTTGTAACCGGACTTGCTGTGTTCTCTATTTATACAAACCAAGAATGCAGCGACAGAATTTCTTACACCTTACCGACTTCGTAGTCAACATAACATGAGACAATATCGAAGTGCGGAAATCCTGAGGTATTTATAGCCGGCAGGAAACGTAAAACAGGTGTAGGGAATAATTGTCGGACAAAATACGAATACCGGAATGTAGGCGGAAAAAATCAGATAGAGCATCCCAACGACGGAAAAAAGAAACCCGAACGCAGAAACAGCAGAGGCTCCATGACAGGACCTCCCCTACTAAGGGACGACCCCAGGCGATCCTTCAGCCTTATTTCTGTGGAAGTCCCTAATAAGTGTTGGGTCCAAGATGTTCTTGGAGGGAACCCAGCAGCGCTCCTCAGGACCATAACCCTCCCAGTCCACTAAAAACTGGGCACCTCTGCCCACGCTTCTCTCGGCCAAAATGCGCTGAGCAGTGAAAGCCAGACCTCCCTCCAAGGGTCGGGAGGGAGGCGGCGACCTGTCAGCCGGGGCGAGAGCGCTAACCAGCACCGGTTTCAACTGGGAGACATGGAACGTGGGACGATGACACCTGTTGGCCGCAACCTCGTTTGGCCGTGTCGCGCGGAACTGCCGCACGAACGTGCCTCCCAGAACGACTGGGGATGGGTGAAGGGCGTAAAAGACCTGAGGGTGGGAGTCGTGAACCCCCTTTACGGGAGCAGACCGATACCTTAACTGGCAGGGGAAAATCAGACGCCCCTATCCCCGCAATGCTCCCCCTCCCCTCCTTGGAGAGAGGAGCAAAACTGCCTTGATCAGGCCGGGAATTAGCCTGCTTAAAGTCACTAACCTGACTCAGCTTCGTGCGATGCTACGCCCGCAAAACGCAAAGGGAGCCGACAGTCGACAATGAGCCCCACATTGGGGGCCCCATTGAAGGACGACAACCTTGTCACTACCCCAATCAATGTGTGGGCTGTGCCGAACCAGCCACGAGTACCCCAAAACTAACGGATAATCTGGGGAATCGACTAAAGAGAACTGAATAAGTTTGAAACGTCCCTTGTGGAAAGTGCGCATGGTCAGGGAACCTGTGGTCTCTTTAATGGACCCGGTGCCCAACGGACAGCCGTCGAGGGCAGTGACCAGACGAGGACGAATGAGGGGGTGTATGGGAACTTTATGTTTCCGGGCCCATTTGACATCCATAAGACACTCGACTGCTCCGGAATCAATAAAAGCGTTGACATTAGCAGAGCGCTTATTCCAGAACAGTCGAACCGGTAATAATGTCCGAGGGGCAGTACCATTATGTCTTGCTAGGGTACCCGGTTCCCCTAGCAAGACCCCCCCATTTCCCCCCAATTTAGGGCAGAAATTCTTCAAATGGCCCCTGCACTTGCAATAACGGCACCACTCCTCACGTGGCTTAGCCAGTCTCTGCTCGCGCAGAGAAGCACCATCCACCTTCATAGGCTCCTCCCGTTAAGGGAGGGAGGGGCGGGAAGAGGAACTGGGGACATTACAGGAGAGAAAGAGAGACGGGGAACCGAATGGTCTCTCCACTCCCCTGTCTCTCTCTCTAGCTCTCGCTCCCTGACGCGGTTGTCCAGGCGAATCGCCGTGGTAGCCAGAGCACTGAACGTAGCAGGAGGCTCGAGCTGAGCTAACGCAACCTTAATGGGGTTGGACAATGCTTTTACAAATAAAGATATTAACGGACCGTCAGGCCAACCTGTCTCCCTGGCTAATGAAATTGAAAAAGCCGCTACAGTGTCAGTGCTCGGACGCAAGCTGGTCAATCTCCTGGCTGCCTTCTCGCCTGAAACCTCATGATCAAAGACCAGCTGCATTTCCTTCATGAGCTGGATGGAATCACGAATACAGGGGGCGTTGGCCCGAATTAAAGGGTCAGCCCAAGCGAGAGCTTGATCGCTCAGGAGGGATAAAATAAAAGCTACGCGGGATTCTGAAGTGGTAAAACGGGAGGGTTGTGCTTGTGAAAAGAAATAAGGCATTGTGTCAGAAAGGGGCGGCATTTCCCCGGTTCTCCACCATAACGCGGCGGTAATGGGAGTCTGGGCTCCCTAATAGTACGTGGCGTGGGTATGGGAGGAGTTTGTGCTTGTGCAACTGGGGGATCATTAACTGCCACATAATGTCTATGGAGGCTCTCTGTTAGCCTTTGCAGGCAGTCTCCCTGGTTCTGTATTTGTTCCATCAACTGACTTTGTTGAAGTTGCAGCATGAAAATAGCCTCCTCAGAGGTAACCTTTGTAGCGCCCTGGCTAGGCAGTGTTTTGTAAGTTTCCCTAGAAGTCGCTGGATCTTCCATACTGACTTCGATATTCTGTAATGGGAAGTGTAAGGTTCTGAGAACCAAACGCGACCGATAAGGATTTCTAAAAGCGTATTTAGAAAGATACGCCACAAAACGCAGAATTATCCGCACCAGGGGAAAAGGTGAAAGAAAGAACGGGAGCAAAACTTCCCTAGCCACAAGCCAAAAAACAAAACAACCTCAAATGGAGGCGAATCTCGATAAAACAGCAAGAATAATAAACAAACAAAAACCTCACTGAATAGTAGGCGTAGACAAGAGGTAATGAAACGAAAATAAAGACCTGAGAAAACAGGAGAAGGAAAGAACAGAAATGCAAGCCTGTATCAAAAACGCTGTAGTGACAAGAGTTTTAAACAAAAGATAACAGGCAGCAGAAATAAAAAAGACAGGTGGAAAAGAAGGAACCTATCTAAATCTAATCTCTCTAATTTCTAACCGGACTTGCTGCGTTCTCTATTTATACAAACCAAGAATGCAGCGACCAAATTTATTATACCTTACCAACTTTGTAGTCAACTTAACATGAGACAATATCGAAGTGCGGAAATGCGGAAGTCCTGAGGTATTTATAGCCGGCAGGAAACGTAAAACAGGTGTAGGGAATAATTGTCGGGCAAAATACGAATACCGGAATGGAGGCGGAAAAATCCGATAGAGCGTCCCAACGATGCCAAAAGGAAACCCGAATGCAGAAACAGCAGAGGCTGCTAGAAACCATGACACAGATGTCTCTGTTCAATTAAGTTTACACTTCCCCCAATCATAAAACTGCAGTCTGCCACGTAAAAATATTGGAATATATTATGTAGCCCATAACTGTGGTCATTTTGAACAGGTAAAATAGTTTAAACATTAACATTAACAGAGTTTAAATATATATCGCCTAATTCTGTCATGAACTGTTTTCAGCATTTTCGTTTTATTAATTAACCTTAGCCTACGTGGCGAGTATAGGCTCACACATGGAATGGCGAGATTATGACTACAGATTGAATCAATACAGAGATGGAACAGGTGGTCTATCAGGTCAATTTAAAAATATAAAAGAAATGAACTAACATTAGCATAATTAAAATAATCGATTTTGGTGGTCAGTAAGTGACATTTAAAAATGGGACACACAATGATTAGTCTATATGGGCCATTCTACAGAAGTCATGCAAATTGCTGTCCCTCTCTGATAAAAGTAAGAAATTCAACAATAAAATCTGTCTATGCTATATAATTCATTAGATCATATTATGTTTTAATATAATCCAAGATATAAATTGCAGTAATAATAGATAAATTTATCCAAAATCAACATTTATACTCTTGGGAATAATACCTAAAAGTTTTTTACTGGTCTCATTCAATGAAGCATGTAATTTTTTTAATCAAATATAAGTTGAAATAATGCAAGCTATTTTGTAATAAATTTTATGATTCAAAAAACCTAAAATGCTGTCCCCAATTTTTACGTCACAAATGAAAAATACACTGAGTATGTGTAGTGAACCTGCTTGTAGCCACACCCCTCTTTTTTGAACCAGGAAATTTGTCTGCCTTCATATGAATCAAGGCCACATGGTGAGTAGCTAGCTTTTAGCGTTTTGATATAATTGTCCTTCAAAATCTGAAAATTAGTCTGTGGTTTTAAGAGACGTCATACCCAAACACCTAAGTTTTCATATTAGAGAAAAAAAGTTGATTTCATAACTGTAGATGAAAGGAGGAAAGGTGCATCTGCACAGAGAAGTGCTTGCTAAATCTTTTGTTTTGTGGCCAAAATGAGCCAAAATTGTCACAACCGAAACAGTCACTACTATAACTAATGGTATTGTTTCGGTTGGTGACACTTGTCCTTAGATTCTTATTAAATATAGTGAGATAATCAATGCACTTTGTATTTTTTATATTTTTAAGAACATGATACAACTATTGTTCAAACATAGGCCTATTATTATTTCCAATTGTAGTAATACAATTGTGCATATAGAGAAAGCTACAGCGAGATGTCATGCGAGTGTGTGTGTGTGCTGCAGTGACGTGCAGTCAGGGTATGCAGGGGAGGCACTGCCTCACCATAGCTATGATAAAATACATTGAAATTTCAGGATGATTTGAACAAACAAAATTATATTTTCCCTGTGTTATAAAATCACTATCTGTTCAAACAACATAGTTTAATTCTATCATTAAATATTCATAGTTCATAAAAATGAGTATGCAAACAAGCAGTCCTAATCTTCCAAATCTAAAGCAAGTTACACATATTGCTTGCTGTGCTTCTGTCTCTGCCATGTGAAAAAGAGCAAAACATTTTCTTCTGTTTAGATAATTTTTCTACCATTTGGATCATGCTATGATGTGTGATCCCCACTGTTTTTAGGAATTCTGCCAAACCAGTAAGTGACCTCACCACATGGTGCACAGCACAACTACCTATGACTATGTGAAAGTTTGTGCATGCTTGAAACAAAACAACATTCTTGTTACTATTAGCAGAAATGCAGAAATGAGATAAGTCAGTGATTCACATAAGACAAGAACATGCCAAAGAGCAGAGCAGAGAGGCTGAGAGAGTACAGGCTGAGGATACAAGACGATCCAGTACAGTATGAGGAGTACTTGAGAAGGGAAAGAGAAAAGAATAAGAAACATAAAGATGTGGGAAAGATTAAAACACATCAGGATTTGTCTCCTAGAGAGCAAAGAAATATTCTATCAGGATGGAGAAAGAGGCAAAGAGAGCATAGGGCAAAATTAAAAAGGCAGAAGGAGTTGGAATATTTTTGTAGAGCTGCTACACCACCAAGCACAGCTGAGAGTGACCACACACCAGAAGCCTTTTGTTACGCCTTCCGTTCCCTCTCAGTCCCCTTCCATATTTGTGCTCCGTGTTTTCCCCTTTTCCTCCCGTCTCTTGTCATGTTTTTACGTTTCCCTGTTTGTCTTCCGTGTTGTGCAGTCTGGGCGTGGTTCTCCTCCTTGTTTGCTCATTTCACCTTTGCTAATTCCCCGGCCAATTCCTTACACCCTTGTTACCGTTCAATCACGCTCGCATACATTCTCACGCTGCAATCACTCATTACCTCATTTACCACACTATTATATTCCCTCGTTGTTCTTTGTCTTGTTGCCAGTTCATTAAGTCTTGTAACTACGTATACCATGTTCATGTCTCGTCTAGAACTTGGCCATTGTCTTGTCTTGCTCTGCTAACACTGTCATCTGCCTCCCTAGTTTGCCCACCAGCCTGCAATCCCTGCACGCTTCTAACCATGCAACCCTGCTTCCCGCATCTGCTCCCAACCCAGGACTCAGTCACCATCCTGCTCTCTGCCTTGTGATTATTGCCTAATAAACGCTCCAAGTGAGCTTATTGTGAGTTCTGTCTCTGAGTCGTGCATTTGAGTCCAGTTCCGGTCCGGGACCATAACAGAACGAACTGGCCATTATGGACCCAGCCGACTCAGAGCAGTTCCACCATGCCCTCACCTGTCAGCGTGCTCTAATCGACCAACACGGTCTCCGCCTGGAAGACGTCCAGGAGACCCTGACAAATGTCTCGGACTAAGTGAGTTAGATGGTCACCATGCTTAGCCAGATGTCGGTTCAACTGCCCCTCCCGAGGGTCCACGCTGGTCAACCACCGCCTCCTCCTGAGGCCCAGCCTGCAGCCCCGCTGCTCCTCCCGGGCAGAGAGACCCATGTGCCGTATCCGAAGCGCTACCTGGGTGATCTGGGAAAATGCCAAAGTTTCCTTCTACAATGCAACATCGTCTGCCGCCTGCAACCTGCCCCCTACTCCTCGGACTCCAGCAAGGTCGCCTTCGTGATGGCCTGCCTGGGGGAAGCGCACGCGAGTGGGTCACTTCTGTATGGGACAGCCAGCTACCCGCCTGCTTCCATTTCACCTCCTTCACTGCAGAGATGCGCTGGGTCTTTGATCACCCGGTCCGTGGACACGATGCCACCCAGCGCCTACTCCAGCTCCACCAAGGCAGCCGCAGTGTGGCTGAGATGGCAGTCCAGTTCCGTACCCTGCCGGCGGAGTCGGTGTGGAACGACGCCGCCCTCCAAGGGGTATTCCTCAAAGCCCTCAGCGAGGACCTGAAAGACGAGCTGGCGACCCGGGATGAGTCCAGCTCCCTAAACAGCCTATTCTCACTCGCTATGTCCCTCGACAACCGGCTGCGAGCCCGAGCCCAGGAGAAGACGGGCCGCCAGAGCTCGTCCTCGTTCCTGCCTCGTCCCACGAGTCTTGTCCCCTTCACCTTCTTCTAGTTTCTCTGCTCCGAGGAGGAACCCATGCAGCGAACGTCGCTGAAGAGTCACTTCCGGTTCCTGCTTTTACTGTGGCCGCCCGGGCCACTATGTGGCCTCTTGTCCTGTTCACCCAAAAGGGGCGGCTCACCGGTAGGCCTAGGCGTACTGGCGAGCTCAATCTCTACCTCTCAGTTTGCCCAGTCTCGCTTTCAATTGAAGGCCACCCTCCTATGGGACACCCAGTCGGCCTCACTGTCTGCCCTGGTCGACTCCAGAGCCAACGCCAACTTTATTGGTTCAAACTTAGTTAACCGGTCTGGAATCCCCACAGAACCAGAAATGGACCCACGCCAACGCCTTCCACCCAGTCTCCGTTAGTCCTCGGCCAGCCCTGGCTTCGCCTGCACAACTCACACCTCAACCGGGAGACAGCCCAGATTCAAAGTTGGAGCCCCCAATGTCACTCTGTCTGCCTTTGTTCCGCCCTGCTTCCATCCGGAGGCGCCATGGCACCCCCTAGTACCCCCAAGCCTGATCTGTCCTCTGTCCCATGGCAATATCATGACCTGTCCCAAGTATTCAGTAAATATCTTGCTATGTCCTTGCCCCCTCACAGACTCTACGATTGCTGTATAGACCTGCTGCCTGGGGCTCCACTCCCGTCAAGCCGCCTCTACAACCTGTCCGTTCCTGAGAAGGCTTTCATGGAAATGTATATTCATGATTCACTGGCTTCAGGTATTATCCGACCCTTCTCGTCACTGTGGGAGCTGGGTTTTTCTTTGTGGCAAAAAAGGACGGGTCCCTCCGCCCTTGTATAGATTACCGTGGTCTCAATGTCATCACTGTTCGCAATAAATACCCCTTGCATGAATCAATTCTGCTTTCGAGCCCCTGCACAGCGCCACCATCTTCTCTAAGCTGGACATCCGCAACGCCTACCACCTCGTCCGGATCCGGGAGGGAGATGAATGGAAGACGGCGTTCAACACCCCTCTCGGGCACTTTGAGTACCTGGTGGTCCCGTTCTGCCTTTCTAATGTCCCAAAATGTTCCAGTCCCTTGTGAATGATGTTCTACGTGACCTCCTCAACTGGTCTGTATTTGTATACCTTGATGACATACTAATATTTTCCAAGAACCCCCAAGATCATGTCAAGCATGGCTGTCAGGTTCTTCAAAGGCTGTTGGAGAACAAGCTGTTTGTTAAAGCTGAGAAATGTGATTTCCATGTGTCCTCTGTGCCGTTCCTGGGGTTTGTGATTGAAGAGGGGAGGGTCAGGCCTGACCCCGCAAAGATCCAAGCTGTCACTGAGTGGCCCCGCCCTGCCTCCCGCAAGCACTTGTTACAATTTTTGGGCTTTGTCAATTTCTACAGGCGGTTCATCCGCGGGTATAACCAGCTCGCCACCCCCCTCACTAACCTCACCTCCACCTTCGTTCCCTTCATCAGGTCCCCTTAAGCTAACCATGCCTTCTCCACCCTCAAAGCCAGGTTTTCCATGGCCCCCATCCTCTGTCACCCGGACCCCAACCGCCAGTTTGTCGTCGAGGTGGACCCCTCCGACACCGGAGTTGGAGCCATCCTCTCCCAACGCTCCGCCCTGGACCAAAAGATCCACCCAGGCACCTTCTTCTCCCGCCGGATCACCCCTGCCCAACGGAATTAAGACGTTGTGGGCCGTGAGTTGCTGGCAATCAAGCTCGCCCTGGAGGAGTGGCAGCACTGGCTGGAAAGGGCGGAGGAACCATTCGTTGTCCTGAATGACCACTGCAATTTGGAGTATATTCAGTCTGCCAAACGCCTTAATGCCTGTCAAGCCCGTTGGTCCTTGTTTTTTGCACGTTTAAATTTTCTCATCACTTACAGACCCGGTTCCCATAACACCAAGCCCGATGCCCTGTCCCTTGTCCACTCCCCCTTTGCCAGGCCTGTTGTCCCCAACCCTGTCACCCCCCCCTCCTGTGTTGTGGCTGTGGTCTCTTGGGAGGTCGATAAGGTTGTGAAGGCCGCCCAGGTAACCCACCCGGACCCCCGCAATAAACCCAACTCTCGCCTCTTTGTCCCCGAATCCGCTCCCAGGTTCTCCAGTGGGCCCATGCCTCCCGCCTGTCCTGCCACCCTGGGATCCTGAGGACCATCGCCCTGGTCAGGAGGAGCTTCTGGTGGCCTACACTGAAGGAGGATACCCGTGCCTATGTCCTCGCCTGTCCCGTGTGCGGAGCAAGGCCTCCCACCAGCCCCCCACTGGCCTCATCAGCCCCCTCCCTGTCCCAGGCCGTCCTTGGAGCCACGTGGGGGTCGACTTTGTCACCGGCCTTCCCCCGTCGGATAGCAACACCGCCATCCTGACTATAGTCGACCGGTTCTCCAAGACGGCCCACTTCATCCCCCTGCCAAGCTTCCCTCCGCCCTGGAGACAACGGAGCTCCTGGTGCAACATGTGGTGAGGTTGCACGGGATCCCCATGGACATCATTTCGGACCGTGGGCCCCAGTTCTCCACTAACCAGAACCTGGGAGCTGCCCTACGGTGCGTGTCCGCCCGAAACCCCTCCTCCTGGAGCAAGTTCTTCCCGTGGGTGGAATATGCCCACAATTCGGATTTGGAAAACGACACGCACCGCACTCCTACGCACCACGTCCCGCACCCAACGCCTGGCCGACCTTCACAGGACTGCAGCCCCACGGTACGTCACGGGTCAACAGGTCTGGCTTTCCACGTCGTCCATTCCCCTCCAATCCTCCTCTAAGAAGCTTCAGCCCCGGTTCATTGGCCCCTACCCCATCCTCACAGTTCTCACTCCTGCCACAGTCAAGCTCAAACCCCCCTCATCACTCAGGATCCACCCAGTTTTTCAAGTCAGTCAGGTCAAGCCCGTCTCCTCCAGTCCCCTCAGTGCCCCCGTCAAACCCCCCCGCCTCCCCGGATCATTGATGATGCCCAGGCTATACGGTCCACCACATCCTGGACATCCGCCGGAAGGGGACGTGGCCACCAGTACCTGGTGGACTGGGAGGGCTACGGCCCGGAGGAGCGTTCCTGGGGATTTCTCGCCGGCTCATTCTGGACCCCTCCCTCATCCGGGAGTTCCATCATGACCACCCCCTGAAGATCAAGTCTGGTGGTATGCCTGGAGGCGTGCCTTGAGGGGGGGGTTCTGTTACGCCTTATGTTCCCTCTCAGTCCCCTTCCCTATTTGTGCTCTGTGTTTTCCCCTTTTCCTCCCGTCTCTTGTCATGTTTTTACGTTTCCCTGTTTGTCTTCCGTGTTGTGCAGGCTGGGTGTGGTTCTCCTCCTTGTTTGCTCATTTCATCTTTGCTAATTTCCCAGCCAATTACCTTCTCTCCCCGTTTGCATTCCTCACACCCTTGTTACTGTTCAATCACACTCGCATACATTCTCACGCTGCAATCACTCATTACCTAATTTACCACACTATATATTCCCTCGTTGTTCTTTGTCTTGTTGAAAGTTCGTTAAGTCTTGTAACTACATATACCATGTTCATGTCTAGTCTAGAACTTGGCCATTGTCTTGTCTTGTCTTGCTCTGCTAACGCTGTCATCTGCCTCCCTAGTTTGCCCGCCAGCCTGCAATCCCTGCCTGCTTCTAACCTTGTAACCCTGCTTCCCGCATCTGCTCTGCCCTCTGCTACGCCCAACCCAGGACTCAGTCACCATCCTGCTCTCTGCCTTGTGATTATTGCCTAATAAATTCTCCAAGTGAGCTGATTGTGAGTTCTGTCTCTGAGTCATGCATTTGAGTCCAGTTCCGGTCCGGGACCTTAACACCTTTAGCAGAAAGGAGGGCAAGAACAAGACAATACAGAGAAATCCAGAATTTAAAAAAGGAACTGAAAGAAATTAAGAAGAAAGTTTCAAAATACAAAAAGAGGTACCATAGGCTGAGGGCAGCAAATCAATCAAAAGAATCCCCAAGAAAAAATACCCAAAATGAAATTAAGAAACACAAAGTTACTTCACACATAAGAAAGACTCTTTCATAACACACTCATGCACCACCTGAGGGACAAATACTCAACAAAACAGCTAAGGGACAAGCACACATTTGGACTGGCTGTATTCCTCAAATCTGCTAAAGAAATACAGACTGACTTCCATGGCCAAAGATCCAGTTGGAATCTCCCACAAGTGCATAAAGAAAGCTGTGAACAACAATCGATGCCATTTTATCTCCAAGAGAGTTAATAATGTCCAAACAAGACAAAAACAAGATACAGTGACAAAATTCCTTTCCAGAGATGATAACAGTCGGCCATCAGCTGGCAAAAGAGAAACCATTAACCGTTTTAAAAGAAAGAAACAAAAGAGATACCTCTCTGACTCAATAATCAATGTCCACCAGAAGCTAATGCCTAAGGTGCCTACTTTGAAGCTATCCTACTCCTCTTTAGTAGGATGAAACCTTTCTGGATTGTGCACGCAAACCTAAGCAACAGGGAGACATGTCTGTGCAAAGTACACGAAAATGCACAAATGAAGGCAGACAGACTCAAGCAAAAAGGAGTCATCACCTCACAAAACTTAACAAAATTGGCAGAGGAGATCTGCTGCAACATAAATGACAAGGCCTGCATGTGGGTCAATGACAAATAAGGTTTTCAAAATGAAAAAAAAAAATACTGACCAAAATGGATTTTAAATACATTCTTAATTCCACAAGAATGTATCCTGTGTATTTATATTTGTTTCATAGCTTTTAAGGTGATATAAATACATTTTTAAACAAGATTTCAGATTTTACCACCCAGAAATGTCAGGTCCATATATGAATTTTGAATAATACACTTTTAATGTATTTACCACTACTGAAAACCTGCAAATATTAATCATTGTAGTGTGTAAAATACACATCACATTGTAAATTCCACTTTAATTTCTTTATTTATGGCAGTTTTATTCCATTTATAGAAACGGCCACTTCTTTTTGTTTTCAAACACCTTATTTTCCAGAGAGAAAGAAAACATAAATTCTAACAGTAAAAATGATTTGTATACATTATTTAAAGATTTTCAGTTATATTTCTGATTTAATTTTGCAGACTGCAATGGGAATGGATATATTTAAATGTGAATTTGCTGCTCGCACCACCTGACCATGACCAGTCGCGCCACCTGACATTGTGCTCAATAACGATTGAAATTCACTCAATAAAAAGATATTAAAAAAATGTAATTGCATTTTACTCTGGTTTCATTTGGCTTTTATTTGAAACCTGAGCATTTTATACTGGAACTTAATCATACAATTACATTTAATTCAGGCCAGCAACAGTGGTAATGTCAATAAGATAACATTTGATCAATGCTTAAAAAATACTAAAACATCTAACTAAAACATCAAGTCTCAAGGAACACATTTCAATAATGAGGACTACATTTCATTCAGGTCAACATTCAAAACAATACTGCACATTCAACATTTAAAACAATACTGCCACAATGGTAATGTCAACAAGACAACATTTGATCAATGCTTTAAAAATAAAACTGAAACATATGTCAAGGAACATACACTGCCTGGCCAAAAGGCACCGTTGCACCTGTCATGCATAGTGTCCACTGTACAAGCCTCTGGAGGCAGTGTTATGATCTGGGGTTGCTTCAATTGGTCAGGTCTAGGCTCAGCAATGTTATGCAGCTGAGTCAGCTGAGTACCTGAATGTACTGAATGTGTAACGTTCCGTTCCCATCCTGTCCGTTTTCCGTATTTTGCCCTTTCCCTACGTGTCATGTTTGACTTCCTTTGTCCGTGTTTTTCCCCTTGCTGCAGACTGGGCGTGTTCCCTCCGTTTGCTTCACTCCATTTCCCCACTCCTGCCTCAGCCTATCTCCTTCCTCCATTTCGGCATGCATTCCTCACACTCCGCTCTGTTCAATCACCCACGCATACATTTGCACGCTTTCTTGATTGTTACCAATTTCACTCCCTATTTAACTCACCTGCTGGCTGCTATCCAGCGTCAGTTCGTTAACGTTGTTTCGTTTGTATCCTGGTCTTGTATTCCCTTGTCTGGTTATCTTGCAAACAGTTTGGTTCTGTGTGCTTAATGCACACTGCCTACTGCTGTTTGTTAGTCTGTCCTGTTTAGATGCGGTCCTACCTGCCGCGCCTTACCTGTCTCGTTAACCACTACTCTGTTGTTTTCTGCCAGTCTGCAGTTGTGCGCTATTCCCTGATTGTGTTGCGGTACCCCCGCTTTCCACCTGACGTGGTGCCCACAGCGGGGCGTTCTACTCCTCCATTCTACAGCTGTTCCTGTTCCAGCCGTGGCAACCGCCAGTGTTACGGTTCCGGTTGCATCTACTGCTGTTTGCCCTGCTGCCTCAATCGGGCCAACCCGAGGTCCGCTGCACTGCCCTGCCCTGCCGTATCTGCCGCAACCCCTTCCTCTGCATCAACTACCCGGTTACCCGATCCGCCAAGTCCAGTTCCGGTTTGGAACAATTCCTGAGAGACCCGCACAGTCCAGTTCCGGTTTGGAACATTCCAGTGTTCCAGTCTAGTCCAGTTCCAGTTTTACCCGATCCAGTTCCTGTCCAGTCCAGTTCCGGTTTGGAACATCCAGTGTTCCAGTCTAGTCCAGTTCCAGTTTGACCCGATCCAGTTCCTGTCCAGTCCAGTTCTGGTTTGGAACATCCAGTGTTCCAGTCTAGTCCCGTTCCAGTTTGACCCGATCCAGTTCCTGTCCAGTCCAGTTCCGGTTTGGAACATCCTGCGTTCCGTTACCAAGTCCAGTTCCAGTTTGGAACAACCCAGTGTTCCAGTTAGTCCAGTTCCGGTGTGTTCCGATCCAGTTTCCCGTCCTGTCCAGTTCCGGTTTGGAACTCCAGGGTTCCAGTACAAAGTCCAGTTCCGGTCTGGAACATCCTGTGTTCCAGTACAAGTCCAGTTCCGGTTTGGAACATCCTGTGTTCCAGTACAAGTCCAGTTCCGGTTTGGAACATCCTGTGTTCCAGTACAAGTCCAGCTCCGGCTTGGAGCAAAGTGAAGTCCCGGAGATTCTCCGGACTTTATTGTTTTTCTGTGTGTATTCTGTGTACAGCTTGGGACTGCCCCAAGCTATAATAAACTACCTTTTCTGTCCTTCTGCCTCCTTGTCGTTGCACTTGGGTCCAGCCCGTATTAAGGTTCATGACAGAATGACCAGGTTATCCCATCAATGGGCATATTCCAGGACGACAATGCCAAGATTCATCAGGCTCAAATTGTGAAAGAGTGGTTCAAGAAGCATGAGGAATCATTTTCACACATGAATTGGCCAGCAGAGTCCTGACCTTAACCCCATTGAAAGTCTTTGGGATGTGCTGGAGAAGACTTTACGGAGTGGTTTGACTCTCCTGTCGTCAATACAAGATCTCGGCCAAAAATTTATGCAACTCTGGACGGAAATAAATGTTGTGACGTTGCATAAGGTCGAAACAATGCCACGACAAATGCGCGCCGTAATCAAAGCTAAAGGCAGTCCAACGAAATATTAGAGTGTGTGACTTTTTTTTTGGCCAGGCAGTGTATTTCAATAATGAAATGCAACTGGATAATTTTAAATAACGATCTCTATGCCGTGCTGTTTTTTCTTTGCTTGATAATGGCATCTACAAAAATTAATGAAATTTCAATTTTGGTTATATAGTCCTATATTCTTGAAGAGTAGGACTTTTTCACCTTTAAACAACTTAATATCATACAGAAAGATGTATATATTTAAGAAAATGTATTTAATATCTTCAACCACATTAATTAACATCACTTTTTTCAATTGGTTTAACTGTAATTCTAGTCGCGCCACCTGACATATTGGTCGCACCGCCTGACTTTTCAAACTCAATTCAAATCTAACAGGAATTAACTTGAACACCTATATACATTTTTGTCCTTGAACTCAAGGTTATACATATATTTCAATCAAATACACATTTTCTGAATAAAACCCATTTTCATAGTTTTCCAGGGGTCATACCACCTGACATGGTAAGTTGAACCAACCTCACCATTACTCAAAAACGTCAAATTATGTAATATTTGTGGGAGAGTTATTAACCTTGTTACTGCATGACAGGGGTCCTGTGTGGTCTTCAGTGTGATGTCACACCCTGTTGCATCGTTTTCTTACAGGCACAGTACATAAAATTATGTTTTTATGTCGGTCGCCCCCCCACTGACATTTGGAGAAGTCAACTTCTCGGACAAAGGTTTTTTAAGTAATAGAATAGTTTTGAAATAGGACTGTTAAACGACTTTCCATCATTTATAAGCAATCTAACATAAAATCATGCCAAACTATTTAATTAGGAATTTTATTGAGAAAATTATCCTTTCTATTGCATTTTTGTTCTCTGAATGTATGTTCGGACGGTCGCACCACCTAACATTTTAGGACTTTAGAACACCAAAACACGAATTTCAATAAAATGAGAAGGGTTTCTCATAAAAGAGTAGTGCAATTTGATATATAACATGTTTTTTTAATAATGTAGTAATGAATTCGTACACAAAAAAATCACGTCATGTCATTGACCCACGTACAGGGAGTGTACTACATGTTAAACCAAGTTACTGCAACATACATCAAGTAATTTAGGAAAAGATACATGGTGGCATCAGTGGGTCACAATTAAGGAAGAATATGTAAAGGAAAAAGATGGAGGTAAAGAGAAACATACTCTGTGTCAAAAATGGTGAAACAGAAATGTGAAGGAAAAACAGAGAACCTTTTTGGACATTTCAAAAATGACATGAAAGCCAAAGTATGCAAACATCTGTATCACATACAGCATCAATATCAACAGCTTCAACACACGAGCAGATCCCTAGAAGAGGGTGAGGCAATGCTTCACATCGACTATGCAGAAAACTGGCAGTGAAAGTATGCAACAGAAGTGCAGCAGGTCCATTTTGGCGCATCACATAGGCAGACTACATTGCACAATATTTTTCTGTACACCACACATGGCACCCAGAACTTCTGTACTATATCTCCATCCATGCGGCATGACCCCCCTGCCTTTGGGCTCAACTGGAACCTGTGCTTCAGTTTGTTAAAGAGAATCAGCCGGAAATTCAGAAGCTGTACTTCATTAGCGATGGGCCAAAAATGCAGTAGAGGAAAGAAAAACTTCTACCTCCTTAGCAAAGTTCCTTTTGAGATGGGATTCACAGCTGTGAATTGGAGCTATCTTGAGGCTGGCCATGGTAAAGGGCCAGATGATGGAGTTGGTGCAACCATAAAAAGAGCTGCAGACTGCCAGGTTGCTAGGGGAGTGGACATACCATCAGCTAAAGCTCTTTATGAAACACTCTGCTCCACCACCAGTGTCAAGCTGTTTGACGTGGAAGATGAAGAAATATCCAGAGTTGGTGCTCTCCTTCCACCAGATCTTCCCACCGTGATGGGTACTCTTGGCATCCACCAAGTCTTATGTACATCACAAGTTATCATTTACCACAGAGAGCTTAGTTGCTAGATGGGTAAATATCTTGCCAGTCCAGGCCAGATATGGGTCGCTTCAGGTATTCACCCTTCATTTTAAGTCCAATTCTCTTATCTCTTAACTTCTTAAAATAACACGGTCTTCCAGAGTCTGATGCAAACAGCATTTATTGTATATAATTCAAAACAAAATACATGCAATAACCCAGGCTGATCTGCGCAGATAAATCATGCATGCATAAATCATCCAGTGGGCCTATTAGAGGCAGCCTGAAGGCCGCACCCTTCCCTGTTAGTTTCTGTCTAGGTCTCTTCTTTGTCACATGAGTGGTGAATGTGTGAGAGTTAGAAGTCTAGTCTGAGTCTTCCAGTGTATTCCAGTATGGTCCAGTAAGGTGAGCCACCTAGGTGTCACAGGTCTGTTGTTGTCTTGTCTTGTCTGACGTGATTTTTAACATCTACCTCTTATATCCTTTTCCTTAGTTACACCCTTTGTGGGGCTTAGGAGCCATCTCCTCCCATAACCTGCCCCTAATTTTTTAATTAACCAGGCCCATGAATTTGTCACCTTTACGACTTCCTGAGCCTGTGTTCAATTTTGCACCTGCATCAACCCCCCTCTAAGAGTCCCACTCCATAGTTCATTACTGTTTACTCATTATACATACTTTTAATATATCAATATTGATCATACATCATGTGCCTAGGTACGTATATACTTATTGTGCATTTGTATACATATAACTTGGTTTACATTTGATCATATGGCTTATAAACTGATTATGGCTTGCATTATGATTATATAAAATAACATGATGGTCCTTTAGGATCTCCGGGGATTCTGGAGTTTCCCTCGCATCCCCTGGCCTCCCATAGCTCCAACCAATGATTTTATGGCATTCTTCCCAGCTTGTACTGCTTGTACTGGGTTCTAGGGTTTTTTTTCCTTCCACATGCTTCTGCAACAAAGAAACCATATGTCCCTGTTTCCACCCATCCATGGTCAAAATGGCAACACAAGATGACATTGAAAAAACACCTGAACAAGCCCCAGATGATGTCACTGCACTCAGAGTCTTTGTGACCAATAAATAAAGTAACAGAAGACCTCATTGGGAAGTGGTGCATCGTCACATATGACAATAACCCTTACCCTGGCATTGTTGAGGATGTGGACACAGGTATATAAATTGTAGGGCTGAGCCGAATGCTTCGGAGCTCCGAAGCTTCGTTCGTGGGATTGGAATTCGGATCCTAAATTCAGATTCGAATAGTTCGTTTTCTTTTTTCCTCAAAAAAAACAACAACAAAAAAAAACTAAACATTTTTTCCCCCTCAAGAAAGAAGAAGAAAATTGATGGTTTACTGGATGTTTGTCAACATATAAGTGTTTATTCTATACTGATTGAGCTTTGAACCGCCTGGAAGTTAATCGAACGTACAAGAGATGCACTGCCTGTACTAGCGTGGTTCAGCCATGTGACTTGTCTCCACATTCGCTCATAGACTGAATAAAAATAGCATTCGCTACGCTGTTGCCCAAAGCCTGAGGTGAAGTTACAAGATGTCAAAGAAGTCAGCTGTGTGGAAACATTTTAATATTACCGCTGACAATCCAAAAAAAGTCAAATGACAAATATGCCAGCAGAAATTGGCATACCATACAAATTTGACAAACCATTTGAAAAATGTAAGTAGCCTAATATATCTTCGTCAGAGTAATAGCCTAGCAACATTAGCATTAGCTAGCAGCCGATCTGACTAGGCTACATTTCATGATATAGCCTAGGTTAGCATAGCATGACAACCTATTACGTAATATAAACAATATAGCCTACACTCGGCTTTATATAGCCTACACTCGGAAATAGCCTACACTCGGCTTTCCTTTAGACTTTTTCCCCCATACCATACGCAGTATGTATGCTACAAGTCTGGAGACTTTATAGGCCTGCACATAACTGTGAAGACTGCGGCTTATATTTATCTTTTAAATTTATTTAGGCCTTTGTTTCATGTCCTGAACTTCTGTTCCATTTCAATTTAATACTTTGTTGTTTCAATAAAAATAAAATAAAAGAACTGTTGTTTCTTTCTTCATGCGCATATTACTGAAATAGATGTAAGCACGCCCTCTACTGGACGTATCGTAACATTGTTTTCAAAGACAAAAAATAAATATTTTTAATAGATTATTATTAAAAACGAAGCTTCTGAGCTTCTGGGAAAATTGCCAACGAAGCTTCGAAGTGTAAAAAATGGCATTCGGCTCAGCCCTACGAGTTATATTCATTAAAGAAAGTTGATTAAAAAAAAAAAAGATTAATCACTTTATTCAAACTGAGGATTTTGTTTGAGGATTTTTTTTAATGATTTTTTTTGATGACGTCATAAAATATGACGACAGACATTCGAAGCTTCATTCGAAAACCTCAATAGAAGCTTCGAATGTAAAAAAATGACATTCGGTACAGCCCTAATAAATTGTATTTCTTTTCAAAATGTAACAAAGGGAAATCGCGACCGCCAAAATTACAATAATATATATATTGTACTAGTCGCCTTCAAGATGTCAGTAAGCCTACTAGGAGAGGAGTAGAAGAAGCATAGAACCATAGACTGTATAGAAATGCAGCTCAGCTATTCTGTGGCAGAGTGCGACCTAAATCTTTGTGGCGACTTGGTAGAAAGACATAGCGTGCGCAGCGAGTTGGATGGAACCAAGGGGCCAAGACTGGGCTTTCGTTTTGAAGCTCACTTCCTGGTGCTGTTGCACCAGTATAGGTCTTTCACCATGTAAGTCAATGGCAGCAATGTGGTCAAAATACTCAGTCAATAAATTTTTCCCACAAATTTTTTTTATTGCAATAGGTGCCTTTCCTTCATCACATATTCATTTTGGTTGGAGCGAGCTATGATGTGTCTACTATGAAACAAAATACTGTTTCGTGAGATGAGAGACAGAAGGGGATGTTGCAGCTACACTACAGGCCCAGCGTCTCGGAGCAAGCAGCCAAACTGTGGGTTAAGTATCTCAAATCAATTGCTCCATACCTGTATAAACTTATCAATTTAGATATAAATTTAGCTATTCCACCCCCTCCCGTACACAATTGCCGTACTCCCCGTCATGAACGTTACCATTGCTTAGCAATGCTGGGTTAGCTAGCAAGCTAACGATAGATCAAAGCAAGTCGTTTTAACATTTAGCTAGCAAGCTAACGATAGTTTATGGCAAGCCATTTTAATCTAACAGTTAATCGACTTCCTTAAAGTCATCCTTGCTAGCTGGCCATATAAGTTGGCTAGGTACCGTGATTGCCTAGCTAACGTTACTAACATTAGCCAGCTGCTCCAGCAAGAACCCTAACCGGACATTTCTACACCTGGATCATTTTTTTTCAGTCCAAAAAATGTAAAAAATGTGCGAGAAATAGAGCCAAAGTGTTAGCGGTATGTTTGTATTGACTCAATACGGGGATGTTAAAAATAAAACCAATAATTTATCAGAAAAGAATACGGAGTCTGCGTTTGTAAATGTTTGCAATGTTTGTGATTAGGTTACAGGATGCAGATGAAAGTTAATGCCAGCTACGATGTAGCGAATGCGCCTACTGTGCTTTAGCTAGCATGTGAACCCACTAACCTACAATCCTCACTTTATCTGGAACAGTTTTCAGAACGGGGTTTCATGCTGCGACAAACCGTGACAGACTGCTCTGCCACAGTCGAGTTAATTAGCGGTTAGCCAAAAAGACGGTGGTGGTTTGCTCATTTAAGACTATGGGGTCAGCTTGCTACCTTTCTAGTGGCGCTAGGGACATTTATAATAAAAGTAGTCTTGTCAAAATAACATATGTGATTAATTGACCGTCAATATAGCTGATGGCAATAGCGTTACCCTATGTTCGTCCATGTGTGGTGGTGATGCAGTGCGTCTAGCTTGGCTACCAAGCTCAGCTGGTATGCTATCTAGGTAATCAAATTAGCTGATGTTAGCTGAATATAAATTGAAGATAACTGAATGAACGTTAATTATGTGCCGAATACCACACATTCAATGCGAATAAATGACACAGTAAAATCGAGGATGAAAATTAAATGTTATCTTATAAAACATTAGCAACTAAAGGAAGTTTACCACAAAATGGTGGGTTTGGTCAGGTCATGGGCTTTATAGTTCTGTCGCTTCTCCACCCCGAACTGTCAATCATGTGGCCGGGCCATATCCGGTTGACCCTGAAAATGCATCCGGAGCTTCAATTCGGTTTTTCCGAGGCCGTGGGAAGGCAATGGGTGACGTCACAGTGACTTTGTCCATATTTCTATACAGTCTATGGATGGAACATGCCTCCAATTTTGAATTAGGCTACCTTTGAAGCCCTAACTTCTGAAAAGGTAAAAGCTTTAACCCGATCGACGCTGGTGCCCCATACTATAGGCTAGTGGTAGATGTTTCGGTCCCAATTACAGTATTCATGTTTGTCTTATATTATAAACTAGGCTACAGTCCTGGAGTACCCCTGCATATGCTGGTTTTTGTTCTAACCACAATTGCAATCCCAGTATATTAACCTCTTCCTACCGAGGGCAAAATAGGCCAAATTTTGCCTGTTTTCACTAGTGACAAACAAAGGTGGTTATCTCAAAAACTATAAATGGTACAAATATGGTTCATGGCTTTTATTATTACGACTAAGCAGTGAGAACTCATAGAAATCCAGTTTTTGATACTTAACTACAACAATTTATGTACAGAAAATATAAAAAAACTAAAAAACGGGTACCTACATTCAAGTTTAAGAATTTTTACCTGGGGAGCTACAAATGCAATCAAGGAAATGACTCCTCTATCTGATTCATCAATATGCTGCCTACCTCTGGTAACAATCTGGTGTCAAACCATTCAAATTTTACAGGGTTTTTTTCAGGTGAACCTTTTTCGTTATCCAAATGGTGCCAAATGGTGCCAAATGTGCCAAAAATGGCAATGTTCCAGAAAGGTCTCAATATGATTTATTTTTTAGGTTTTTACAATAAAATGAGATAATTTGTCAATATTGGCAATAAAAGTTCATTTTTAGACGTGTTCTTGGTGTTCTGCATATTACACAAAACCCATGTAGCAGCACAGTGAATCTTGTGTATTTCACCAGAGCCCCATTAGCCAGAAATGAGTCCAGGAATGTGCAAACAGGTTTTCAAATGAATAATGGGAATAGTATGAAACTTCCCTACACATTAATGCTTGCCAGTCATGTCCTTTATTCTGTTGCCACCTCCTATGACAGGGACGTTGGGGTTGGGTTTTAGGAGGCAAAACTTTATACATGACAAACATATATCAACTATATACAAGTGCACTAAGGTGTACTACTAAAAGTGCAGTGGATAAAAAATCAAAAGTCCACCAGTTTCCTAGATAAAAAATAAAAACACCCCTGCTGTAACAAATAAAAAGATCCTTGCTTCTAATTGCTGAAGTTACCGTATTTACACAAAGAAAGTACAAAATGGCAGGGTCCAAAAAGCTAAAAAAAAATGAACTAAAAACAAAAAAAGGTAAAGGATCAAAACATCGGGGTGGAGGTTGAGGAGAGATTATTTAACCATTCATACAGAAGCCATTTAGACTACACATTCCCTCAGGAGAGCAATCTGCATCATTACAAATCCCACTAACCCTGTCCATGGAATTGTCCACCATGTTGATATACCCATTAGTCCCCCTTATACAACAACAATCAACAATAATAATAATCAACAAGTACTCCCTCATGTTATCATGTTCTCTCCCTCATACCATGCATAAATTACCATTTTGTTTACCTGCACAGCCTTCTGTACTGCATACAGAACAATTTACTCAGGTGGAACAATGACTTTACTAAACACTTCCAGAAGCCATTTCACACTCAAAAAAATCGTTTTAGTAGCTCATCTCAGACACAAATAGATAACTAGCTGCTTGTTACCTGTAATTTTGCTTGCATTACATTACATTTATTTAGCAGACGCTTTTATCCAAAGCGACGTACAGTAAGTGCCCACAGAGACATCAAGATCACTACAGAACAGACAAGGCAAAGCACATCCTTCGCATAATGTAGCAGCTATCCCTAGCAATGAACGTCGACTGTAGTTCACAGTAAGCTGTGGGCAAATCAGCAACACCACACTTCCATTCCTAATACTCGTATAAACTATAATAAACAGACAGGAAAACACAGGGATGCTTGCTAGCTTGCCACTGTAAAGGCAATACTATCTATATTAATTTAGCTGAGAGGGACCGATTTTATGCATAAGTATATAAGGTTAGTTAGCTTCACAGAAGAAACACAGGGATTCACGCATTGCAGCTAAATTTCCTTCGATGCTTACACCAATACACCCTAAGTTTACTTCATAAATTATGTATCATACCGTTGGAATGTGCAATTTGTAATATTAATTGTATGAAAAACAATAAAATACAGTTGACAATGTAATTACGAACCCGCATGGCATTGCGTGAATTCACACTGGTATATCGAAAAATCGGTAATACCACCAGCCCTAACGACGTTACCTGCCATGGCAAAATTCAATGCGTTTATAGCATAACACTGTTAGTATGATAAAACAACTTACATGTCAGCAACATCATCTCGGTCATCAGTGGATTCAGCGTCACTGAGACAGGATGAGTCTCCCTCGGCAAAAACATCTTCTGGCTTATCCAGTTCGTCTAGCACTTGGTGCACGGATAAACGCCTCAAAAATCTCGACATAACTACACAAAAACTGTATCAAAAATACTCTAAAGTAAAAAATGTAACTGCGGGCCTTACCTAATTAATTGTGCTTTGCTAAACGGAATGTAGCGAGCTACGCTACAAGGTAAAAACACTGCGCCATTTTGGTTCGATAATTACGCGTGGCTCGCCACTTCCTCATACGCACGGCTCGATTTCCTTTTTTACGACGGCTATTGTATTCAATAGCCGGCTTGTTTCAAAGATAAGAGTCTTGGCTATTTCCTGGAATATTTGACAGACAGTTTTAAAACCCAATGGAAAGCTAATAATACTCAGAGTGGAGGCGGGTGGAAGACGGTTTTTCCCACTTCAGATAGGCCTATTGTGCTATCAGTCAAAGAAATACACCCAATTGACGACGGTTTTGCATAAATCTCTGCAAGCATGTTCAAAACTACTCTGGCTAACATATACTAAGCCATGGGATTGGTACTCCAGAAACTGGCTGAGTTTCACAACGCCAAAGTGAACACAGCCGAACGAGTCGTAATCAAGTGCAAAAAAGCACAAGTCGGTTTAAAATTGGAAAAAAATAATGTACAGCCGTATGAAAGTTTTAAAGTATTTTTTCTTGAAGCCTAAAGGTATAATGATTTTTCAAACCAAAGTTTTGTGAAATACAATTAAGCAGAACAGTTTACCAGCACATTGTTTATGGTGTGACATCAAGCTGCAATACATGTTTGAGAATTAGGTCCGAGTTTCCAACGTTATTTACGAAGTTTTATCCCGACGTTTTGGGCTTAAAAACCACTTTCCCAGAAGGAATGGATATATCTTAAGGACATTTAATCAAAATATTGAGGTGAGCAGTTTATTATATATTATTAAATTAATGAAATGTATAATGTAATAATTTCCGTCACGCCGGCGTGACCACTAGGGGGCGTTTGGCATTAAGAGGTTAACAAGCTGTTAATTTTTCTTAATTAGGTGTTTTTCATGTTTAGAGGGATTATTTTCCCTCTAAAGCCACATTATGTTAGAAATATCTATGCATATCATGAAGAATAAAAGTCCAATATTCACATTGTGCTATATTGAAAATAATTACAAAAAGATGGGTAAAAAAACGTTTTAACTGATCAAATTAAAGACTGAGGTGAATCAATAGGCTCCTATTTGGTGAAATTGTGGACACATGGCCCATTTGGTAAATAATGAAGAAAAGACAAAGCAGACAACGAGCCAAACCTGCATTTTGTTAATACGTTTAAGGAAAAAATTATGAAGAAACTTAAACAATGTGTTCAACTACCCAATTAGGTGCCTATTGATTCACCTCAGTCTTTAATTTGACCAGTTAAAGAAAAGTCGTTACCTCTTTTTATGTAATTTTTTGCAATATAGCCCAATAGGCACAATGGGAACATGGACGTTTCATTCTTCATGGCATGCATAGCTATTTCTGACATCATGTGGCTTAAACATAAAAAGCACCTAATTAAGAAAAATAACAACTTGGTTGAGAACCACTGGCGCAGGCTACCATCGGCTGTAAAATAGGCCTTCTGTAGTCTAATCTTACCTTGATCACTAATCTGTTTCCGTATACTTTGGCTGATTGTCAATCAAATTGACAATCGCTTAATAACCAATACCAATGAGTAAATTATTAGGCTACCAATTTATTTTGAGATAGCAATATTGTTCTGTGCATCATAAACTTGTTGCATTTTTATATATGCACATTTATGATGACGTGTTATCATGCGAATATTTGACTTTTAAATGGTCCATGTTTAAATGTTCAATGTTTCGTAGATTGTAAATTTGTTTGTCTAGCCATAGGCTATGCGTTGTGCTCAACAGTTTGAGACAAGAGGCTGTCCTCTTTAAATATGCTTTCTAATGTTTAAATTGCTCTGACTAATTTGAGTGCCGTCTTAAAATTAATTACATTCTTTAACGCATTCAGATTATTTCCTGATCCTTGTTCAAGTTAGTTACAACAATCTCAAGTTAGTTAGTCTCTTGATTATTCAGCAAATTAATTGTTTGACTGTTAGGCTACTCAAGCTAAATAAATGGAAAAAAAGTAATGCTGTAGCCCATACCCCGATTTTTTCAGCGCTGCAGCTATCAATACATATACAGTATAATAAGTCAGTGCTACACATTTTATGAAACAAAGAAAAATGCTAGCCTAACACAGAAAAACTTGCTCTATTCATTGATATTTGTTATTCAGTTAATTGCTTGTTTGATAATTAAGAACTATAAATGGAAACAGGTTGGGATTAATATCCGTATAAAGGTAAGGTTACAGTAGGCCTATTTTACAGCCAACAGTATGCCACTGGATCATAATGTAGTTGACATGGTTCCTTACTGGGGGATTCAAAAAGACAGAAAGACAGAAGATGACCGTCACCTACTGCTGGTGGTCACTCAGTCAGTCAATGTCAAATAGCGCAGCATATGCTATTGGCGTTGTTTTTGTAGCTAGCATAGTTCCCTAATGCAGTCGCAACTTTGGCTGACTATTCTTTTTTTTTTTTTTTATTTGTTTCTGATTTTTCCCCATTTTTCTCCCAATTTAGTAACCAATTGAACCCCTATTCTAATTCAATTTCCCCCCGTGTAGCAACCGCTAGAGAACCACTGCTACACAACCCTGTCAGCCGGTAGTAGGAAGGAGGTCGCCACGTCCTCTACAGGGCGCGACTCCTCGAGCCCCTGACCGTGAATCCAGCTCGCCCAGGGCCGTTATGTGTGCAGCGATTCTCTCCGAGCCCCTCCCCCCCACCTGGAAGCAGCCGCCAATTGCTGCTCCCACAGGGCGCCGGCCATGCTCGGATCTGGCAGGACCGGGGCGCGAACTCCGATCCTCGGAGCACAACTGCACCGACTGAAAGTCGGCGCTCTTACCGTTGTACCACGCGACGGCCCCTGGCTGACTATTCTAACATTAACTAGCTAACGTTATTTTGTCAGCATCGCGTTGGCTAAGCCCACGTTGCTGTGAGTGACCGAGGTCCATATCGTATCATCATAATCTTATTAAAATGATTAGGCTAAGGGTTCCCTTGATAAAGATGCACGAAAAGGCTGTATAATATACAACACCTGTAGCTCTACTGTGCTAAAATGTATGCCTGCTTATGTATTAGCCTACAGGAAAAAACAAACATTTTTTCTTCTTTTTCTATCTTAAATCTTTCTATCTTTTATCTTAAAGTATCTTTTAGCTCTGATAGAGCTCTTGATACAAGGAATATCAGTTTGTAAGAGCTAAAAATGAGTTTTAGATGTACTTTAAGAGCCATAACATGTTTGTTTACATTTGTATTGTTTGTAAACATTAGAGCAAAACAGGCTTGTATTTTGAGTCCACGGCACTTACTACTCAACTTTGTAGTGGTTTGGGGGAATAGTACAGTAGGGGGACGTGTACTGGTGGGTGGTGTCCGACCGATTGTGGTGGGCCGGTCTGGGCCAAAAATGCCAGGGCCGATTTTTTGTCCCAGTCCGGCCCTGGACAGAGCCGTCTGTCACGGGTTCCCGCAGCATCCGATGAAACCCTGTTCTGAAAACTGTTCCAGATAAAGTCGACATTGTAGGTTAGTGGGTGTAGCCCACACACTAGCTAAAGCATAGTAGCTACATTAGCTACATCGTAGCTGGCATTAACTTTCATCTGACTGCATCCTGTAACCTAATCACAAACATTGCAAACATTTACAAACGCACAAACTCCATATTCTTTTCTTTTCCAATAAATTACTGGTTTTATTTTAAACATCCCCGTATTGAGTCAGTACAAACATACTGCTAACACTAGAGGTGTGCAGCGATGCCACTATCTGGATCTGTATCTGTATCTGTTGGACCATCAAAATTATCTGTATCTGTATTCGGATAGAAACAGGAAGTGGGCGGTGCTTCGGCCGGAAGTGGTGTTACATATAGGAAATGTCATATTTTCTAGTCTAAAATGAATTGCTATTGCAATTTATGAGTATTCACCCCCTTCCATGTCTTTTTTTTCTTTTCAAAACCTTTTATAAAAACTATATTCTGGACTTTATACTTATTTATGTAACCCCCCCACCCCCTAACTGGGGGACACTGAACAATAATTTTGGATAAGAATTGGAAAAAATTTGAGGTACAATATATAATTAACTCAGAATGAAAAGGCAGTTTTATAAAAACATGAAACCATTCCATTATACATTTGAATGGAAACTATTTCCACAATAACAAACCTTTCTGCCTGTTGTGATTTCATTTTTGTTAGTTTATTTTTTTTACTATATGAACATGGAAACCCCCCCACCCTCACACCTCAATGGTTTGCCCCTGTATTGCTCCTTGCTCACTCAGCCTGCCCTCTCGTTTTGTTTCTGCGCTATGTGAAATGGTTCTTATGTGAAATGTGATGTCAAATTTACGATGGATAAACATATTACAGATTGTAGGTTGCACGAAGCGGGAGGTGAGGGTGTGTGTGCGTGCATGTGTCATTTGTGTAACCGCAGTGACAGTGCTTGTTGTGGACTGACACTGGCATTAACGTTAGCCTTTGCGTTGAGCACTGAGGTTTGGCGTTAATGGCGTAACATTTGCACTTGCAGCAGAGCAAGCTACAGTCAGCGTGGCTAGCCAGCCACTTGCTTTCGCCCTCCATACGAGAAAATTAATGACAGACTTGCCTGGTGGAGTCGAAAGAAATATCCGTTTCCAACCCACTATCCGTTTCATTCATTAAACTTTCAGCTTAGCTACTGTGTTAGCTTGCTCCAGCTTGAGCCAGCTCTTGGCTGCTGTGCTGTTAATGTGTGGAGAGAAAACAACATCAGAAGTGGATTCGCATGTTACACCATTATAACAGGAAGGTCTATGGCTATTACTATGGCTATGTTGCCAGACTCCTGTTGTTAAAAAAATTTAGATTCTTATGGAAGCTGGCATACGTACATCTCTCAACTAAGGCAGAAACAGTTGCAGAAGCCCCTAGTTTGTTGGAAGTAAAGAACAGTAAAGCAGGAGTGTGTTTCTGCTCTAATAGTACTAGCAGCTACAGTATGTGTCCTTCTTTCTAGGGATATCAGATTGTACGACCTACATGATGAGTTTTGGAATAATAAAAGGAGAAAACAGGACTAAGAAATACACCCTTGCGTTAAGAACTGGGCGCGACAAGACCATTGAAGTGAATGGAGTTAAAAACAGGACAACATACGCAAACATCACCTTAGGGACATTTAGAGACTATTGGTGGGTATGCAGGGATAGGGCTTACTCGTTTTTACCAATAGGATGGACAGGATGTTGTTACCTGGCCACTTTGAAGCTCCCATATGAAGTAATGTCCATAAAACAGAAAAAAGACAACCAACAGGACAGCAGCAACAGGAAAAGAAGATAATTAGCAGAGTTTCATGACTTAAGAGTCATATCATTTCAGAGTTTCATTAGGGGAAAAATGGGGACTTGGGTTATTTCCCTGGTACAGAGTGGTCTCTCTAGTAGATCATATAGACAACATAACATATACCTTGCAGGGTTTCGCCAATGAAACTATTAGGGGGTTCAGCATGTTGAGAGACACCGTCAGAAGCCACAGAATGACCCTACTTAAACACAAATTGGCCCTTGATTACATATTGGCACGACAAGGAGGATTGTGTATAACGCTTAACCTGACAGGAGCCGCGTGCTATACCTTGGTCCCTGACATTACGGATAATCTGACTAGCGTAATACACGCCTTAGGGAACATTAAAGAGGCATTCGAACCATTGGCAAGCGCTGGATTCTCCTCAATGGGATGGCTGGGGAGCTACATGGGACCTTGGTGGGCTGTGTTAGCACAGACTCTGATGCCCGTAGTCATAGTAGTTGGGATAGCCTTCTGTGGATGCATAGTAATCTTGTCATGTATTAAAGCTATGATGTCTAAGTGGCTGGGAGTAATGATGGGGGAAGCAGGAATGATGATCCAGAAGGAAGAAGTCGTGGAAACATCGGTGGGATATGAGATGGTTGAACCCATAAACTTAGCAGAAGGCGAGGAAAACAATCCATCAGGTGATCCCATTGAAAGCAAAGAAGTATTGATGAAACAGGCTAAGGCAGTCCACCAAATGTTCATAGGAATGCCTCGGAGACACGCCGTATGGGAACCATCCATACACCAGGTATTCCAGATGAGAGATGGGTCTTACACGAACGAACGTGGGGAAAAATGCAACGAGAAAGGAGGGCCGCTGAACTGTCCATACGGAAATCCTTTATGCGAATGGGGAGTGAAGGCAGGAGCAGAATGGAAATGCGTGAGAATGAAATTTGGAGACGAATGGTGTAATTGGATAGATTGGGAGAAGTATTTCATGCCAGGACTGTTGGAGGAGTGAGAGGAGTATTTCCTGTATACATGATCACACATATCACATATACTGACTACAGTACATGAAGAAAAGAACAACTCAAAGGGGACATAATAAAGCCCCAACTGACTAAAAGCCCTTAGGATAGATAAACCAGACACATAAATAGATTAAGGAAAAGGGCGAAGAAGGTAGGAGACACTTGAGTGAAGTGCTAGTACCCTCTCCTGAGGCTTCTCAGGTCATGGGCTCCTAAGAAGAGAAAGAAGACATTACAAGTATAATCCAATTCTTTTTATATAATTTTTGTATAATTATAGCAAATCAAATTAGATAATCAAAAGGCTACTGTATTTAATGATGAACTTTTTGATATTTACTTTTTGATAGATCCTCTGTTAATTAGAGGAAGTATTAACTTAGTTAAAGTATAAATTATGCATGCATGAAACTAATCCACCACAAATGTTTATTTTTATCATACAATTGAAATGTCATAACTCCACCAGGTGAAAAATCAACAAGAGAGTGTGAGACGAAATGGTCTCAAAGGGGGGATATGTGGAAGTAAGCTGTTTTGTGAAACTGTTCTGTAGGCCCAAGAAAGCCCCACATGTAAGCTTCTATATAAATAATTAAATAATACAGTCAAGATCTAGTGGAAAAGCACTGAGGATGGGGGGGTGGCGAGAGGATGCAGGATAGTTCCCTATCAACAAGGACGAGGGCATCTAGCACACCAGTCAAAACAGGAATGTTTCCCTCCTGTTTTCCATAACCAAGCAGGAGTTGTACCTATAACAATGGATAAGATAGATCATGCTGACCGAACAGGCGGGAGAATAATAAAAAATAAGGGAAATTACATGGTCTGACTAAAAGGCACATGAGGAGAAGTCACAAACTATTTTGTTTGGTAGATCAAGAGTGCCCCCAAGCGCATAGGGTCGGAACTGGTCATATAACATGTTTATTTTTCGCCTAATTTATTATTGGATAAAATAAGATATGACGAAAGGGTGTCATCGCACATTATTGGTGTATTAGTTAGGTAGAGGAGGAGTTCTGATATTATATAAACTAATGTTTGTTTTTGTTCGGGGAATTCCTAATCCTCTGCGTAGGTTAAAGGACTTCCCGTTGAATCGACGTTTAATAAAAGATTAAACTTAATAGAAGACGCTATTTACTTCATCTTCATCTTGAGAATTCTTCAACTCAAAAACCCATCTCAAATTGAACCTAATGAGGAGAGAGTAAAGGCTGCCCTCCGCACTTTCAGCTCTCAACCTCAGCACCGGATGTAATGTCGCCCTCTGCTGATATCTATGATTTGCGCTCAAAAAGCCAGTTTTCCCATTGGGCTCCATTAATTTTTGACAGCAAATTAAAAATATTTCCACCAATATAATGATGTTAAATCTGTGCTTTATATTTCTTAAATTTCTAATATTTCTCTTATTTAATTTTTCCAAAGTAATTTTTTGTGTTCTTCCCACACACACAAAGATATCATTTTTTTGGTATTATTTATTTTGGCCTACGTCACATTTTCGCATTGTAGTTGGCAAGTGCGCATGTGGTTCTGGAGATCCGTATAACGTAATGCACAGTGTTAATATGTCCTTGTCAATATGATCAACTTTTCGTTTATCCCAAGCCTTTATCACCCGTGGAGAACGTGGATGGGCTTTGGCATAGCCTTCTCTACATCACTGTTCTGTGCCTTCCTCGTTGTGCATGTGCCTTGACTGGACTCAACTGCGCATGTGAGATGAGCGCACAATTAATACTTCCTGGTTCGGATGTGCTCCGCATTGGTTTCTATTGGCATCGCTGTCTCTACATATTATATACTAATGCTGTGTTGTCACATCAAGCAACTTCGGTCGCCCAGTTGCCGGCCCGTTACCTATCCAACAATCAAATAATTTGTGTCGGACAACCATGGCAGTTATAGCTGCCGTGTGCTAAAAGCTATAAACAATAAACAATCGTTACAATAATGTTAGCTACCATTAGTTCTAAACCCAGCTATAATATGTAAGAAAGCTAGCTAGCTAATTAGGTAATAGGTTCGTGGGTAGCTAACGTTAGCTAGCTCTAGGCACAGCTATCGTTCGTTACAACTTTAGCATTGTCGCTAGAGTTAACTAGAAAGTGGAGCAGATCCGCTTTCTAAATCACATGGCCTGTTGAGCATAACGTTATATGCAATTCTCATAACTGAAGAATAAAATTTTAATTTAGGTAAAGTTACAACTATGTAAGCAGGCTTAGTAAAGCAGGCTTATTAGTCAACAAGCTATATGCTATGCTGCTATTATGCATCCTTGAGAGGTGTGTAAATCTAACGTTAGGTTGACAGACGTGACAATTTAATTCAATTTCTCCCTAATTTAGCAAAGGTTTTACCCGGATATAGGCTGGTTACATCCTAGCCGGTTAAAATTACTAACTTTTCAAACACATTTAGCCATATGTGGGAAATTGGGGGGTCATATGGGGCTCAAGCCCTCCTGTCTCGGGGAGGCCTGTAGAGAGTAGCCCCGGCCTAGTGCGAGAGGAGTCGGATCGGATTTGACCCCCGAGTTCGATAGATTGCCATTGGTAAACCAAGCTGCAAAACAGTTTGCTAGCTAGCAACCCGACCGCATAATACACCGGGAGCCGGCCAACTTATCCACTGACCCGCTAGCCTCTTGCTATCTGGGCGGTTTTTCACTACACGAGACGGCATTTCACCGACTTTTCAACATGTTCACCGGGGGTAGGTTATAAGTGTGTAACACTTATCTTGAGATGTGAAGTCTGTCCTTAGAAATATTACACACGTGAAAGCATTTGAAAACAATTTCATTATTATGCAGAAGATAACTGGCATGCAAACTTAATAGCTGTTAGCTAACCTGTAGGTACAGCAGCTACTGAGCAGCTGTATGCTCATTGCGAGCTAATCATACCCATAGTTCAGTCAGAGATTCCCCTGGGGGAGGGTCTCTGGTTCAGTGGACATGGGATTTGTATTGAGGTGAAAATGCGAATAGGCCCCCTCACGTGATTGTACTGTGACGTAACTAGGATTATCACATGACCATGTTCAAAATCTCATCGGTTTGTGCTTAACCAATCAGAGTTCAGTGCACCAACTCAACACTCACAGATGAGCTTTTTTAAATCATGCCTTTCTCTTTTCTTTGCAGCCTAGAAAAAACTTTGACCCAGGAAAAATGTAAAATGTGATTGCCTGCTTCTATTCATTACCATATTGTGAGCTTTTGGCACCTAGATTTTGCTGGGGCGACTCCATTGACTTTCACAACGCTCCATTTGTAATACATGGCAGAGCTCATTGGTAATACTATTTCCGGGCTGTAGCAGCCATCTTGCAGTCGTGCCATTTGCGGAAGAACCAAATTGAATAGGGTTGAATGGAACCACGTGACCACGTTTCATTTCTAGTTCTGATATAGTTCTGTGCTAAGGACTGTTCAAATTTCTTATATTGATAAATAAAGGAGCTTCACGATTCCTTTTATCCGTCCTTTCACCAAGGATGCTCTGGACTATACTTTTCAGAAAGAAGGTTGTATGTTTACATAAGCATTGGAGTTTTCCGGGACCCACTGAATTACCAAATTCAAACAAAAATGGATGAGAAATCTTCTGAGAAATGCTAGAAATCTAAATGTGAATAGATAGTATTGTTGGTTAGCATTGGTTTATAACAGAAAGTAAACAAACAATACACAATCAGACAATACACCAAATGTATTAAGAGGCTAAATTTCGGCCAAATAAAATGGACGGTTCAAGTGAAATACAGACGGCAATGATGCGCCTTGTGTAGTAATTTTTCGTGAAGTAGTTCGAATTGAACAGTCACGTCAATATCACCCGACGTCGCACCATGACGGATGGTAGAGAAGGAGGTTTGAATTCCACAGTTACACTAGATTCCTTGTAAATCTCTCCTTCCATCCTTTCCTTGACCCCCGTGAAGTTTTCTAGCGAGGTTAAGGAAAGGTGCAAGGAAAGGAAAAAGGACATATTTTTTTGACAGTCCGAATGGAGCCATTGACTGCGTGTGCTGCCTGCAAGTGGCACCTGGAGGCAGCAGAGATTTTTCATTTTCATTTAGTTAATTTAGTCTGTAAGCAGACAAGACTAAATAAAACCATTAACCTACTTCTGCAATCTCTGAACCACCTTCCCCCTCCCCCGCAGATCTACACTGATCTCATATAGGCTATGTTTTCTCTTGAATCGAAACTACAGAAATCCATCGTAGCAACCAAGATCTTGCATGAATGTTTTAACTAATCAACTTTGTTTTTTGTAAATATACACTATAAATCTGATTCATGCAAGGGTTTACCACTGTGTTGCATCACCTTTCCTTTTAACAACACTCAGTAATTTTTTGGGAACTGAGGACACTAATTGTTGCAGTTTTAAAAGCAGAATTTTTTCCCATTCTTGCTTGATATAAGACTTCAGCTGCTCAACAGTCCGCGGTCTCCATTGTCGTATTTTGCCCTTCATAATGTGCCACACGTTTTCAATGGGAGACAGGTCTGGACTGCAGACAGGCCAGTCTAGCACCTGCACTCTGACTATGAAGCCACGCTGTTGTAACACGTGCAGAATGTGGCTTGGCATTGTCTTGCTGAAATAAGCAGGGGACATCCCTGAAAAAGATGTCGTCTAGATGGCAGCATATGTTGCTCCAAAATGCATATGTACCCTTCAGCGTTAATGGTGCTTTCACAAATGTGTAAGTTACCCATTCCATGGGCACTAAAACACCCCCATACCATAACAAAGGCTGGCTTTTGAACCTTGCGTTGGTAACAATTGGGATGGTCCTTTTCCTCTTTGGTCCAGAGAACACAACTTCCATTATTTCCAAAAACAATTTGAAAGGTGGACTCGTCAGACCACAGCACACGTTTCCACTTTACCGCTGTCCATCTCAGATGAGCTTGGGCCCAGAGAAGTCGGCGGCGTTTCTGGATGTTGTTGATATATGGCTTACGCTTTACGTAGTACAGTCTTAACTTGCATCTGTAGATGCAGCAGCAAACTGTTTTTACACACGGTTTTCTGAAGTACTGCTGAGCCCATGTGGTTATATTCATTACAGAAGCATGTCAGTTTTTAATGCAGTGCCATCTGAGGGTTAAAAAGTCACGGGCATTCAATATTGGTTTTCGGCCTTGCCCAATCATGTGTTGAGAAACGTTGTTCTTAAACTGTTGGACTATTCGCTCACGCATTTTTTCGCAAAGTGGCGAACCTCGACCCATCCTTGCTCGTAAACACCCGAGCCTTCGTGAATGCTCCTTTTATACCCAGTCATGATAGCATCACCTATTACCTATTCACCTGTTTACCTGTAGAATGTTCCAAACTGGTATTTTTGAACATTCCACAACCTTCCCAACCTTTTTGCCAATGCCGCTGTCCCAACTTTTTTGGAATGTGTTGCAGGCATAAAATTCGGAATTAGCATATATGGAAAAATTTGATACTGTAGAGATTTTTTCAAGTGATTTTCATTTGTTTACCAAAGTGTCTTGTGTTTACTTTATGGGAAAGTTTTACTTGTATGTGGTACTTCATATAGCCATGTAATACATAACATAACATAAACTCATGGGCCAGACTTTCTTGAACTGTTGTAAATTTAGACATTTTTTACACTGTCATAATTGATGTGGAAATATATACCTATCCTAATGGCCTACATTTCTTTCAACCAAATATTTTTGAAGACGTTTGATATGCCTTTCTAAACCCCACTTTGCTTAGTGAAAGTTGTCGCTCGTATTCATATGGGAGAGCAAAATTTATCAGGCTCATGTACGTAATTCATTGTGTCCTGAGAGTTACGTACACAAGATGCCGTCGGCAATCATGAAAAAGAAATATATATCGGATCGATCTTTGTTTGTTTCTGTCATGCATAAGCCAAATAAAAAAATGTGCCCAAATTCATACACTCCACTGACTTTCTTTCCGTGTCCCAATCATTACGTACATAAGCATGAATCGTTTACACACGTGTTTCATGGCTGGTGGATTGGTCAACCTAAAAAAAAAGAAGAGCATTACTGTCTGGTACGAAACTACTAAGAATTGCTTTGTTTCAATTGCTGCCGATGCTACAGGAGCCTGATAACCTTGCGTGTCCAAGCTTCCTCACGCGGTTACGTACCTAAGCCGTTCACGTTTTACCTCGCACCAGTTTATAAAATCGTCCAAATCAAAGCATTTACACAGCCATCGTGTTATAATCGTGTCCGCATATTGAAAGGTAGGATTCTGCATGCAGAAACAAAACTAAAATTAATCTTAACGGTGTCCTCTAATCAACCGGGTATTACACAGCCATAAATAGATTAGAGAGCTTCAAAGTCCAGTTTCATCGTGGACCAACTAGGATGTGGAATGTATCTACACTTTAATGAATTAGAAAAAAATAAGTTATACTTTTGCACTCACGTGTCATTGAGACACCATGTTAACACTACTGTGGTAAATTTTATATGACCAGAAAATACTATTTCTGGTTACTGAACTATCTTCTTTCTTTTTGATAGAGTCAGAGAGTTGTCAAATTTGTAAATAAATGTGTTTGCATTGGTTTTTGCAACAATAAATCTTTTTGGTGTCTATGTCACGTTTATGTGTCCCAGTGTCATATTTTCACATATATTTTTACAAAAATCTATAAAGTTGATAAAATATTAAATATATTTTCTGTGTACTGTTTTGAATTAAATACATGTAAAAGAATTTACAAATCACTGCTTTCTGCTTTTATTAGCATTTTACATACTGTGCCAACTTTTTTGGAATTGGGGTTTATATATTTTTTTCTCCCTCAAGGCACTGGTCATGCTGGCAGGACTGGGGATTGAAATGGTTTTAGTTTTTAAGTTTTAAAAATACTGTTTTATTAAATTTTTTCATGCATGTTAGTTGTAGCCATAGAGCTCCGTAATCCCACCTCCTCCTATCCCTGGCTGGTCCCGGAAGACTGCCGGAAGGCATTAACTGTCCCACTTCGGGATCTTTCAGTCACCCTTATGATAATATATGGCATAGTATGGACCAAACTTTGACATACAGGTAATACAAAGGAGGAACAGTCCTGGGACTAGCTGGATGGGTCCCCATGGTGGAGTGGTGCGGAAACCCTCGCCACCGTGGGGACTGTGTCCTACCAGCCCCGACGCTGCCCTGTCCAGAGGTCCAGTCGGAGGCGCCGCCAGAGGCCACAGCGCCGCTGCCCTGCCCAGAGGTTCAGCCGGAGGTGACACTAGGACGCCTGGTGTATGATCCTGGGGGTGGCCTTGGACTCGCAGATGCCCCTTCCTGGCTCCTATTTTTGTTATCGCATACATACTTTTGTACTTTTTTAATGCATTGTGGTGCCAGGAAGGGAGTTTGGGTGCTATCCACCAGGGTGCAGCACCAGCCCTACTTACAGGTATGGCAACAGCTGTGATTCATTATAATCGCTTCAGCTGTTGCCCATTACCTAATTATTGGGCGTAATAAAAGGCCTTAGCAGGGCATAGCATGCAAAGGATATGCAACTAAATATTAAAAATTATTACTTTATTCTACATTATGTTAAACTGTCCAATATTTTTTGATGCCCGAAAATGGGGGGGACTATGGACAAAAGGTTCTATAATTTCTAAACGGTTCATCCGATATGGATGACAATACCCTCAAATTAAAGCTGACAGTCTGCACTTCAACCTCATTGTCACTGAATTCTTTCAAACTCAAAGTGCTAGACTACAGAACCAAAATAACAAAAAATGTGTCACTGTCCAATGAATTACGGTGCTCACTATATTTTTAAAAAATATATATTTTTTGTGTCCGAATTCATTACTTTCCAAAAAAAAATAATTTAAAAAAACATGTTATATATCAAATTGCAATACAATGTCTCCTTTATGAGAAACCTTTCTCATTTTATTGAAATTCAATTTATTTTTCGAGTTTTGGTGTTCTAAAGTCCCAAAATGTCAGGTGGTGCGACCGTCCGAACATACAGTCAAGCCGGAAAGTCTGCACACTCCTTTCACCTTCTCCACGTTTTATTACGTTACAGACATATTCTACAATAGATTGAGTTCATTTTTTGTCTCAAAATTCTACACAAAATAGCCCATAATGACAAAGTGAAAACAGGTTTTTAGACATTTGTGCTAATTTATTAAAAATCAAAATGTAAAATATCATATGTACACAAGTGTGCACTTGATATGATACCCAAAAGTGAGCTGAGGTGCATTTTGTTTCCACTGATACTGCTTGAGATGTTTCTACAACTTAATTGGAGTCCACCTGTGATAAATTCAATTGATTGGACATGATTGGGGATTGCTAACACCTGCCTATATAAGGTCCCACAGTTGACAGTGCATGTCAGAGCAAACTCCAAGCCATGGGGTCAAAGGAATTATCTGCAGACCTCAGAAACAGGATTGTGTCAAGGCATAGATCTTGAGAAGGGTACGGAAAAATCTCTGCAGCTTTACAGGTCCCAAAGAGCACAGTGGCCACCATCATTCGTAAATGGAAGAAGTTTGGAACCACCAAGAATCTTCCTAGACCTGGAATCTAGGATTTGGAACCACCTAGAATCAAGATTCTCTGGTCTGATGAAACCAAAATTGAACTTTTTGGCCTGAATACCAAGCGTCACGTCTGGAGGAAACCAGGCACCGCTCATCACCTGGCTAATACCATCCCTACAGTGAAGCATGGCGGTGGCAGCATCATGATGTGGGGATGTTTTTCAGCAGCGGGACCGGGGCGACTAGTCCTGATAGAGGGAAAGATGAATGCAGCTAAGTACACCAAGATCCTTGAAGAAAACCTGCTCCAGAGCGCTCTGGACCTCAGACTGGGGCGAAGGTTTACCTTCCAACATGACAACAACCCGAAGCACACAGCCAAGAAAACAAAGGAGTGGCTTCGGAGAAAGTCTGTGCATGTCCTTGAGTGGCCCAGCCAGAGCCCAGACCTGAATCCAATTGAACATCTGTGGAAAGAGCTGAAAATGGCTGTGTACCGACGCTCCCCATCCAACCTGACGGAGCTTGCAAGGATATGCCAAGAGGAATGGGCAAAAATGTCCAGAAACAAGTGTGCCAAGCTCGTAGCTTCTTTCCCAAGACGCCTTGAAGCTGTAATCGCTGTCAAAGGTGCAGCAACCAAGTATTAGGCTAAGGGTGTGTACAGATATGTAACCCCTAAATAACCTATTTTTGTCAGTAAAATAAAATTGCATATTTTCTAAAAACCTGTTTTCACTTCGTCATTATTGGCTATTGTGTGTAGATGTTTGAAGCAAAAAATGAACTCAATCTATTGTAGTATAAGTCTGTAACGTAATAAAACGTGGAGAAGGTGAAAGGAGTGTTCAGACTTTCCGGCTTGACTGTACATGCAGAGAACAAAACTGCAATAAAAAGGATAATTTTCTCAATAAAAAGTAGTTTGGCATGATTTTATGTTCGATTGCTTATAAATGACGGAAAGTAGTTTAACAGTCCTATTTCAAAACTATTATATTACTTAAAAAACCTTTGTCCGAGAAATTGACTCCAAAATATCATTTTTATGTACTGTTGCCTGTAAGAAAACGATGCAACAGGGTGTGACATCACACAGAAGACCCCCACAGGGACCCCTGTCATGCAGTAACTAGGTTAATAACTCTCCCACAAATATTACATAATTTGATGTTTTTGAGTAATGGTGAGGTTGGTTCAACTTACCATGTCAGGTGGTATGACCCCTGGAAAACTATGAAAATTAGTTTTTATTCAGAAAATGTGTATTTGATTGAAAAAATATATGTATAACCTTGAGTTTAAAGGACAAAAAAGTATAGGTGTTCAAGTTAATTCCTGTTAGATTTGAATTGAGTTTTGAAAAGTCAGGTGGTGCGACCAATATGTCAGGTGGCGCGACTAGAATTACAGTTAATTAAAAGTGATGTTAATTAATGTGTTTGAAGATATTAAATACATTTTCTTAAATATATACATCTTTCTGTATGATATTAAGTTGTTTAAAGGTGAAAAAGTCCTACTCTTCAAGAATATAGGACTATATAACCCAAATTGATACTCAAAGTTGCATATTGTACCTTTTAAGTTATTATTTTCTCATTCATTTTTTGTAGATGCCATTATCAAGCAAAGAAAAAACAGCACGGCATGCATCCAGTTGCATTTCATTTATTGAAATGTGTTTCCTTGAGACTTCATGTTTCAGTTTTATTTTTAAAGCATTGATCAAATGTTGTCTTGTTGACATTACCATTGTGTCAGTATTGTTTTAAATGTTGAATGTGCAGTATTGTTTTGAAAGCTGACCTGAATTAAATGTAGTCCCTCATTATTGAAATGTGTTCCTTCAGACTTCATGTTTCAGTTATACTTTTTAAGCATTGATCAAATGTTATCTTATTGACATTACCACTGTTGCTGCCTGAATTAAATGTAATTGTATGATTAAGTTCCAGTATAAAATGCTCAGGTTTCAAGTAAAAGCCAAATGAAACCAGAGTAAAATGCATTTACATATCTTTCTTTTTATTTAGTGAATTTCAATTGTTATTGAGCACAATGTCAGGTGGCGCGACTGGTCATGGTCAGGTGGTGCGACCAGCAAATTTACATTTAAATGTATCCATTCCCATTGCAGTCTGTAAAATTAAATCAGACATATAACTGAAAATCTTTAAATAATGTATACAAATCATTTTACTGTTAGAATTTTTGTTTTCTTTCTCTCTATGGAAAATAAGGTGTTTGAAAAAGAAAAAGAAGTGGCCGTTTCTATAAATGGAATAAAACTGCCATAAATAAAGAAATTAAAGTGGAAGTTACAACGTGATGTGTATTTACACACTACAATGATTCAATATTTGCAGGTTTTCAGTAGTGGTAGAATACATTAAAAGTGTATTATTCAAAATTCACATATGGTCGTGCCACCTGACATTTCTGGGGTGGTAAAATCTGAAATCTTGTTTAAAAATGTATTTATATCACCTTAACCTCTTAATGCCAAACGCATTAATTTCATTAATTTAAATAATATATAATAAACTGCTCACCTCAATATTTTGATTAAATATCCTTATGATATATCCATTCCTTCTGGGAAAGTGGTTTTTAAGCCCAAAACGTCGAGATAAAACTTTGTAAATAACGTTGGAAACTCTGACCTAATTCTCAAACATGTATTGCAGCTTGATGTCACACCATAAACAACGTGCTGGTAAACTGTTCTGCTTAATTGTATTTCACAAAACTTTGGTTTAAAAAATCATTATACCTTTAGGCTTCAAGAAAAAATACTTTAAAACTTTCATAAGGCTGTACATGATTTTTTTCCAATTTTAAACCGACTTGTGCTTTTTTGCACTTGATTACGACTCGTTCGGCTGTGTTCACTTTGGCGTTGTGAAACTCAGCCATGTTTCTGGAGTACCAATCCAACGGCTTAGTATATGTTAGCCAGAGTGGTTTTGAACTTGTTTGCAGAGAATTATGCAAAACCGTCGTCAATTGGGTGTATTTCTTTGACTGATAGCACAATAGGCCTATCTGAAGTGGGAAAAACTGTCTTCGATCTGCCTCCACTCCGAGTATTATTTGCTTTTCCATTGGGTTTTTAAAACTGTCTGTCAAATATTCCAGCCAATAGCCAAGACTCTTATCTTTCAAAAGAGCCCTCATTAAACACATTTCCTTCGTAAATGAAGGCGATAACAGCACTGCGTATGAGGAAGTGGCACTCACGCGTAATTATCGAGCCAAGATGGCGCAGTGTTTTTACCTTGTAGCGTAGCTCGCTACATTCCGTTTAGCAAAGCACAATTAATTAGGTAAGGCCCGCAGTTACATTTTTTACTTTAGAGTATTTTTGATAGAGTTTTTGTGTAGTTATGTCGAGATTTTTGAGGCGTTTATCCGTGCACCAAGTGCTAGACGAACTGGATAAGCCAGAAGATGTTTTTGCCGAGGGAGACTCATCCTGTCTCAGTGACGCTGAATCCACTGATGACCGAGATGATGTCTGCTGACATGTAAGTTGTTTTATCATACTAACAGTGTTATGCTATAAACGCATTGAATTTCGCCATGGCAGGTAACGTCGTTAGGGCTGGTGGTATTACCGATTTCGATATACCAGTGTGAATTCACGCAATGCCATGCGGGTTCGTAATTACATTGTCAACTGTATTTTATTGTTTTTCATACAATTAATATTACAAATTGCACATTCCAACGGTAATGATAAATAATTTATGAAGTAAAACTTAGGGTGTATTGTCTGTGTTGACGAACTTGCACGTGTTACGTGGCGTTGCCCAACAACACAGATGTTTGTGGAAACTGTAAGTTTGGTGTAAGCATCGAAGGAAATGTGCAATTTAGCTGCAATGCGTGAATCCCTGTGTTTCTTCTGTGAAGCTAACTAACCTTATATACTTATGCATAAAATCGGTCCCTCTCAGCTAAATTAATATAGATAGTATTACCTTTACAGTGGCAAGCTAGCAAGCAAAATTACAGGTAACAAGCAGCTAGCTATCTATTTGTGTCTGAGATGAGCTACTAAATCGATTTTTTTGAGTGTGAAATGGCTTCTGGAAGTGTTTAGTAAAAGTCACTGTTCCACATGAGTAAATTGTTCTGTATGCAGTACAGAAGGCTGTGCAGGTAAACAAAATGGCAATTTATGCATGGTATGAGGGAGAGAACATGATAACATGAGGGGAGTACTTGTTTATTATTATTATTGTTGATTGTTGTTGTATAAGGGGGACTAATGGGTATATCAACACATGGTGGACAATTCCATGGACAGGGTTAGTGGGGTTTGTAATGATGCAGATTGCTCTCCTGAGGGAATGTGTAGTCTAAATGGCTTCTGTATGAATGGTTAAATAATCACACCTCACCCTCCACCCCCATGTTTTGATCCTTTGCCTTTTTTTGTTTTTAGTTAATCTTTTTTAGCTTTTTGGACCCTGCCACTTTGTACTTTCTTTGTGTAAATACGGTAACTTCAGCAATTAGAGGGCAAGGATCTTTTTATTTGTTACAGCAGGGGTGTTTTTATTTTTTATCTAGGAAACTGGTGGACTTTTGATTTTTTATCCACTGCACGTTTAGTAGTACACCTTAGTGCACTTGTATATAGTTGATATATGTTTGTCATGTATAAAGTTTTGCCTCCTAAAACCCAACCCCAACGTCCCTGTCATAGGAGGTGGCAACAGAATAAAGGACAGGACTGGCCTAGCAGTAATGTGTAGGGAAGTTTCATACTATTCCCATTATTCATTTGAAAACCTGTTTGCACATTCCTGGACTCATTTCTGGCTAATGGGTCTCTGGTGAAATACACCAAGATTCACTGTGCTGCTACATGGGTTTTGACAGCTTTTTGTGACCTCGGGTAGTTAGTTGTGTAATATGAAGAGCAACAAGAACACGTCTAAAAATGAAATTTTATTGCCAATATTGACAAATTATCTCATTGTTTTGTAAAAACCTAAAAAATAAATCATATTGAGACCTTTCTGGAACATTGCCATTTTTGGCACATTTGGCACCATTTGGATAACGAAAAAGGTTCACCTGAAAAAAACCCTGTAAAATTTGAATGGTTTTGAGATATTGACACCAGATTGTTACCAGAGGTAGGCAGCATATTGATGAATCAGATAGAGGAGTCATTTCCTTGATTGCATGTGTAGCTCCCCAGGTAAAAATTCTTAAACTTGAATGTAGGTACCCGTTTTTTAGTTTTTTATATTTTCTGTACATAAATTGTTGTAGTTAAGTATCAAAAACTGGATTTCTATGAGTTCTCACTGCTTAGTCGTAATACTGCAGGTGTCCTTCTTTAAATAAAAGCCATGACCCATATTTGTACCATTTATAGTTTTTTGAGATAACCACCTTTGTTTGTCACTAGTGAAAACAGGTGAAAATTGGCCTATTTTGCCCTCGGTAGGAAGAGGTTAAAAGCTATTAAACAAATATAAGGGTAATACACAGGATACATTCTTGTGGAATTAAGAATGTATTTAAAATCCATTTTGGTCAGTATTTTTATTTTTTCATTTTTGAAAACCTTATTTGTCATTGACCCATATATATATACAGTATATATATATACACTACTCACAAAAAGTTAGGGATATTTGGCTTTCGGGTGAAATTTATGGAAAATGTAAGTTCACGCTACAGTGATATTATACGTATCATGAAAGTAGGGCATTTAAGTAGAAGCATGCAATGGTGATTTCCTCATCTCAAACAATTTATTGAAACAAAAGCCAACAACAGTGGTGGGTATACCACAACAAAAATGTCAATGTCTCAATAACTTGTCATGTGCCCTTGAGCATCAATTACAGCTTGACAACGACGTCTCATGCTGTTCACAAGTCGACTTATTGTCTGCTGAGGCAGTGGCATCCCACTCTTCTTGAAGGGCGGCCCTCAGGTCATTGAGGTTCTGGGGTACAGAGTTACGAGCCTCTACATGGTGAGTCAGCTGATCCCATAGGTTTTCTATGGGATTCAGGTCTGGAGAAAGTGCAGGCCACTCCATTTGAGGTACCCCAGTCTCCAGCAGCCTTTCCCTAATGATGCGACCTCGATGAGCTAGAGCATTGTCGTCCATGAAGATGAAATTAGGCCTGTGTTGTTCATGCAGGGGCACAATGACTGGATTAATGATGTTATTCAGGTAGTATGGGCTTGTCACTGTACCATTCACAAAGTGTAGTGCAGTTCTGTATTGACTAGACACACCTGCCCACACTGTAACACCGCCACCACCAAAGGGTCGTCTGGTGACAACAGTGGCTGATGCATAGCGCTCTCCTTGACGTCTCCAACATCGTTGGCGGCCATCATTTCTGCTCAATGTGAATCGACTTTTCATCAGAGAACAGCACTGAGGCCCACTGGTCCCTCGTCCAGCGTAAATGCTCCCTGGCCCATGCAAGACGATGACGCCTGTGCCTGGTGGTGTGGTCAGGTACCCTTGCAGGTCGTCTAGCACGCAGGCCACGCTGATGTAAACGGTTTCGAATGGTCTGACGTGACACTTGGGTGCCTCTCACCTCCCTTAAATGTGCCTGGAGTTGAGTGGCATTCATCACCCGGTTCCGCAGGGCACTGTTCACAATGAAGCGGTCATCAGTGTGGGATGTGGCCAAAAGGACGTCCACTTCTATGCCTTTCTGTGACTCTTCCAGTCTCTCTGTATCTCTGTTGCAACCTGCTGATGACACTCTGTGACACTCTAAGCTCAGTGGCCACTTCCCTCTGAGAACATCCTGTTTGAAGCCTCGCAATGGCGAGGTACTGTTGATCAATTGTTAGGTGTCGTCTTGGTCTCATGATGTCAAAATGTGAACAGCATGATGAAGAGGACTGTTTAAATACCAATTCTAATTGAACCAGGAAATTTATTGGTCGATTCATGGATCAAACACCTGTTGTGAATTTTGCCGTTCAGACTCCTTGTTAGAGAACAGCAAGTTGTGCAAAAAGTACTGAAACATTGAATAGTTGGACATGTGCATTCAAAAGTTTAGAGAAGGTCAAATTAATTTCACCTGTAAAGGTTATAGTGCATTTTAGGTTCATCCTGAAATTTCACCCGAAAGCCGAATATCCCTAACTTTTTGTGAGTAGTGTATATATATATATATGGAGAAGAAATGCATGTAGTTACGTGCACTATTTGAAACTAGAGTATAGAGTATAGACCACCACGGCACATGCAGGTACTTGACGCTTCACGCCCCTCTTTGGGGGAATAAAAAGGGGAATATGTCTATTCAACTCAATGGGATTCCGCTGAGACACTACAAAAAAATCCCTTTTAAAATAAAAAAAGACCATCAATCATATAAGAGATGTTTTGTAATATATATAACTAAAATGTCTACCGATTAGCATTTATTACATCACTACCCAGCATCGAGTGGGCAACATATAATTAATTACAATTAGTAACAATATACAATTAAATTTGACTTGATTGGTCTGGCGAAATACCCCTTCAGTCTTCTAAGTTCCAGTGAAATAAACATCAACATGTTTAATTTTCACCAACATTTCAGTGTGGTACTGAGCTCTCAAATTTCGGGCCACTGTTATTGTTGAACCCTGTAGTTCTAATTATCCATATTGTGTATGAACTTTATTTACCTGTTAGAAAGTGCTTTCCACAGATATGTGGAGATGCAGGATCCCATAGTTTTCCATTCCAACTGATCTCCCCTAATAACCTGTAGCCAACAGCGCTCTTTGTTTTGGGATCTCTGATCGGGCATTGCAAACATGCAAAAAGCAAGTCATTTCTTTTTTAATACATTGGCTGTGCAGTTCACAACCCAACAGCTTTTGGGCATTTTCTGGAGCAAGTCTGAATGATTTCCCTGAAAACAGGGCGGAGCATTCACAGCAACACTTCAGTGACGTATGACCGCGGTGGTCTTTATGCAAATTACCTGAAATAAGCCCGCACCTGCAACCCCTGAAACCAGCTCTGTATCTGGATAGCTGAAAAGTTCTCTTTATATCTGTAGTCCTCAGCAATCCTTGGATATATGGAGAAATCCAACAGAAATGCAGTTAGATAATGACAAGTTACATAGCTAAATATCACATTTATGACATTCTGTCAAATGTAAACTGTCCATTAGCTACAAGTAGTCAAATTGCTATGCTGTACTTTTGGGAATAAATTACACTGTTTTCAGTGTTTTCAGAGGTTTAAGCAAGGACTCGCCGTTCAATAAATTGGTAACGTTAAATAGCTATTTGCTTGAAGTTGATAGTCTTGGCTTTTAATTAGCTTGCTAGTTAAGTAACACTAATGTACTGAATTGGTAATACTCTAGTGGCATCATCTTTATTTTACTGAGAAATTATTTTCTAGCTACCAAATATTACTCCCATTTTTGGGACGTTCTAAAATGCTTAACAACAAAACTGCTTAACAAGGCTTAATGTACCTAAACAAGTGAGATAGAGACCCAATAATTTGCATACTTAAACGGCAGGATGAATACTAACTGTGACCAAAAGAATTATATGCTTTTTAATTGAAAAATATATTTTTTGCTTGTTAAGCAGTTTTTTCATCTGCTTAATACAGTATAGTAATCTGCTTAACAAGGCTTAACGCACCTTAGAAATGAACTAGAGACACAAAAACCTGCATAGTTAAAGTGCAGGATGAGTAATAACTGTGACCAAAAGCATTAGATAAGTTTTAATTGAAAGGTATATTTCATGCCCCGTTAAGCAGTTTTTTTCATTGACTTAGGTATAGGAATCTGCTTAATGAGGCTTAACGTACCTAACCAATGATGTAGAGACAACTATTTCAATAATTAAAGTGGAGGATGATGAGTACTAACTGTGACCAAAAGCATTAGATGCGTTTTAATTGAAAAATATACTTTATGATCGTTACTCAGTTTTTTCATTTACTTAGGTATAGGAATCTGCTTAACGAGGCTTTGCACACCTTAGCAATGAGCTAGAGATACAAATATTTGCATAGGTTTAAAGTGCAGAATCCTAACTGTGACCAAAAGCATTAGATGCGTTTTAATAGAAAAATATATTTTATGCTTGTTAAGCAGTTTTTCTCATCTGCTTAACCCATTTAGACCTAAAACACCCCCTAAAAACACATTCTAAAACCTAAGGCATTGTTGTAAACAACCTCCTAAAACCTGAGGGTTTTTCTGAAAAACTTGACATAATTGTCAACGTTCACTAAAACCTTTATTTCTCAGCCTCTGTAGCAGATAGAAACATGAATTAAAAACCAATTGAGAGCTTACACCTTTGGCTTTTATTGGGGCTTATTTGCCTTTGCCCTAATGTTCATTAACATTTTTTTTTTTTAAACTGAAATTGATCATCTGGGTCTGAATCTTCTAATTCATTGTTGTTTTCATCAATGTAACTGCTGTACTCGACATCTTCAATGTCGCTCCCATCGCTCAAGTCATCAATCATTGTCACTACCTGAAGCGCAACTTTAGGCTAAGAGGCAAACAGCAGAAATGGATCTCTATCAAGCCTTTCCAGACTGATCTGCCTAAAAACAAGGCAAAAAAAAACAACTTAAAAATCCCATAATATGCATTTCACCTTCCCAACATGTATATCAGCGAATCACGATGCATTTCAATGGTCATGCATCTTGAAAACGACGATGACAGCGTCTAAAGCGACCTCAACGTCCCATCCGGTCTTAAAGGGATATACACGCAAACTGCGCACCCGGTTTTAAAGGTATATACACAAAAAATGCTGCATCCGGTCTAAATGGGTTAATACAGGGTAGGAATCTGCTTAACAGGGCTTAACATACCTAAGCAATGGGCTAGAGACAGAAAAATTTGAACCTTTAAAGTTCAGGATGACTACTAACTGTAAACAGAAGCAAAATGTTTCATGGTCGTTAAGCAGTTTGTTGATCTGCTTCATACAGTATAGGAATCTGCTAAACAGGTAGAACGCACCTAAAGAATATGCTAGACACACATAAATTTGCAAAGTTAAAGCGTAGAAACAGTGCTAACTGTGCAAAGTTAGCCAAATTAGTAAAAACTTGCAAAAATAGCAGGATAACAGCAATTACACTCTAACTTGTTTGCGCAAAACCAAACTAATAAAACTAGAAATGCTGTTACGCCCGGCTGTAATTTATTGTTCAAAACATCCAATGAGACATTGCAAATTGTTGGCAACTCGTCAGCATGGTTACATAAAATCCTCGCCTTGCTTACATGGGGGGAGTGGGTCAGAAGAAGATACCATAGTATTGATTCCAGCAGAGAATATGCCAACGAACATGAGGGAGATTTTCCTCCTTGATATGTAAGTATTACTGCTTGTAATATTTCAAATATGTATGTTAGTTTGTCCACTCCACCAGAGTCTTGTGACATAGGTGTGATATTGTTATTTCGTATTTTGAGTGCATTTTCACATGCTGTAAGCATTCATACGTGGCTCAGTCATGCTTTATGTTTGATTTTGCCATGAAGCTAGAACATTTGCCTGCATTTTTCCTGATGGTGGAATATTATTTAATTGTAACATTATCCTACATAATATAGACTATACTGTATTAGTATCTCCCTAGGAGATAATGGACATGCATACCAAATTTTGTGACTCTAGGTGAAACGGGGGCGTCGGCAGTGGGCGTGTCAATGTCAAAATTTTGTCACGTGCACTACAGCACCACCAGGTGTTCAATCTGCGTCATAATATAGAGGATTCAAGAGTTTGGGAATCCCAACAAGCGTGCCAAGTCTGGTGATTCTAGGACAAACCAGCTCACGGGAATTTTAGGTGAAAGGGGAGAAAAAATAAAAAATAAAAAATAAAAAAAGAATCTGAACAAAAACAATAGGGTACCTGCAGCTTCGCTGCACGGTCCCCTAATAACAGAACACAAATATCCCCCGCATTCGTACAACAAACAGAACATTGAGAAAATAATCGTAAATTCACTAGGTACAGCAAGGCATCATGGGAATCCCACTGAGAATTAACAGAATGCAGCATTGTGCGCTACAATATTCTCTATAGCAGTTACTATGGGAAACTAGAGAGCAGACCAAGTGGTCCACAAGACAACACCACCACCACAACAACAACACATGCTAACAAAGATAAATTGCATCCGCACTTTATCCGCACGGGGGGGGGGGGGGGGGGGGGGGGGGCATGCGCGCTAGTCTAGTGGATGATCACTGGTGGATGACAAGACTAAATAGCCTAATGTTTTATTATGACACAGGTTCCATCTTTTATTGTCTACATATTTCCTACTTGAAGCAAATACTGTCAAATTCGTAGGCTAATCAACAACAACGGATAGCAGTATAACCTACAATGGATTTTTAAAATGGAAATCTAGGTTAATCAATAAGTGTGTCTGCGGACCACTCATGGACCACTAGGTCTGCTCTCAGTCCAATAGTAACAGAATATTAAATGTCTGAGCGTTAACCGCGAGGCTACAGTGAGATGATAGCTACAAAAAGGTAGTGTCCACGGAACACTCGCACACCGAATGTACCGAGTTGAAAATTCTTCTCCATTTGCATGCCAGTGTTGCTTTCTGTTAAAATAGCTGTAGGCTTTATTTTTTTATTATTATTAGGGGACCGAGCAGCAAAGCTGCTGGTACCCTATTGTACTCGACATCTTCAATGTCGCTCCCATCGCTCAAGTCATCAATCATTGTCACTACCTGAAGCGCAACTTTAGGCTAAGAGGCAAACAGCAGAAATGGATCTCTATCAAGCCTTTCCAGACTGATCTGCCTAAAAACAAGGCAAAAAAAACAACTTAAAAATCCCATAATATGCATTGCACCTTCCCAACATGTATATCAGCGATCACGATGCATTTCAATGGTCATGCATCTTGAAAACGACGATGACAGCGTCTAAAGCGACCTCAACGTCCCATCCGGTCTTAAAGGGATATACACGCAAACTGCGCACCCGGTTTTAAAGGTATATACACAAAAATGCTGCATCCGGTCTAAATGGGTTAATACAGGGTAGGAATCTGCTTAACAGGGCTTAACATACCTAAGCAATGGGCTAGAGACAGAAAAATTTGAACCTTTAAAGTTCAGGATGACTACTAACTGTAACAGAAGCAAAATGTTTCATGGTCGTTAAGCAGTTTGATTGATCTGCTTCATACAGTATAGGAATCTGCTAAACGAGGGTAGAACGCACCTAAAGAATATGCTAGACACACATAAATTTGCAAGTTAAGCGTTAAGAAACAGTGCTAACTGTGCAAAGTTAGCCAAATTAGTAAAAACTTGCAAAATAGCAGGATAACAGCAATTACACTCTAACTTGTTTGCGCAAAACCAAACTAATAAAACTAGAAATGCTGTTACGCCCGGCATTGTAATTTATTGTTCAAAACATCCAATGAGACATTGCAAATTGTTGGCAACTCGTCAGCATGGTTACATAAAATCCTCGCCTTGCTTACATGGGGGGAGTGGGTCAGAAGAAGATACCATAGTATTGATTCCAGCAGAGAATATGCCAACGAACATGAGGGAGATTTTCCTCCTTGATATGTAAGTATTACTGCTTGTAATATTTCAAATATGTATGTTAGTTTGTCCACTCCACCAGAGTCTTGTGACATAGGTGTGATATTGTTATTTCGTATTTTGAGTGCATTTTCACATGCTGTAAGCATTCATACGTGGCTCAGTCATGCTTTATGTTTGATTTGCCATGAAGCTAGAACATTTGCTGCATTTTCCTGATGGTGGAATATTATTTAATTGTAACATTATCCTACATAATATAGACTATACTGTATAGTATCTCCCTAGGAGATAATGGACCATGCATACCAAATTTTGTGACTCTAGGTGAAACGGGGCGTCGGCAGTGGGCGTGTCAATGTCAAAATTTTGTCCACGTGCACTACAGCACCACCAGGTGTTCAATCTGCGTCATAATATAGAGGATTCAAGAGTTTGGGAATCCCAACAAGCGTGCCAAGTCTGGTGATTCTAGGACAAACCAAGCTCACGGGAATTTTAGGTGAAAGGGGAGAAAAAATAAAAAATAAAAAATAAAAAAAGGAATCTGAACAAAAACAATAGGGTACCTGCAGCTTCGCTGCACGGTCCCCTAATAACAGAACAACAAATATCCCCGCATTCGTACAACAAACAGAACATTGAGAAAATAATCGTAAATTCACTAGGTACAGCAAGGCATCATGGGAATCCCACTGAGAATTAACAGAATGCAGCATTGTGCGCTACAATATTCTCTATAGCAGTTACTCATGGGAAACTAGAGAGCAGGACCAAGTGGTCCACAAGACAACACCACCACCACAACAACAACACATGCTAACAAAGATAAATTGCATCCGCACTTTATCCGCACGGGGGGGGGGGGGGGGGGGGGGGGGGGCATGCGCGCTAGTCTAGTGGATGATCACTGGTGGATGACAAGACTAAATAGCCTAATGTTTTATTATGACACAGGTTCCATCTTTTATTGTCTACATATTCCTACTTGAAGCAAATACTGTCAAATTCGTAGGCTAATCAACAACAACGGATAGCAGTATAACCTACAATGGATTTTTAAAATATGGAAATCTAGGTTAATCAATAAGTGTGTCTGCGGACCACTCATGGACCACTAGGTCTGCTCTCAGTCCAATAGTAACAGAATATTAAATGTCTGAGCGTTAAC
>CM056382.1:16818756-16987370 GCA_029718625.1 Synaphobranchus kaupii
GTTTTATTATGACACAGGTTCCATCTTTTATTGTCTACATATTTCCTACTTGAAGCAAATACTGTCAAATTCGTAGGCTAATCAACAACAACGGATAGCAGTATAACCTACAATGGATTTTTAAAATGGAAATCTAGGTTAATCAATAAGTGTGTCTGCGGACCACTCATGGACCACTAGGTCTGCTCTCAGTCCAATAGTAACAGAATATTAAATGTCTGAGCGTTAACCGCGAGGCTACAGTGAGATGATAGCTACAAAAAGGTAGTGTCCACGGAACACTCGCACACCGAATGTACCGAGTTGAAAATTCTTCTCCATTTGCATGCCAGTGTTGCTTTCTGTTAAAATAGCTGTAGGCTTTATTTTTTTATTATTATTAGGGGACCGAGCAGCAAAGCTGCTGGTACCCTATTGTACTCGACATCTTCAATGTCGCTCCCATCGCTCAAGTCATCAATCATTGTCACTACCTGAAGCGCAACTTTAGGCTAAGAGGCAAACAGCAGAAATGGATCTCTATCAAGCCTTTCCAGACTGATCTGCCTAAAAACAAGGCAAAAAAAACAACTTAAAAATCCCATAATATGCATTGCACCTTCCCAACATGTATATCAGCGAATCACGATGCATTTCAATGGTCATGCATCTTGAAAACGACGATGACAGCGTCTAAAGCGACCTCAACGTCCCATCCGGTCTTAAAGGGATATACACGCAAACTGCGCACCCGGTTTTAAAGGTATATACACAAAAATGCTGCATCCGGTCTAAATGGGTTAATACAGGGTAGGAATCTGCTTAACAGGGCTTAACATACCTAAGCAATGGGCTAGAGACAGAAAAATTTGAACCTTTAAAGTTCAGGATGACTACTAACTGTAAACAGAAGCAAAATGTTTCATGGTCGTTAAGCAGTTTGTTGATCTGCTTCATACAGTATAGGAATCTGCTAAACGAGGTAGAACGCACCTAAAGAATATGCTAGACACACATAAATTTGCAAAGTTAAAGCGTAGAAACAGTGCTAACTGTGCAAAGTTAGCCAAATTAGTAAAAACTTGCAAAAATAGCAGGATAACAGCAATTACACTCTAACTTGTTTGCGCAAAACCAAACTAATAAAACTAGAAATGCTGTTACGCCCGGCTGTAATTTATTGTTCAAAACATCCAATGAGACATTGCAAATTGTTGGCAACTCGTCAGCATGGTTACATAAAATCCTCGCCTTGCTTACATGGGGGGAGTGGGTCAGAAGAAGATACCATAGTATTGATTCCAGCAGAGAATATGCCAACGAACATGAGGGAGATTTTCCTCCTTGATATGTAAGTATTACTGCTTGTAATATTTCAAATATGTATGTTAGTTTGTCCACTCCACCAGAGTCTTGTGACATAGGTGTGATATTGTTATTTCGTATTTTGAGTGCATTTCACATGCTGTAAGCATTCATACGTGGCTCAGTCATGCTTTATGTTTGATTTGCCATGAAGCTAGAACATTTGCCTGCATTTTCCTGATGGTGGAATATTATTTAATTGTAACATTATCCTACATAATATAGACTATACTGTATTAGTATCTCCCTAGGAGATAATGGACATGCATACCAAATTTTGTGACTCTAGGTGAAACGGGGCGTCGGCAGTGGGCGTGTCAATGTCAAAATTTTGTCACGTGCACTACAGCACCACCAGGTGTTCAATCTGCGTCATAATATAGAGGATTCAAGAGTTTGGGAATCCCAACAAGCGTGCCAAGTCTGGTGATTCTAGGACAAACCAGCTCACGGGAATTTTAGGTGAAAGGGGAGAAAAAATAAAAAATAAAAAATAAAAAAAGAATCTGAACAAAAACAATAGGGTACCTGCAGCTTCGCTGCACGGTCCCCTAATAACAGAACACAAATATCCCCGCATTCGTACAACAAACAGAACATTGAGAAAATAATCGTAAATTCACTAGGTACAGCAAGGCATCATGGGAATCCCACTGAGAATTAACAGAATGCAGCATTGTGCGCTACAATATTCTCTATAGCAGTTACTATGGGAAACTAGAGAGCAGACCAAGTGGTCCACAAGACAACACCACCACCACAACAACAACACATGCTAACAAAGATAAATTGCATCCGCACTTTATCCGCACGGGGGGGGGTGGGGGGGGGGGGGGCATGCGCGCTAGTCTAGTGGATGATCACTGGTGGATGACAAGACTAAATAGCCTAATGTTTTATTATGACACAGGTTCCATCTTTTATTGTCTACATATTTCCTACTTGAAGCAAATACTGTCAAATTCGTAGGCTAATCAACAACAACGGATAGCAGTATAACCTACAATGGATTTTTAAAATGGAAATCTAGGTTAATCAATAAGTGTGTCTGCGGACCACTCATGGACCACTAGGTCTGCTCTCAGTCCAATAGTAACAGAATATTAAATGTCTGAGCGTTAACCGCGAGGCTACAGTGAGATGATAGCTACAAAAAGGTAGTGTCCACGGAACACTCGCACACCGAATGTACCGAGTTGAAAATTCTTCTCCATTTGCATGCCAGTGTTGCTTTCTGTTAAAATAGCTGTAGGCTTTATTTTTTTATTATTATTAGGGGACCGAGCAGCAAAGCTGCTGGTACCCTATTGTATCTGTTCAGATTCTTTTTTTTCCCCCTCCCCTTTCACCTAAAATTCCCGTGAGCTGGTTTGTCCTAGAATCACCACACTTGGCACGCTTGTTGGGATTCCCAAACTCTTGGATCCTCTATATTATGACAGAGATTGAACACCTGGTGGCGCTGTAGTGCACGTGACAAAATTTTGACATTGACACACCCACTGCAGACGCCCCCGTTTCACCTCGTCACAAAATTTGGTATACATGTCCATTTGCTCATTCTGAAGAAATTTGCCTCAAGGACCCATAAAGTCTGCCATATTGGATTTTTTGCTAATTAGCATTCTTTACTTAAAAACACTTAAAATGCTACTCCTCCTACGAAATTTGACCAATTGGGATGAAACTTGGTGTAGACACTCCTTGACCATGTCTCGTACAAGTTATATTCAGAATTTTGATATTTTCAAAGATGGCCGAATGACGGGCCAATGAAATTTTACTGGGCGTGGCTTATCACAAAAATGCTAATAATTCCAAAACGATTTGACAGAAAGCTATGAAACTTGGTAGGTCTGTTAAGAGTACCATTAGGACTAGACATCTACAGTTCTATCCCAATCGATCCATGTGGTGGCGCTATAGAGTTCCAAATATAAAATATAGCTGCAAGCAGCGATTTCCGGGGACCGTGCGGCATTAGCGGCATTTGTCAAACGCAGAAACCGCAAAATGGTAGACAACTCTAGACAGGGTTGACCCAAAATACAAATATTTGTTTCTAATCAGGGCTTTTGCCATTGCTGATGGTATCTTAACCCGATCCAGTAAGGGCTTGCGTATTAAGTCTTTTAAGTACAAGTGAAACAGTGAACAGTTAATACTGTTAAATTTCTTAACTTTTGCAATAAAAAGGTGTTTCTTAATGTGAAAACAACATTAAAAGAAGCATAGCATTTGCACAATAGTTTTGGCAAACATTAACCTAGCCATTGGTACCAATTTGAAATTGAACCGCTGACCACATACATGGAAAGCCAATACTGAATCCGCTAGGCCAAAGCAGGTTAACAGAAATGAGGAGGCCAAATAAGACTTGTGTGTTGCGGTATCAGATTGTTTTGGCTTATTGACTTCATAATTCATACAGATAACAGGTAATATTGTGAATATTTGCAATAAAAAGAACATTCTTACAATGACGTGCACATTGTGTGCCTCAAAAAAAACTCAGGAACAGGTGAGGATCGAACCACCAACCTACTACACGGCAGTCAAATGCCTTAACCACTAAGCTACAGGAACTTTCACAGTTGGTATAGTAGGTAGACGGCCTGTTAAGTAAGCAATAATCAACGACGAGGTGTGCGTTACACGGTTTTAACCGCACGACGTTGAGGCGAAGAACCACCCGACGCGAAGCGGAGGGTGGTTGCCTCAGCGGAGTGCGGTTAAAACCGTGTAACGCACACCTCGGAGTTGATTATTGCGCTTATACCATGGTTACCAACAATGATTATATAGTTACTTTCATATTTATAGATTTTTATCGATTTAATCAGCTGAAATTTAAATATACTTCCGCAGCTCTTTGGGCTTGTTGTTTTTGCGTTGTCATGCAAAACAGCTGGTTGGTAGTTCTAATTGAACAGAAAACATCTCGTTGCTAATTCTATTTCTCGTTACTAGTTCTATTTAAGTGCGTTGCTATGCAAACCCTCTCGTCGTTAGTTCTGAAAATAATTGATTCTATCGGGGGGAAAAATAGTTCCTTCTCGGTTATAACATACAATTGGCACCAATTTTGGTTATTTTTGTCACGACATTATTTAATAAAATTGTATGAAACCATAACTCAATCAGATTCAACATTACCTCCCTCTCTCTGTCTTGCTTTTTAAAAATGGTTTGGTCACGCAGTGTGTAGCAGATTCGCATCATGATGCCCTATGGGACCATCTAAAAAATACTACGGAGTTTGTTAGATGTAACTTATCGAAGAATTTTCGCCGGATAAAAAGTTTTCTACATATAGCCTATAGGCTACAGATTAACATGCTTTGTGAAGTAGCCTAGCTTGCATTCACAAGCAGTCAGCGTGTTGCCGACGTCAATTTACATGCAAATTCCTACTATGATAAATTCGTATTTCCAACTGAATAAATAGTGCACTTCTAACCACAAAAATGTTTTGCTAGATTGAAGTAGTTGTAACTAAGATATCTGCCGAATAAAAACTTTTTTAAATCTGTAGATTAATGTTGTTTACCGATTTTTATAAATCATGTTTATAAATTATAATTTAGCCGTTGCTATGGCAACGTTAACTTCTACCTTAGAGACGGATTTATGGCTCGCAGTAAAAAAGATTAGGCTACACATTGCACATAAACACCATGCGCTTTGCTAACTCCGTGATAATGTAACTATGGCTAGCTATATAGTTACCTCGCCACGTATTGCATTTGCATTATCTGAAAAACAATGACAAAAGTTTATCGTAGCCAAAGTTAGCCTACTATTTGCAGCATACCTACGAGGCGAAGTAGCCGTCTGCCGTAGGCTACAGTAACGTTAGTCATTGAGGAAAATAAAGTAGGTAGGCTACATTCGTTTACTTTATTAATTCACTTTATTTATTCCACTTATTTTCTAGAACGTCTTGGACTCTGAATTGACCGGTCACGTTTGCCATTCCCAGGTTGCGTAGCTAGTACTAGCTGGCCAGGGAGGCAGCGCATTAATTTAGAACTGTGATTACATTTGTGACCCGGATGACTGACCGGTTATACAGAATAACGACCAGTCATTGACCAATCAGAATCGAGTATTCACCCATACCATGGGATAAGCAGAGATAGTGTACTTGGCGGATGGCATACCTGCCATCCAAACATTTGTATTTCTCTAGTGCCACCACGCAGATTGATTGGGTTAAAACTGCAGGGCTCGAGTCTTGATCTAACTCTCAATCAACCCACCAAGTTTCAGAACTTTATATCAAACGGTTTTAGAAGTACTAGCATTTGTGCGATAAGCTACGCCCAATGCAAAATCCATTGGCTTCTCATTCGGCCAATTTTTGACATACGCCTTAGTAAAGTAATGCGTGTATGTAGGGAAGCGGGTTCAGTACCTTGAACAGGTTTGGTGCAAATTGGTCAAATTCTGTAGGAGGAGTAGCATTTTAAGTGTTTTACAAAAAATGCTAATTAGTGGAAAATTGAAGATTTAGCAGCATTTTTGTGATAAGTCACGCCCATTGAAAATTCATTGGCTCGTCATTCGGCCATCTTTTAAAATATAAAAATTCTGAATATAACTTTTATGAAGCATGGTGTAAGGAGTTTGTCTACCTTGTTTCATGTAAATTGGCCAAATTTTGTAGGAGTAGCATTTTAAGTGTTTTACAAAAAATGCTAGTTAGCGGAAAATCAAATATGGCTGACTTCATGGATCCTTGCAGTACATTTGTTCAGCATGAGCAGAGGGACCTGTACTCCACATTTTGTGACTCTAGGTCAAACGGGGCGTCAGCAGTGGGCGTGTCAATGTCACAATATTTACACGTGCACTACAGCGCCACCAACTGGCCTATCGCCACGAAATTCGGTGTGAGCTTGTATCATGACAACCTCTAACTACTTGCCAAGTTTCATGCTAATCAGCCAAGCGGTTAAGGAAAAACTCAAAGAAGTAATAAATGAGTACAGTAAAGCCAAAATGTCGGCAAATTCAAGATGGCGCCCACCAAATTAGTAAAGTTCTATGATCCAAATCCGGCTCTTTGTCACTGTAGCAAGTTATACATCTCTGCAAAGGAACTGTGATTTTTAGTGAATTTTTTTATATTTCTTTATATTTGGAACTCTATAGCGCCACCACATGGATAGATTGGGATAAAACTGTACATGTCTAGTCCTAATGGCACTCTTAACAGACCTACCAAGTTTCATAGCTTTCTGTTAAATCGTTTTGGAATTATTAGCATTTTTGTGATAAGCCACGCCCAGTGAAATTTCATTGGCTCGTCATTCGGCCATCTTTGAAAATATCATAATTCTGAATATAACTTTTATGAGACATGGTCTAACGAGTGAGTATACCAAGTTGCATCTCAATTGGTCAAATTCTGTAGGAGGAGTAGCATTTTAAGCGTTTTACAAAAAATGCTAATTAGCAAAAAATCCAATATGGCGGACTTTATGGGTCCTTGAGGCAAATTTGTTCAGAATGAGCAAATGGACATGCATACCAAATTTTGTGACTCTAGGTGAAACGGGGCGTCGGCAGTGGGCGTGTCAATGTCAAAATTTTGTCACGTGCACTACAGCGCCACCAGGTGTTCAATCTGCGTCATAATATAGAGGATTCAAGAGTTTGGGAATCCCAACAAGCATGCCAAGTCTGGTGATTCTAGGACAAACCAGCTCACGGGCATTTTAGGTGAAAGGGGAGAAAAAAAGAAAAAAAAAAAGAATCTGAACAAAAACAATAGGGTACCGGCAGCTTCGCTGCACGGTCCCCCTAAAAAAAAGAATCTGAACAAAAAACAATAGGGTACCGGCAGCTTCGCTGCACGGTTCCCTAAATATAGCTGCAAGCAGCGATTTCCGGGGGACCGTGCGGCATTAGCGGCATTTGTCAAATGCAGAAACCGCAAAATGGTAGACAACTCGAGACAGGGTTGACCCAAAATACAAATATTTGTTTCTAATCAGGGCTTTTGCCATTGCTGATGGTATCTTAACCCGATCCAATAAGGGCTTGCGTATTAAGTCTTTTAAGTACAAGTGAAACAGTGAACAGTTAATACTGTTAAATTTCTTAACTTTTGCAATAAAAAGGTGTTGTGTTTCTTAATGTGAAAACAACATTAAAAGAAGCATAGCATTTGCACAATAGTTTTGCCAAACATTAACCTAGCCATTGGTACCAAGCCGGAATTGAACCGCTGACCACATGCATGGAAAGCCATTACTGAATCCACTAGGCCAAAGCAGGTTAACAGAAACGAGGAGGCCAAATAAGACTTGTGTGTTGCGGTATCAGATTGTTTTGGCTTACTGACTTCATAATTCACACAGATAACAAGTCATATTGTGAAATTTCCTAGCCTTTACAATAAAAAGAACATTTTTTACCATGACGTGCACATTGTCTGCCTCAAAAAAAAACTTGGGAACAGGTGGGGATCGAACCACCAACCTACTACACGGCAGTCAAATGCCTTAACCACTAAGCTACTGGAACTTTCACAGTCGGTATAGTAGGTAGACGGCCTGTTAAGCAGTGATAGTGTACTTGGCGGATGGCATACCTGCCATCCCAACATTTGTATTTCTTTAGTGCCACCACACAGATTGATAGGGTTAAAACTGCAGGGCTCGAGTCTTGATCTAACTCTCAATCAACTCACCAAGTTTCAGAACTTTATATCAAACGGTTTTATAAGTACTAGCATTTGTGCGATAAGCCATGCCCAATGAAAAAATAATTGGCTTCTCATTCGGCTGATTTTTGACATACGCCTTAGTAAAGTAATGCATGTATGTACGGATGCCGGTTGAGTCCATTGAACAGGTTTGGTGCAAATTGGTCTAATTCTGTAGGAGGAGTAGCATTTTAAGTGTTTTACAAAAAATGCTAATTAGCGGAAAATCGAAGATGGCAGACTTCATGGTTTCTTGAGGCAAATTTGTTGGGCAGGAGAAGCGGGATGTATCCACCAAATTTTGTGACTGTAGATCAAACGGGGCGTCAGCAGTGGGCGTGTCAATGATTTTTAGTGAATTTTTAAATATTTTCTTATATTCGGATCTCTATAGCGCCACCACGTGGCTCGATTGGGTTGAAACTGGAGAGGTCTGGTCCACATGTTACTCTTAAAAGACTTTCCAAGGTTCATAACTTTCTGTGAAATGGTTTTGGAATTATTAGCATTTTTGTGATAAGCCACGCCCACTGGATATTTATTGGCTCGTCATTCGGCCATCTTTTAAAATATCAAAATTCTGTTTATATCTTTTATGATGCATGGTGTAAGGAGTGTGTTTAACAGGTTTCATGTAAATTGGTCAAATTTTATAGGAGGAGTAGTATTTTAAGTGTTTTACAAGTAATGCTAATTAGCGGAAAATCCAATAGGGCTAACTTCATGGTTCCTTGAGGAAAGAGGAAAATTTGTTCAGTATGAGCAGACGGACCGCTATCCCACATTTTGTGACTCTAGATAAAACGGGGCGTATGCAGTGGGCGTGTCAATGATTTTTAGTGAATTTTTAAAAAAAAAATGTATATTTGGATCTATATAGCGCCACCACGTGGCTCGATTGGGTTGAAACTGTAGAGGTCAATTCCACATGCTACTCTTAATAGATCTACCAGGTTTCATAACTTTCTGTCAAATGATTTTGGAATTATCAGCATTTTTGTGATAAGTCACGCCCATTGAAAATTCATTGGCTCGTCATTCGGCCATCTTTTAAAATATCAAAATTCTGAATATATAATATAATTTTATGAAAAAATCACAGTTCCTTTGCAGAGATGTATAACTTGCTACAGTGACAAAGAGCCGGATTTGGATCATAGAACTTTACTAATTTGGTGGGCGCCATCTTGAATTTGCCGACATTTTGGCTTAAATGTACTCATTTATTACTTCTTTGAGTTTTTCCTTAAGCGCTTGGCTGATTAGCATGAAACTTGGCAAATAGTTAGAAGTTGTCATCATACAAGCTCACACTGAATTTCGTGGCGATAGGCCAGTTGGTGGCGCTGTAGTGCACGTGTAAATATTGTGACACGCCCACTGCCGACGCCCCGTTTGACCTAGAGTCACAAAATGTGGTGTACCGGTCCTTCTGCTCATGTTGAACAAATTTACCTCCAGGATACATGAAGTCAGCCATATTTGATTTTCCGCTAATTAGCATTTTTTGTAAAACACTTAAAATGCTACTCCTCCTACAAAATTTGGCCAATTTACATGAAACGAGGTACACAAACTCCTTAGACCATGCTTCATAAAAGTTCTATACAGAATTTTGATATTTTAAAAGATGGCCGAATGACGAGCCAATTAATTTTCAATGGGCGTGACTTATCACAAAAATGCTGATAATTCCAAAATCATTTGACAGAAAGTTATGAAACCTGGTAGACCTATTAAGAGTAATATGAGGAATGGACCTCTACAGTTTCAACCCAATCGAGCCACGTGGTGGCGCTATATAGATCCAAATATAAGAAAATATTTAAAAATTCACTAAAAATCATTGACATGCCCACTGCATGTTTTATCTAGAGTCACAAAATGTGGGATAGCGGTCCTTCTGCTCATACTGAACAAATTTGCCTCAAGGAACCATCAAGTTAGTCCTATTGGATTTTCTGCTAATTAGCATTACTTGTAAAACACTTAAAATACTACTCCTCCTATAAAGTTTTACCAATTTAAATGAAACCTGGTAAACACACTCCTTACACGATGCATCATAATACGTATATACAGAATTTTGATATTTTAAAAGATGGCCGAATGGCGAGCCAATAAATATCCAGTGGGCGTGGCTTATCACAAAAATGCTAATAATTCCAAAACCATTTCACAGAAAGTTATGAAACTTGGAAGTTCTTTTAAGAGTAACATCTTGACTTGACCTCTCCAGTTTCAACCCAATCGAGCCACGTGGTGGCGCTATAGAGATCCGAATATAAGAAAATATTTAAAAATTCACTAAAAATCGCTGACACGCCCACTACCGACGCCCCGTTTGATCTTCAGTCACAAAATTTGGTGGATACATCCCGCTACTCCTGCCCAACAAATTTGCCTCAAGAAACCATGAAGTCTGCCATCTTCGATTTTCCGCTAATTAGCATTTTTTGTAAAACACTTAAAATGCTACTCCTCCTACAGAATTAGTCCAATTTGCACCAAACCTGTTCAAGGTACTCAACCCGCATCCCTACATACATGCATTACTTTACTAAGGGGTATGTCAAAAATTGGCCGAATGAGAAGCCAATGAATTTTGCATTGGGCGTGGCTTATCGCTAGGGCTGAGCCGAATGCTTCGGAGCTCCGAAGCTTCGTTCGTGGGATTGGAATTCGGATCCTAAATTCAGATTCGAATAGTTCGTTTTCTTTTTTCCTCAAAAAAAAACAACAACAAAAAAAAACTAAACATTTTTTCCCCCTCAAAAAAGAAGAAGAAAATTGATGGTTTACTGGATGTTTGTCAACATATAAGTGTTTATTCTATACTGATTGAGCTTTGAACCGCCTGGAAGTTAATCGAACGTACAAGGGATGCACTGCCTGTACTAGCGTGGTTCAGCCTTCCATGTGACTTGTCTCCACATTCGCATAGACTGAATAAAAATAGCATTCGCTACGCTGTTGCCCAAAGCCTGAGGTGAAGTTACAAGATGTCAAAGAAGTCAGCTGTGTGGAAACATTTTAATATTACCGCTGGCAATCCAAAAAAGGTCAAATGACAAATATGCCAGCAGAAATTGGCATACCATACAAATTTGACAAACCATTTGAAAAATGTAAGTAGCCTATATATCTTCGTCAGAGTAATAGCCTAGCAACATTAGCATTAGCTAGCAGCCGATCTGACTAGGCTACATTTCATGATATAGCCTAGGTTAGCATAGCATGACAACCTATTACGTAATATAAACAATATAGCCTACACTCGGCTTTATATAGCCTACACTCGGGAATAGCCTACACTCGGCTTTCCTTTAGACTTTTTCCCCCATACCATACGCAGTATGTAGGCTACAAGTCTGGAGACTTTATAGGCCTGCACATAACTGTGAAGACTGCGGCTTATATTTATCTTTTAAATTTATTTAGGTCTTGGTTCATGTCCTGAACTTCTGTTCCATTTCAATGTAATACTTTGTTGTTTCAATAAAAAAAAATAAAAGAACTGTTGTTTCTTTCTTCATGCGCATATTACTGAAATAGATGTAAGCACGCCCTCTACTGGACGTATCGTAACATTGTTTTCAAAGACTCAAAAAAAAAAATATTTTTAATAGATTATTATTAAAAACGAAGCTTCTGAGCTTCTGGGAAAATTGCCAACGAATTTCGAAGTGTAAAAAATGGCATTCGGCTCAGCCCTACGAGTTATATTCATTAAAGAAAGTTGATTAAAAAAAAAAAAGATTAATCACTTTATTCAAACTGAGGATTTTGTTTGAGGATTTTTTTTAATGATTTTTTTTTGATGACGTCATAAAATATGACGACAGACATTCGAAGCTTCATTCGAAAACCTCAATAGAAGCTTCGAATGTAAAAAAATGACATTCGGTACAGCCCTACTTATCGCACAAATGCTAGTACTTCTAAAACCGTTTGATATAAAGTTCTGAAACTTGGTGGGTTGATCGAGAGTTAGATCAAGACTTGAGCCCTGCAGTTTTAACCCAATCAATCTGCATGGTGGCACTAAAGAAATACAAATGTTGGGATGGCAGGTATGCCATCCGCCAAGTACACTATCTCTGTTTAACAGGTCGTCTACCTACTATACCTACTATACCAACTGTGAAAGTTCCTGTAGCTTAGTGGTTAAGGCAATTGACTGCCGTGTAGTAGGTTGGTGGTTCGATCCCCACCTGTTCCAAAGTTTTTTTTGAGGCACACAATGTGCACGTCATTGTAAGAATGTTCTTTTTATTGCAAAGGCTAAGAAATTTCACAATATTACCTGTTATCTGTTTAAATTTTGAAGTCAGTAAGCCAAAACAATCTGATACCGCAACACACAAGTCTTATTTGGCCTCATTTCTGTTAACCTGCTTTGGCCTAGTGGATACAATCTTGGCTTTCTATGTATGTGGTCAGCGTTTCAATTCCAGCTTGGTACCAATGGCTAAGTTAATGTTTGGCAAAACTATTGTGCAAATGCTATGCTTCTTTTAATGTTGTTTTCACATTAAGAAACACCTTTTTATTGCAAAAGTTAAGAAATTTAACAGTATTAACTGTTCACTGTTTCACTTGTACTTAAAAGACTTAATACGCAAGCCCTTACTGGATCGGGTTAAGATACCATCAACAATGGCAAAAGCCCTGATTGGAAACAAATATTTGTATTTTGGGTAAACCCTGTCTCGAGTTGTCTACCATTTTGCGGTTTCTGCGTTTGACAAATGCCGCTAATGCCGCTCGGTCCCCGGGAATCGCTGCTTGCAGCTATATTTATTATCATTATTATTATTATTTTATTTTTTGTAGCACTTTGATTCTCTGTTTGCTGTATTTGCCTTTGTAAAGCACTTTGAGATTTTCTCTGTAAATTAAAAGCGCTATATAGAATGTATTACTGGTCCACGGACCAGTAGGTCTGTCCACGGACCACTCACGGACCACTCGCAGTAACTGGTAGTAACCAGTGGTCCATGTACACTGGTCCGTTTAGAAGGACGACTGTTTACTTCAGACGGTAAAACAGATCAAACCTTATATTTATTTATGTGACATGTAATGATAACGTTAAGCTGATGATACACGGGCAATATTTTCAGGCAATATTGCCGGCAATATTGTACAATATTGCCAGCAATGGGCAATTGGTATGGGCCACTGTAGCAATGGGCAATGGGGCAATAACTGTTTTTAACCTCTGTTTCAAACCTTTACCGTCATCTCACCACAAAGGTATATATGTGCCCGGAACGGCAAGAACCACAGCTTTCCGCCAATGTAATTCAATCGACCGTATCTCTAAATTTTACGGAAGCATTCATGGATGTATTCACCAGTAAAGCAGGTGGTCTGATTACGTCTGCTGAGTAAAGTTAGCTAGCTAGCTAGTTAAAAGTCAGTCGGTTCGTCAGTACGGCGGTGAGTGAGTAATAATACCAATTATTTACAATCAAAAGTCAAGAATACCATAACTTATGAAAAGTTGGTCTTTATTTCAATATTACACTAATACATCAATATAACTTACCTGAGTAATAAATAAATAAAGTTATAAGAGATCAGCATCCCTTCGGTTTCCTCTCACCACTTTGCAGTCATTGTTGAAATTTATTTTTGGAAGACTCAGGTGTCATGTGACCCAAAATCTCATCTGTGATTGGATGGTAGCAAAATATTGCTTGCCTCGATCAAACTTGTTCAGATATTGATTTGTCAATAGGAACATTTCCAGCAATCATTGCCTGGCAATATTGCCTGAAAATATTGCCCGTGTATCATCAGCTTAAGCCTACATATTTCCTTATTTTTGCTTATGACCGCAATTGACTTTAGACGAACGACTGTTCACTTCAGACGGTAAAACCAATAAATCCGTAGGTTATATTAGCCTATTTATTTAGGCTATTTCACATGTAATGATACACATTTCCTTATTTTCGCTTTACTTTATTTGTTTATGCATTTATTGCTGTAGCTCTGTAGCTATCTGCGTGCCAGTGTTGATGTATGTTACACACTCGCAGTGGTCCGTGTACACTGGTCCTTTGCTCTCTAGCGCCTCTATTGGTAGTAACCACTGGTCCGCGGACCACATGGAGTGGTTCGTGTACACTGGTCCGTTTCGGCTACAACTGCTGCTCAGCTCCTTGCTAAAAACGGTGACTTTAGCAAGGACAACGTCGCATTGCCTATAGACTGACTAGTGTAGACTCTAGTCTACGTTGGTTCGGCTCTAGCCAGCCCGTTTCTTCCAGTGAACATTTTTGTGTTGAGAGTTTTCACATTTATGTCTGTTCAGGTAACTATACAATGTCCGTACTACCATTGTGCCATTATGTGTAACGTTACCTCGACATTGCGAGGTAGCTAGGCTAACGTTAATTCACTCCCATCAGTCCTGAACTATCCGTTTTATAATTACCATTATAATATAATATACCATTTTGTTCTGTGAAAAACTTTTTTTCAGAGATTCAAATCGGTTTCGAGTTTTCAGAGATTCAACTCTTTTTTTCAGAGTCTCAGAACCTTTTTTCAGAGATTCAACTCTTTTTTTCAGAGATTCAATTCTTTTTTGAACTCGAGAATTGTGACACTGATTTGACGCCATACTTCTGTAGCCTAATCGTAGGATAGAATCTCTGAATTTATTATAGAACACTTTGGATCTTATCGCACAGTCTAACTACAATGAATACAATAGATTATCGTGGCTGCATCGCACAGTCTGACATGCAACAATCGTAAAGGACGGAAGAAATCGCAGTGTGCCAGCCTTTGTATGTAAACTTCTGACCCAGTGGAATTGTGATATAGTGAATTAAAAGTGAAATAATCTGTCTGTAAACAATTGTTGGAAAAATTACTTGTGTCATGCACAAAGTAGATGTCCTAACTGACTTGCCAACTATAGTTTGCTAACATGAAATCTGTGGAGTGGTTAAAAATTAGTTTTAATGACTTCAACCTAAGTGTATGTAAACCTCCGACTTCAACTGTATGTAGCTGTCAGTATTTCAGTGCAAACTAAAGAAAAACTTTTTTGCGGCATTTTTACAAGATTTCTTTACATTTGTGGCACTTTATTTTGACCTAAATTATGAAAATAAACGAATCTAATTTAGACCAAATTTGGCATCTGCGCGAAGGGGTTAAGCACGTGAAAAACTGCTTAATGAGCATAACATATATTTTTCAATTAAAAATGCTTTTGGTCACAGCGACCTGCCGTTTAACTGTACAAATTATTGAGTCTCTATCTCATTGTTTAGGTGCATTAAAGCAGTGTAAAGCAGTGTAGCCTTGTAAAGCAGTTTCGTTGTTAAGCGTTTTAGAATGTCCATTATGTCCCACACATTTGTCCGTGATCTGTTCGAAAAATGCTAGCAACAGGGGCAATGGACTGTAGGCTACTAAAAAACAATTGTTACGTTCACGTTATCTAAAATAACATTATGCCCCCCAAGTAGGCTAATGACATCTATAGGCCTATGCATATCAAATTATACTCCCAAGTATATTTTCCAAATTACCTGTTTCTCCGGAAAAAGCCTTCCTTTATTTGCCAAACCTGGTGACATTTCAGTCTCACAAAACTTGCCATAATTTCCTGGAGAGTTTATGCTTGTGTCCATGCCAACGGAAGAGGTTAAGTGGACAACAACTTAGCCTATGCTATGGGGATTTCGATAAATTAAGACATTTAAAAAATATATATATATTATGACAATATTCATACATAACCGAATAAATTCATGCATTCAGTAATGCTCTGTCGCAAATAGACATTATCATTGTTATTTAAAAGTGTTATTTAGCTAATGGTGCATTCCAATATCCGGTTTTCTAGTGAGAGGTGGCTGGCTTCAGCACATCTAGTTCTGTGGGCACATCCAGTGAGTTTTTCTGGTTTTTCCTAATTTAACAAGTGAGCCACTCACTGTACCGTTCGTATTTCGTTCAGTGTGGGTTTGTCGGACTCTGGGTTGACCACGGCCAGTAGGCTATGTGAGCCTAACAAATAAGAAAGCTAACGTTATAGTAACGTTAGGTGGTTTTTAATGTAACTTACTGTTAATGTAACAGTTAAAGCAGGATCCATAGGTAAGTTGCTTGACAATGTGAGCTCTCATAATATAACCGTAGCTAAATTTAAAATGTAACGTTAGCCTAATCGGCTGGTTAACGTTAGCTGCCTCCGACCTGGACAAATATACTACTTCGTTGGCTTGGTTAACCAGCATTGTAGTGTGTGTGGAGGGCATGGCCATTGAAATCGTTAGCTATCGCGAGTTTACAGAAAGACAAAATAAACAAGTTTGCAAGCAGCAGTAGCTGTATAACTTTAAACGTTGGAATGGGTCCTCTTAGTTTTGATTGCTGTAGCTAACGTTAACTCTAATCCTAGGCACAGTACTTATTAGATGGTAGATGTTAGCTATAGTGATGCTAACAGTCGTTAACCAGCTAACGTTAATTATAGTACAGCAGCTACAAGATGAGGAATGGCTTTCTTCAGTTGAATTAATGGTACCTAGCTAACCGAATAAGTGATTATCCCGCTTATATTACATAGCTAACGTTAGCGCTCATTTTCTTTTTGTAGCATATAGCTACGTTAACTTGGCTAAATTGGTAGCTAACGTTCGGTTGCTTTACTTTAGCCACAACGTTTGTTGTAAGAGGATGGCTCGTGTTTTGTGATTGCTGACAAAACCAATCTACTTAGAAGTCAAAATGTAGTGCTAGTAATTTCCAAATTACAGTGGTGTGTTGCCAATTTTATCAACTTTGGTGAATTAAACTCTGGGATTTTCCATTCTGAGAGCGTCTCGTAGGCTATGCATGCAAGCCACGCAGTTTAACGTTACCTTTATCGCGCACATCGTTTATTTATGTTCGGATTTAGAAAATAAGACAACTTTTTTCAATGAATATATTTATAGACAATAAATTACAAAAGGTTTTCAGCCAATCAACTCTGTGGACGTCACGTAAATTAAGTAACGTTAACGTTAATAAAATAAAATGAAATTGTACAGGTAGAGCAGGCATAGCCTAGCTACATCTGGGTTTGATGTGCACAACGAGGGTCGTGATCTCATAGCTCTGTGAAAGGAATTAATTTTAAAAATCTGAATATTATGTCTGCCCTGACATTTCTTAAAAGGGAATTCCACCGAAAATGATGGAACGTTAGCTGCCCTCCTGATTAAAATGAGCTCTCGGCCAACTCTCCTGTAGTCAATCACTAGAGAGCGTATGTGTGACGTCACTTTTGCTGAGTTCAGTTCCGGAAGTAAATTTCCAGAATGGGGTTTCCCCATTGGGATGTAAACAATCTGAGATTATAAGGTCCTGTTTTCAGTACAACTACAGGACTTCAATATGTTGTACCTATATGACCCTTCTCCCAATCACGGCAGTCCTGTGCAGTTTGGTTTGAAATTGCACGAATTACATGAATTTATATAACCTTGTCCGCTAACTAACTACATTTCCCCACGGTATGGAGTGTCAGCGCGGCGCCTGATTTTACGTCACTGCCCCTTGCCCTTTGAACGTGGACTGGTCGGTATCAGGAATCAAGCTCACTCAAAATTCGAGAGCGGGTACAATCCTTCTGTGTGGGGTGTGAGCTCGCAGACCTCACAGTTCCCAGCATGCACCGCACCTCACAGTTCACTGGCAGCTCCCACCTCGCAGTGTTTGTATCTTTTTAGGTAGGCTACTTTTAGTACCTTTCGTTCTGAGAGTGTTGAAAGATGCAAAGGTTAAAGCTGGAGTAGGCACGTTTTATTGTAACGTTTTTTTTAACGTTACAATTTATTTTATCTTTATATTTTTTCTCAAGAGACCATTCTAAAACGTGCATTTGGCATATTTACTCGTCCTCTGGATGTTTAAAAGATCGAGTAGCCTATTTATGTAATTAAACTTGTTTACGTTGTAGTCGGCTATCAGTATTTTTTTTAATTTAAAAGACGATTACATTGAATACAAAAACACGGCATTTACATTCGCTCAATGTGCAAGGGTATGACAACAAAGGATAGACTACAGTAATATAAATTACTAATATAAACTAAAATACAGCAATAAGGATAATTCAAACAACAGTATTTATGTAGCCAGGTGGTAAATAAAATATATTCCCCACAGGAAAAGCTACAATGGAACAATCTTTTTTGTTCAGAAAAAGGGTTAAAACGAATCTACCTGACCAGGTGGTGGCTCCTGATGTGAAAATTGGGTACATTACAGATACAGATACATTACCACAGAAGCTACGCTAGAAAATACACTGCAACCATTTTAGGCCACAAAAATACCCTAGAAAATACGGCAGTGGGTTTACAATTTCAAGTCCACACAATTGAAGTCCACTCGCACAACGAAGTTGACAATTATTTTTCAATCGCAAATCTAACCTTTTCCAAAAAGCGCCATCTGCTGGACAAACGTTGTAACTGATTGTTTGGCTTCCTCCATTACATCTCCTACATTACTTTGTACATAGCTTTCAAAATAAACACGTTGATAAATTAACATACATTTTAGTCAGGTAAATGGCGGCTCCTGAGCTGAAAATTGATAAATTGCATACATTTTATTTAATTGTTCAAACTGAATGTTACTGAATGGTGTGAAGTGTAGCCTATAGCTAGCCTTCTGTAAAACTCAACAGCCCTCTTTCGTCGTGTCTACTTGTTTATTCCCTTCAGCTTAATGCAGTGGTACCAACTGTTCCGGTTTACCCGTAGTAGCTATGGATTTGACCCTCTGCTACGGTGCTACGAGGAAGGTCATAAATGCTACGTTTTTTAAGGATTTTTCCCCCCCACAAGTTATCTACCAGTCCGATGGCAGAATTTAACTTGGGCATCCAATGAGAAGCCGAAATAGGCGGAACTAATCACGACCGCGAGAGTTCAATAACAGCTGCAATGAAAGCGGTCTTTTTCTCTGTAGCAAGAAGAAGAACATGCGTGAGCTTAGCGAGAAAGTCTAAATTAAATGCAGTGCCAATGGCGACGGCGTCTACCTCAAAGAAAGTTAGGATTTGCCACCAAAAGTTTAGAGATGAGTATTCTAAACTATTTTCGTTTATCAAGCCAAGTAAACTCAGATTTTTATGCGTATTTTAGGCGGGTTGAACGATTTAAAAGAGCACAATAAAACCATCAAACATGGCAGATATGCGAAGGTCGTCAGAGATAACAAATCAATTGACAAAAGGTTGGTTAACCAACAGATTTTTCACTACCGAAGTGAGTGTGGAATTATCAACGCAGAGATGTCATTTACCAATTTTATTTACCTATTGCCGTTTCAGATCACATAGGTCACCTCGTTAAAGCTACGTTTCCGGACAGCAAAATCGCTTCAAAGTATGCGTGTGCAAGAACCAAGACAACTGCTATTACAGAAACCTTGGCAGCTACGTCGACGGCCCACTTGACCACTATGTTAAAAGTCAAGTTTTTCTCACTTGCGACTGACGGCAGCAATGGCAAAGACGCACAATTATATCCAGTTGTTGTACGCTATTTTAATGAAGAAGTAGGTAGGATTGTGACTCAACTTCTTGCATTACCTGCATGCGAAGAGATCCAGTCAACAGGCGAAAATATATTCAAGACGGTTGATACAGTGCTACAGTCATTTAACGTTCCATGGAAGAACTGCATAGCATTTGGCACAGACAATGCTGCTGTAATGATGGGTGTACACAAAGGTGTAGTATCCTTCATAAAGAAGCAAAATGCCGCGATCCACATTCAGGGCTGTCCTTGTCATTTAATACATATAGCTGCACAGAACGCGGCATCAAAGTTGCCATCAAGGATTGACGAATTTCTCATCGACATCTATTATTACTTGGAAAAAAGCAGCAAACGTCAGAAACAACTCCAGCAATGTCAAGACCTGTGTGGTACTCAGATCAGGAAGATCCTGAAACACGTGAATACAAGGTTTGTGATAAGACGGTTTATTTTTAGCCGTTTTTAGCTTGATGTTAGCTGGCAATTAAATAGTAATAATGGCGTGCAACTAGCCAATTTTGTTCCAAGGAAAATATAGCTGTTTAGCAAATTGTATTTAAGGTGCAATTTGTATTTAAGGTGGTTGAGTTTAGGCCCGTGCATTGACAGACTGTTGGACCAGTGGCCCGCACTCATGGAGTTCTCAAAGGTACCATGTGGTCATCAGTTGATTGGTTACAAATGACGACTCATTCAACTCCCTGTATTATTAAGTTGATAACGTTTTATTTCTCTCACCTAAATGTGTAATATAGCAAATAGTAGTCCTTTAATTTCAAATAGTAATAGATTACTGTATTTGAGTTAGGGCCTTGCAGTGTTAAATTAGTGTTTTTTTATTAGGTCAGAGCAAGGTTGGGCAAAAATCCAGGGATGAGACACAAGCCAACATAGCCAGACCTGGGACATCTGCTAGTGCTAAAGGTACCATCTGATTACCCCTCATCTTGTCCATAGCACTGAAGCTATTTGTTACACAAAGAATATAATTTTAAAGTATCATATAAACAGTAGTATGTAAATCATGCAACAATTACTTAATTTGGCTCATTGCATTGGAGTGTAGACTTGGCTGCTTTGAGGTTTTTATTTTTAGTAGGTCTGAGCAAGTTTGTGCAAAAGACAAGGGATGAGCGACAACCCAGTAGCGCTGCAGGAGAGGAACTGTTTGCAGTCGCTGAATCAACTGAACGTATGTTTAATTTTAGTATTAGCATTAGGCTACAAGGATTTAAGAACTCCAAATTATAAATGTCTAATTAATCATCTTATACATTATGACTGCATCAACAATACAATAGTGTCTTAATATGATACAGGCAGTCAGTTTAAGAAATAGTTGGCATTTTACAAGGACGAACTTATGTGGGTCCATTTATTGGAGTATAGGCCCAACGTTGACATCCAGTGCGGTGTCCGTTAACAAAGCCAGACCTGGGACATCTGCTAGTGCTAAAGGTACCATCTGATTACCAGTCATGTTAAGATGTGACAACCATATCTTGGCAATAACAGTGAAATTGATCATGTTCTTATTGAGAATAGAGAATAAGAGTTAAATTCATTATTGCTGTTAGACAATATAATATCGCCATTTCGTTTTGGTGTAACTGGCCTTAGTTACAGATAAGATTTTTATGTAAAGATTAGATCACCATGGAACATGTTGCATATTTAATGTGGTGGTGATTGGGATAGAGGTGTCTGCGTGTGTGTGTGTGTGTGTGTGTGTGAGGGGGGGGGTTCACTGGAGTAATTGGAGAAAATAATTAGTATTTACTCTTGTGTTCCAGAGAAAATCCAGAAGACAGGAACAGTTGGCAAGAAGAGTGGTGTAAAGCCGAAAGTGACAACAGTTAGATTGCCTGATACCAGATTGAACAGAATACAGAGAAGCCTGGAGAGTCCTCTAGTGAAGCTATCCTGTCTCTCCAAGCATTCTTGCCCTGTTTTGAGGGACTGAATACAGTCTTGCTGAGGGATGAGCCATTAATCCATGTTCTGAAGCGAGAACTTGATTCCATGCATTTAATTCTCTTGAGCAAGTTCATTAAGCCTTCAGTAATCACTGACAACAGATAATCTTATGACATAGATGTACAAGATAGAGCAAACCAAAAGGACAGGGAAGATCTTGTCATTGGTGCAAAAACACGATGGTATTTAGAGGAATGCAGTGAGGCGGGGAAGTTGACAAAGGATGAGGGCAAGGAGTTCTTCAAATCAGTCAGAGAGTATTTATCAGAGGCAAGCAATTATATAGCCAGAAAATTGTCAATACATGATGAGGTATTGAAGCATGCTGAAGTGGCTGACATTAGCCAAAGGATGAATGCCAAATTTTCATCCGTACGCTACTTTGAATCTTTGCACAATCTGTTGTCAGCTGACAAGATGGACCAATTGGAGGATGAGTTTAGTGCCTACCAGATTGAAGGCATTGAAGGAATTGATTCAACATGGTGGAAGATAGGCAAGATTACACATGCAGCTACAGGCCAACCAAAATTTGCTCTGTTGTCAATGGTGATGCTTACCATACTGGTAATTCCACACAGTAATGCAGATACTGAGAGTTTTTAGTATTGTTTGTAAAATGAACACAGAATTCTGTCCAACACTATCAAGGCAAACTCTGCAGGCTTTGTGTGTCCAGAAACTGCAGCTTTTGACCATGAACAAGAAATGCTTTGAAGCTAAATACAGTACCAGTGTACTGAGGAAGTGCCACTTACACAAAGCTGCAGAACTGAACTGTTAGCCTTGTGTCTTGAATATAAATACTGATCTAATGTGATCTAATAGCCTATGGCAGGGGTGCCCACACTCGGTCCTGAATATCTACTCACCAGGTGATTTTACTGATTTTAAAGAGGGTTGGGTTAATTAGGAGGTGACTACAATCAGGTGGGTAAATAATTGGTTGAAAGTAAAACGGAGAGTAGATCTTTAGGACCATGTGTGGGCACCCCTGGTCTATGGGGAATTCCCTATGTTAGTGATGGTTAACAAACAAAAAAAAAAAAAGTTAGTTTTTCTCTTACCTTGGAAAATTGTCTAATGGCAGCCCGCCACAATTTAAAGGAACAGTGCTGTGCTTTTCAAAGCCTTGTAGTGGAGCAAATATACAGTAATACAACGTACAGTACTTGATGTAGTAGTTCTAGCCTAATTCACTGACCCTGATTGTTTGACCCTTTCAAATACACATGTGAAATGAATAACAATAACAATAAATCAACAACAATACATTTAGAATGGTCTGAGGTACTTTTTTCGCGTTCACTTTGCCACCGATGACTATGTTCTGGTTTTTATGGGCAAATTCTGGTTTTTCACCCTTGCTGTTCTAGTTTTCAACTCTGCAATGTTGGTACCTCTGGCTTAATGTATTATGATAATCTTTGGATATCAAACTCAACATTTTTCAAAATTTTTGAGAATTGTCAGTTGAGTCAATGTTCATTCAATTTGTAGGCCTAAGTTATGTGGTAAATTAGAGCCAACCACCTTCCCAGAGTTCTGCGCGGCGCAGCAATAGTAGGCTAAGATTGAAATTCTGTGGAATTACACGTGGGGCTACTAACAGTTTAAGTGTTACAGTAGGCTAGTACATTTTGTTTATAAATAGCCATCATGTAGATAGTTATTGAACTAAGTGTGAATTAGCACCATGGAGGATTTTGTGTGGAAATGACGCCCCTTGCATAGTTGTATTGAGCTATAGTTTTCTCACTGCAGAAAAAGCACGTTTTTTTTTTTAAGTCAAAATATTTCAGCCAAAATATAACACATTCCATTACTCGAAAAAGGTGTCCTCTTTTCCTCCACTCCTAAAGTGATGTGTTTTATGTAAATTTGTCTGAAACACAAAGAAAATGTTTTTATTGTTTTAAGTTTTTTGGAATATCCAATAAAATATATTTTTTTCTCCACTCCAAGCACGTCCTGTGGGAGGCGAGGAACATCATAGTCTAGCAAAAAACAACAATAAACCTTCACGTTCACAGATTATGATTTACTCTAGCAAACCACTGGTCCACAAAATGGTCAAGCAACAAATTAAAGTAGGCTAGGCTAACCCCTGCCAAAATAAATATTTACATTATTTACAAATATTTGCAATTGTGATTAATTAATTCTGAAAAAGAGCATGCGGTGCGAGGAATGTCAGAAAGACAAAGAAAAACGAGAGAAATGGTTAATAACTGGTATAATTGCTAGCTGCTAGAAGCTTGCGAGGTGCGAGCTATGAGGTGGGAGCTGTGACCTGCCAGCGAGCTGTGAGGTGTGAGCTGCCAGTGAGCTGTGAGCTGCCACAGCGACTTGCCACTGTGAGCTGCCAGTGAACTGTGAGCTGCCACTGCGAGCTGTGAGGTCTGCGAGCTCACAGCTCGCACAGAAGGATTGTACTCGCTCAATACACTGCAAAACATAGCCCAACCATTTTAGGCTAATAGCATCGACACAAATTTATTTAATTTTTTTAAATAAATCCCAAGCACAAAACAAAGCACAATACAATACATGAGACTACTGTCTCCTTACTAACAAAAAACTAGATGCCGGCCTTTTAGCATCGACACAAATACCCTACAAAATACGGCAGTGAACTCCGGTATTTTTTTTTTTTCCAAAAAGCGTCATCTGCTGGACAAACGTTGTAACTGATTGTTTGGCTTCCTCCATTACATTTCCTGCATTACTTTGCTTAGCTTTTTAAATAAACACGTGGATAAATGAACATACATTTTAGTGAGGTAGATTAGCTTTAACCCTTTTTCTGAATAAAACAGATTGTTCCATTGTAGCTTTTCCTGTGGGGAATGGCTACATACTGTTTTTTGAATTATCCTTATTGCTGTATTTTAGTTTATATTATTCATTTATATTACTGTAGTCTATACGTTGTTGTCATACCCTTGCATACTGAGCGAATGTAAATGCCGTTTTTGTATTCAATGTAATCGTCTTTTCAATTAAAAAAATAGTGATAGGTTACTACAACACTTTAATTACATAAATAGGCTACTCGATCTTTTAAACATTCAGAGGACGAGTAAATATGCCAAATGCACGTTTTAGAATGGTCTCTTGAGAAAAAATTGTAACGTTACAATAAAACGTGACTACTCCTTTGCATCTTTCAACACTCTCAGAACGAAAGGTACTAAAAGTAGCCTACCTAAAAAGATACAAACACTGCGAGGTGGGAGCTGCCAGTGAACTGTGTGAGCTGCCACGGCGAGCTGTGAGCTGCCAGTGAACTGTGAGGTGCAATGCATGCTGGGAACGGTGAAGTCTGCGAGCTCACACCTCGCACAGGATTGTACTCCGACTGCAAAATTCTTAGCAAACTTTTATGTAGCTAATAGGCATTGTTAAATACATATACAACAGATATCTTGACCCTGATAACATTATATATAGCCTACATTATTACTTTTCAAAGTGATCTATGCTGTGTATATTTTATCTGCTTAATGTAGGTGATTTTATAGACTTTGAATGATGACAACAGGCTAGTTCAATAATTTGTGACTTAGGTCAGGATACAGACCAGTTAAACACGTTTAAACATCGTCATATGTTTGCATTAACAGAGGACGCGCACGGAAGCTATGCTATTGCATTTTCAATTTTAGACATTTAGCTGACTGAAGCAGACGCAGTAGCTACAGTTTAGTTTTGCTTTTGCTGTGTCCACTTCGCTAGCCTTACATATTGCTCTATTACCTCGCCAGATCAGCTCAATTTTTAGCTAGCTCTGTCCATTTGTCCAAGTTAATGTTACACAACTTGCTTTGTGTAACTATATCTCGTGAGGTAGATTGCTACATGTGTATTATTAGCCATCTTCAACAAATGATCTGCTAACCTTAGCCACCTAGATCGCTAACTAAAAGAAAATGACACCACGGGAACGGTAGTAAACTTGTTAGCTATGTACGTTAACGTAACGTTAAATATCCCAGTGCTCACAAAGTAACGTTAGCTCTTCAGTTATTGAGACCGCACTGCTGTAACGTTAATGCCGGACCGGTCTTCATTACAACCATATCTGATGTGATCTCAGCACTCCAGGCCAAGGAGGGAGAAGGGTATGGCAAGCCAAATGAGGATTTATTCCATATCCTTGATATCCAATTTACGGTTTCCCACTAGTTGCCCGTTTTTCACAACGTGTTCGACATTTTGTCTTACTAGTTCCAACGAAACCGTTTTGATATCAAAGATTGGCACCTACTAGTCATGCATTTTGAGCCACTAGTTGCACTTTTATTCTACACGTTACACCAGAACCTTACTAGTTGCACCACAGTGCCGACTAGTGGCATAAAGGCCACAACTAGTCAGCCTTTGAACCCACTAGTGGCCTTTTAAGCCTAACGTGTTGCAATTAAAGCAGCACTAGTTAACTAGTGAAGTGGCAACAGTGTAACATGTTAACTAGTTAAGTTGCATAGAGTCCGTATTTTCACCTAACTAGTTAACTAGTTACATACACTTCTCTTCACTAGTTAACTAGTAAAGCCAACGTGTCCACTAGTTAACTAGTTACGTTTTTAGCACATCCACTAGTAAACTAGTTGTAGCAAAATGCTAATTAGGAGGGCGTACAAGGAAGTTGCTTTTTGTAATATGATTGGATGAAGGTTTCGGCTATAGGCTACAATTGCCAGCAGTTTTGGACATCGAATTCGAGTTCCCATTTGTGTGTTTATTTCGAAGTAGGATATATTTAATTGGGAGAGTGGATATTTTGTTAGGAGGGGAAGGTTTGACAGAAGCTGAAGCGCAACCATGGCGGACGGTTGTCTTTGATCCCGTGATAACGCTGTAGGCTATTTAATTTGCGATGTCGATGCATGGGATTGCTCTTTTTGGCAAGAACATAGGCTATCGTAATGAACCAATTACTCGATCATCACGTTTTATTTGAATCGTGGACGAACTGCTAAAATAACTTATTGTGCATTGTGCAAGGCGTGCTGATCAGGCTAGCCTATACAGACCGGTGACAAATTAAGGGTGGTGCTTTGTGTCCACATTACTTGGTTAGATGCAAATAGGCTACCACATGCAAACGCACGGTTTTATTTCGGTTTTAAAAGTAGTTTGTAAACATGAAATGGGTAGCCATGGGGAAACATTTAATAGCCTACATTAGGCTACATGTAAGATAATATGCTGTGCATTGTGTAAATGATTTGTAAACATAATAAATGCTTTACTTTGGGAGTGCTCTAATCCTCATGTTAGCTGTATAAGGAAAACGCTGTTAATTACTACCATTTCAGAATGAGCCTTGACTGTAGGTGAAAAAGGAATTGTAGGCCTATTTGTTTAATGCATTTTTCTGGAAGTAAAATTCTCTTTTTGTCCGCAGAGGGCCTTGTCATGTTTTATTTGCATTCCCTTGAATTCACTTTGTGTGTGATCTTTACCAGTATTAAAGATCACTTATTGTACGTCGCTTTGGATGAAAGCGTCTGCTAAATGAATGTAATGTAATTAAACATTAGGCTACAGTGTCTGACCACAATATTGGTAGTGTTAACAGTTGCAGTGCTGGAATGCACCTTGTGTGGTAGGCTATATAGGCTACTGAACTGATAGAATTCACTTGAGCAAAATGTTGCATCCAGTTAGCCGTTAGTGAATAGGCCTACATCCGTTAGCTTTACATCCTTTTGTGAATGCATCCTTTACCTCTTGTGCTCGTTGCACTTTTTGTATTCGAAACTTTGTAATAAAGAATGATCTATTTTTGATAAACATGACTCTGGTGCTTTACTTCAGGTAAATTGAAAGGTGGCCTGTATGTGCCACACATAGGCTAGTTATTCTGAGTAATCACCACCTTTATCCTTCGATGAAGTTCCATCATGATGGGAGTGGTCTCTTCCAGGAAGACAATGCCCCAATCCACAGGGCACGAGGGGTCACTGAATGGTTTGATGACCGTGAAAATTATGTGAATCATATGCTATGGCCTTCGCAGTCACTATCTCAACCCAAATGAACACCTATGAGATTTTGGAACGACGTTAGGCAGCTAGTGCTCTCCACCACAATCATCAAAACACCAAATGAGATAACATTATTGTGTATCCCGTTTGAAATGTTATTCACTACCATCAAAATCATTCTTGCATTTATACTAGTTTGTACTTGTATTTTTTAATTGAATAGCTAGATAGACCGTCTCAGTGTAGCCTATTCCGGTGGGCCGATCGTCATTCCATGAGCCAAACTCACCACCTAATTAATAAAACTAAAATGTGAGGTTTAACACCGCAGAAAATGTTTGAGCTCTTAAAAACGAACAGTTATATTATATTCCGGTAGCCTATTTTTATGCGATTATGATGATTTGGGGGAGAAATAGCCTATCGGAGGATCATTAAGATTAACGTGATGTAGACATTTTGGCTACACGGCTCTCATAGTATCAACGTTAAGTCAATCATCTGACATTCATAGATTGAACAGTTAAATGTTTAAGCTTTAAAAAAGAGCTCATGCTGAGTTACGATTCAGAATTGACATTTTAAGGCTCTCCAGACCGTTTAAAATATTAACCAATCAGAATTGGAAACGCACTTCCTTGCCCCGCCTGCTTCATTTGCATGCAGTCGACTAGTTCACATGTTCAGCGGAACATTGGGTTACTTGTTTACTAGTGAGCCTGTACGCTGCAACCCACACGTTAACTAGTCATGTTCAAAAGAGTCCACTAGTTCACTAGTTGACATATCCAACTAGGATATGTTTTCCTGACACGTTCACTAGTTCAAGGCTATTTTTCTAACTAGTTCCATTCCATTCTGAACATGTTGTGACTTTTAACCAACATGTTATGCATTTTTGACACTTGTTGTACGCTGCCATGAACATGTTGTGCCTTGTTCAGTACTAGTTGCACACTGTGCATTACTAGTTAGACCATTACTCAACGTGTTCCAATGCCCATTTTTGATATCAAATTTTTATCCGCACTAGTTACCATTTTCTCCGTACTAGTTGGACAAAAATGCTCACTAGTGAACCAATATGCTCAACTAGTTAACTAGTTAAGTTGCAAATTATGTTACATGTCAACTAGTGCACTTGCATAATAATTTGCAACTTAACGTTATCTCATTTTGTGTTTTGATGATTGTGGTGGAGAGCACTATAGCTGCCTAACGTCGTTCCAAAATCTCATGTTCATTTGGGTTGAGATGGTGACTGCGAAGGCCATAGCATATGATTCACATAATTTTCACGGTCATCAAACCATTCAGTGACCCCTCGTGCCCTGTGGATTGGGACATTGTCATCCTGGAAGAGACCACTCCCATCATGATGGAACTTCATCGAAGGATAAAGGTGGTGATTACTCAGAATAATAGCCTTGTGTAGCACATACAGGCCACCTTTCAATTTACCTGAAGTAAAGCACCAGAGTCATGTTTATCAAAAATAGATCATTCTTTATTACAAAGTTTCGAATACAAAAAATGCAACGAGCACAAGAGGCAAAGGATGCATTCACAAAAGGATGTAAAGCTAACGGATGTAGGCCTATTCACTAACAACTGGATGCAACATTTTGCTCAAGTGAATTCTATCAGTTCAGTAGCCTATATACTACACAAGGTGCATTCCAGCGCCGCAACTGTTAACACTACCAATATTGTGGTCAGACACTGTAGCCTAATGTTTAATTACATTACATTACATTCATTTAGGAGACGCTTTCATCCAAAGCGATGTACAATAAGTGATCTTTAATACTGGTAAAGATCACACACACGAAGTGAATTCAAGGGAATGCAAAAAAAAAAACATGACAAGGCCCTCTGCGGACAAAAAGAGAAAATTTTACTTCCAGGAAAATGCATTAAACAAATAGGCCTACAATTCCTTTTTCACCTACAGTCAAGGCTCATTCTAAAATGGTAGTAATTAACAGAGTTTTCCTTATACAGCTAACATGAGGATTAGAGCACTTAAAGTAAAGCATTTATTATGTTTACAAATAATTTACACAATGCACAGCATATTATCTTACATGTAATGTAGGCTACTAAATGTTTCCCCATGGCTACCCATTTCATGTTTACAAACTATTTTTAAAACCGAAATAGCACCGTGCGTTTGCATGTGGTAGCCTATTTGCATCTAACCAAGTAATGTGGACACAAAGCACCACCCTTAATTTGTCACCGGTCTGTATAGGCTAGCCTGATCAGCACGCCTTGCACAATGCACAATAAGTTATTTTAGCAGTTCGTCCACGATTCAAATAAAACGTGATGATCGAGTAATTGGTTCATTACGATAGCCTATGTTCTTGCCAAAAAGAGCAATCCCATGCATCGACATCGCAAATTAAATAGCCTACAGCGTTATCACGGGATCAAAGACAACCGTCCGCCATGGTTGCGCTTCAGCTTCTGTCAAACCTTCCCCTCCTAACAAAATATCCACTCTCCCAATTAAATATATCCTACTTCGAAATAAACACACAAATGGGAACTCGAATTCGATGTCCAAAACTGCTGGCAATTGTAGCCTATAGCCGAAACCTTCATCCAATCATATTACAAAAAGCAACTTCCTTGTACGCCCTCCTAATTAGCATTTTGCTACAACTAGTTTACTAGTGGATGTGCTAAAAACGTAACTAGTTAACTAGTGGACACGTTGGCTTTACTAGTTAACTAGTGAAGAGAAGTGTATGTAACTAGTTAACTAGTTAGGCGAAAATACGGACTCTATGCAACTTAACTAGTTAACATGTTACACTGTTGCCACTTCACTAGTTAACTAGTGCTGCTTTAATTGCAACACGTTAGGCTTAAAAGGCCACTAGTGGGTTCAAAGGCTGACTAGTTGTGGCCTTTATGCCACTAGTCGGCACTGTGGTGCAACTAGTAAGGTTCTGGTGTAACGTGTAGAATAAAAGTGCAACTAGTGGCTCAAAATGCATGACTAGTAGGTGCCAATCTTTGATATCAAAACGGTTTCGTTGAACTAGTAAGACAAAATGTCGAACACATTGTGAAAAACGGGCAACTAGTGGGAAACCGTAAATTGGATATCAAGGATATGGAATAAATCCTCATTTGGCTTGCCATAGAAGGGTCCATCTGCAGACTCGTAGACTGGCCTGTGTCGTGATCGGCCTGAGCCGTGATTACAGGAAGTGCGCAAGTGCGCATGCGCTTACAAGAGGAATGGGGGTGGGGGGGGGGGAAACAGCAGCGTGCAGGTAAAGCCACACTGAAATAAAACAATCCCTCGTAATGAATGGAACCTTCTGAATTTCAAAAGCAATGGTATCTAGCCTACTGAGTGAAAGACTGAGTTATTCACCTGAAGTTCGCTCGGTTGCCAGTTAGTGATAATATGCTAAAGTGTACTAATTTTTATGTGAATGGTACGTGTTGGCTCGGCTTCAGATTGTCAAAACAGCTATTAGATATTAGTGTTAGCTATTACGTGTTACGTGCTTTATTGTTGTAATAAAAGAAAAAAAAATCGGTAACCCTTTGCAATAATGTTACATGAATTGAATTTATTCTCTTAATAAAAATGTACGGTGAAGATTACTGACTCAAGTATCATTCTTTCTTACATATTCCTCACATACACTCAAAAACCTTGTATAAGGAAGTATTGTCTTTGACAGCAAGCTAGAAGCATGCTTGATTGGCTAAAAAGCCACAATGGGGCATTTCGTTTAAAGCTGCAATTAATTAAAAAGGCAATACAACATTAACTATATGGATTAAGAGTGGAAAACAAGGGTGCATCAGATATGTTTAATGATATTAAATCCAGGCTAATGACAGATTTACAAGAGGTCCATTGATGACATAACAAATTCAACATTTGCTTTATCTTAATGGTTCCTTAATTTCCAGCCCTAGATCAGGATCATTGTAGGTCTCATCCCATAAAGACTGCCCACCAATAATGTAATAATCACATTCTCTCAATTTTGTCGATTTTGGCCTTTTTTGTTAAACATCTCCATTCGTTTAAAAATATCGATTCAGTGGAGAAATGCAAATGAGCATAAAATAGTTTTAAAAATTAGATCCAAGGCATTTGAAATAAGCTTACTGTACACATGCCAATCAGAACAGTGTAATTACCCTGAATGGTGTGCCAGAAAAGCATGCATGGTATCAAGAGGTGATTTAAACCACTATGGGACAGATCCAAACAAACTGATAAACTATGTAACATTTTATGCATAGTTGTATGCTAAGGAAGAAAATTTGCTGATGAGGTCACCGGATAGTAGTGTGACACCGGGTCCTAAAACACCTATCAGTGCACCGTCCACTTCACAACCTGGACAGGATGCTGATGGCCTCATGACACAGGTTCTCATTCCACTGGGCATGGCCGCCAGCTTGAGCTGTGCGGAGGGAAGTCCTTTACTCTCTCCTCATTAGGTTCAATTTGAGATGGGTTTTCGAGTGGAAGAATTCTCAAGATAAAGATGAAGGAAATAGCAGAGTCTTCTATTAAATGTAATCTTTTATTAAACGTTTAAACGTTGATTCAACGTGGGAAAACCATAAACCTACGCAGAGGATTCGGAATTCCCCAAACAAAAACAAACATTAGCTTATATAATATAACTCCTCCTTTACGTTACTAATACTCCAATAATATGTGGTAACACCCTTTCATAATATCTTATTTTATCCAATAACAAATTAGGCAAAAAATAAATATGTTATATGACCTGTTCTTACCCTATGCGCTTGGGGGCACTCTTGATCTATCAAATAACATTGTTTGTGACCTCTCCTCCTTTAGTTTTAATCAGACCATGAAATTTTCCTTAATTTCCCTTATTTTTTTATTATTTTCCCACCTGTTCGGTCAGCATGATCTATCTTATCAGCTTAGTTATGGAACACAGGAGGAAAACATTCCTATTTTGACTGGTGTGCTAGATGCCCTCATCCTTGCTGACAGAGAACTATCCTGCACCCTCTCACAACCCCCCATCTAAGTACTTTTCCACTAGATCTTGACTGTATTATTTAATTATTTATAAAAGTTTGCTTATGAGGCTTTCTTGGGCCTACAGAACAGTTTCACAAAACGGCTTACTTCCACATTCCCCCCTTTGAGACCATTCGGTCTCACACTCTCTTGTTGATACTTCGCCTGGTGGTGGGGTTATGTTATGACATTTCAATTGTATGATAAAAATAAACATTTGTAGTTGATTAGTTTCATGCATGCATAATTTAACTAAGTTAATACTTCCTCTAATTAACAGAGGATCTATCAAAAAGTAAATATCAAAAAGTTAATCAAAACGCTACTGTATTTAATGATTTTTAATGATCATCTAATTTTGATTCGCTATAATTATACAAAGATTATATAAAAAGAATTGGATTATACTTGTAATGTCATCTTCCTCTTCTTAGGAGCCCATATTCTGAGAAGCCTGAGGAGAGGTTACTAGCACTTCACTCAGGCGTCTCCTACCTTCTTCGCCCTTTTCCTTAATCTATTTATGTGTCTGGTTTATCTATCCTAAGGGCCTTTAGTCAGTTGGGGCTTTATTATGTCCCCTTTGAGTTGTTCTTTTCTTCCTGTACTGTAGTCAGTATATGTGATATGTGTGATCATGGGGTGTCAAATGGATAAATCTATTCTGACTATTTATCATGGCCATGAGTGCTAATGGTAGACCTTGTACTCATCTCATCCCTGTTTGCCTACATATTTTCTGTAATTTAGTTTTTAGAACCATTGTCGCTGCTCAGGGTCTGACAGACCCCGAATCTGGGGAAAATTTCTCTTGCCAAGGCTTTAGCTACAGTTTTAGAATCCGCATGCGCAGTGGGGAATGCTTCTACCCATCTTGAAAATATATCAATGATTACTCGACAATATCTTTTGCCTTCCGCACGATCGATCATATCTACATAGTCCATTACCAAATGGGTAAATGGACCCACTGGTGGTGGCATAGAGCCTGGTGTAGTCGGTATCCCTTTCTTTATGTTTACTTCCTGACAAATTTTGCATCTTGATATCATGCTAGTATAAACCAATGTTTCTGTATTTCTCTCATCATCTCCCCCTTGCAGAGTGGCCAGCACCATGGGCAGCTCTGCAAATGACCTCTATTACTGCGCTTGGTGCGATTGCTTTCCCTGTACATTGCCGCCATATTCCTGTAGACTTATCTAACCCACATCCTCTATTTTCCCATTCCACCTTTTCTGACATTGTAGAAGCCTCTTGTGCTTGTACATTCAGAAACACCTGTTGATCTGCTGTAGGCCAGTACTCCAACTCCTCTGCTGCTAGTTTTGCAGCTTTATCTGCATAATCGTTTCCTGCTGACACAGGGTCTGTTCCGCCTGTATGTGCTACGTTCTTTTACCTCAAAAATGTTTTTTATACGGTTTCCCCCTGCAGTGAGAAACCCTCGTCTTGCACATATTCCCCAAAATGTGTACTATATACCCCACAAGCATACGCTGAGTCACAGTAGATATTAACGGTGTGTCCTGTACCCCTTCTACAGACTCTTGCTAGGGCTACCAGTTCTGCTTGTTAGGCACTTGTCCCTGGGCTTAGAGCTGATTCTTCGATCGTTTGATATGTCCATGGCTCTTCTTGTCATACTACAGCATATCCGGCTCTCCTTTTTCCTGTGTGGGGATCAAAGGATGATGAACCGTCCACAAAGAACACGTGGTCCGGAGCCACCAGTGGTTCTTGGTGTAGGTCTTCTCTTGCTCTTGCTTCTGCTTCCACCATTCTTTCACATTCATGTGGTTGGCCTTCTTCTGGGGTCATTATTAATTCTGCTGGGTTCACAGCTTTGCATCTGATAATGGTCAATCCTGGCTGTGTGAGTAGGATCTCATATCCTGATATTCTCCGATGAGTTAGGGACGATTTCCCTCTACTGAGTAGTGCTTCTACTGCATGTGACACATACAGGGTAACTTCATGCCCTGCCGTTATTGGCGTTGCTTGCCTTCTCTACTGCAAAGGCGGCTGCTGCCAGCCCTTTTCTGGAGTCCTCTTTTTACAGCATCTAGTCTCGTACTGTAATAGGCAATGGGTTTGTATCTTTCTTGCTCTTTTTGGGTCAGTACTGCTGTGGCAAACCCCCCATTTTCTGCACAGAACAGGTGGAACTGTTTGTTGTAGTCTGGGAGTCCCAGAGTTGGAGCTGTTTGTAATGCTTGCTTAAGTCCAGTGAAAGCTGATTCTGTCTCTGGGAGCCATTCAATTTGGTGTCTTCCTGCTTTATTTAGGCACAAATCTCTTAGTGGCCGTGCCATTTCCGCATAGTCACAAATCCACTGCCTGCAGTACCCCGTCATTCCTAGGAATCTTTGCATTTCTTTCACCGTTCTCGATCTGGGCACCTTCGTAATTGCTTCAATTCGTTCTGCTGAAATACTTTTGCACCCTTCCTTAAGAGTATGACCCAGGTATTGCACTTGTTCTTGACAAAACTGTTACTTTGACTTGGATACTTTGTGGCCTTTTAGTGTCAGTTCTTGTAACAGTTTCTTACTGTCCTCTTTGCATGCAGTCATACTTGGGCTGCATAGGAGAAGGTCGTCCACGTACTGGATGAGAGTGCTTCCCCCTTGTGGCGCAAAGTCTGCTAGGTCATTTCCGACCATTTTATTGAATAGGCTAGGGGATTCTACATATCCTTGAGGCAGTCTCTGATAAGTGTACTGTTGCCCCCTGTATCTATTAAAAAGTTGCATGTTTTCCCTCTTATGAGAATTTCAATTTGTGGTTCATTTGTGGCACAGCTGGATGTTATAGATAGCATTTCCTTTGCTTCACACTCTCCCTCTGCTCCTAGGGGTGTATGATTCTCAAGGCATCCCTATTGAAGGGGATTCTGTTGGGGACTCATTCCCCATTGTTGTTGTGGCTGCTGTGGCTGCCATCCCTCCTGCTGCTGCCCATACATGTTTTGCTGTGGGGTCATTGCTATCTGGTTCTCGGGTCCTTGATATGATGGCATTGGCAGGTACGATGGCCACCACCCAGGGTTTGCTCCTTGGTTCATGCGGCCTCTTGATTGGAATCCTCCTCTTCCTCTTCCTCTCTGACAGTTCCTGGCCCAGTGTCCCATCTTTCCGCATTTCTAGCAGTCTTTCTGCTGCCACTGGCCCTGGTTCATCCATGGGAACACTGGAAATTTGGTCCAGCCCATTCGATGGATGGGCCCTGTCCTCCTTGGACTTGTTGTGAGGGTGGGGGTGCCTGTATCTGCTGGGTTATCACTGCTGCTTGAATTCCCTGATCTTCTTTCTCCCTTTCGGTTATCTGGAAAAGTAACAGTTTCTTCTTTAGAGATTTATTCTGCCCTTCTGAGGTCTTCATACTTTCTCTGTGCAGCTTCATGTGGTGGACAAGATGGGCTCTTTGTTTATCCCAATTCTCCTGGGAAAGCCCCACAACCTTGCTTAGGGCCTTTATCACTGGTTCGGGCAATGCTTTACACAACATGTGAAAGAACATTGTCGATGTTCCTTGTGATGCATCCATGTCTCCTGCATCCTGTTGATAAAATCATGGATGTCCTCTCCTTCTTTTCGTTCTGCACTGTTATATCTGCAAGGCTTGATTTATGTGGAAACACTCCCCTCAACGCGGCCCACACACATGGTCTGTGCCTGCTGAATGCTTCCCCGTCCATCTTGTGAGTGTCCATAATTCCTTTCAGGCCTGCCAGGTCCATTATTTCAGTGACCTGGTGCCCCACACATCTTACTAGTAGCTGCTTAACATCTCCCATGCACAGGGGCAGGTGAGTCATCTTCATCTCTACCTTCGCTATCCATGGTCCTGCTCCCTCTGTTATTTTTGGTAAATCCTTGACCATGTTCTCCAGGTCCATTGATGACCATAGGGTGTACTTAGTGAGTGGCTGTTGTCTCCCTGGTTGGGGTAGGACTTGCAATGGGGCCAGGAAGGTTTCTTCATCCTCTTCGTCTCCTTCTTCCCCTGGATTGTATCGATCAGGTGCTTCTTCTGCCGCTCTTCCTGAGGATTTTGCTGGCACTGTTCTGGATATCACTACTGATATCGTAGACCTGCTTCAATTCTTGAACTCGTTGCTGCGAGTACCCTCCTTCGCGCAGGAATGCTTGTTCTGCTTTTTTCACCTCCTTTAGGGTTTGTTTCAGCATTTCCTTTGTCACTTTCTTTTTCTTCCTTTCATCTGAGTCTTCACTATTAGAGGAGCTTGATTCATCTTTGGGAATGGCAGTTGACCTTAGTTTCACTTTCCCTTTGATGTCATATTCTCCTCTCCTTGGGTCTCTTCCAGACATCTCATCCTCTACTTCTTCCATTACCTGTTGATATCCAGTGGCACATCCTAGCTTGCTGCTCTCTTCAGATCCATGGTGTGCCCTCGGCGATTTGACTGTTTCTTTCTTGCATCTTGTCATTCCCTGATTCTCTGGCCTGCCATGAGGTGTGTGGAGGTGTGGGCATGGTGTGCTATTTTCAGAAGTTCCCTCGTTTCCTCGGCTGTCACTCTGGGCTGTCTCTGATTCTCCTTCTTCTGGGCATGTTGCTGTACCTTTTGATCTTATTAAAATGGTTTCCAAATTCCCTTGTACATCCAGGGTCCCTTTCACTTTCAACTCTGGCCTCATCCTCACAGTAGTCTCAGGCCCCTGGCTCAAATCTTCTTGTTCCCCAGTGCTAGTGCTGTTCAATAGGGGATACAGACCTGTAGCTCCATTCGCCGGTCGCCATCCTTCTGGTGGTCTCTCTGATGCTGCTGGCTGGGGGTTCACTTTCGGCTGGGGCCCCTCCTTCTCCACAGTCGCTCTCCGTCTGAAAGACTAATTTTTCCATTGATTTAGATGTGCTCTGTAAGTTCACAACTTTCCTTTCCGGCTCTTACTCTCCTTACTACACAAAATTGTTTCCACTGATTGCAGGTATTGAAGCCCAAAAGTGCCTTCCTTAGGCCATACCAAGGGACCACCTCTTGTCCACTTTTCCCATTTTTTCATAGTCTTCTCATAGTCTGTTTGAAATAATTCACTCATGCAGGAGAGAGGTGTCTTTAAAGTCTCGCCCTTCCGCGTTTTCAAATCCTTATTTTTCTTTAGCCCATGCAAGCTTATTCTAGTTAACTGAAAGTGAAACTAAAACTGAAACTAAAATAAAAAAACATTTTAGTTAACTGAAATAAAAATAAAAAGTTACTTTTAAAACTAAACTAAAACTGTACTGTAGTGGTGCAAAACGAACTGAAATAAAAATAAAAATGAATCATGAATTCTTTTTAGTTTTAGTTTTTGATCCTCTTCCTGATCTGTGATCTGAAATCTGGATTGCATATAGAGTAATTTAAAACATTCTAAACCAATATTTAATTTCTCTCCCTCTAAATTAGAAAGTGAAATTAAAAACTAATAAAAATAAAAACTCAATGAAAAACTTACAACTATAATAACTTTGCCTCCATGTTTTCTTTTTAAAATAAAATTGAAAAAATAAAAATAAAAATATTAAAAAAATAAAAACAATTAATTTATTCTTATTATTTTTATAATTCAGGGGACCACTCTGTTCTTGGTAGCCACGCCTTTACCTTTAATCCTGTTAGTTCCCACTTAGTGACTGTGACTCGCGTGGCTTCTCCACCTGAATGCCCCTGAGCTGACTTCCCCTCTACCTCTTCAGTTCTCAATTCCCTCAATGGAGTACACACCAGCCAAACAGCTCCGTCTGCCCACCAGTCTAAACATATTTCAAATGTTTCTCCTGTTTCTATGGCCTTGGGCATAACAATCCCTGAATGGCAACCACACAGAGATTTCACTCCATATAACTGTTCTCGTGTTAATCATTCTCCCACTGTATCTTTTCCCACAATAACACACAATAACATACACATAATATTTCCACTTTTCTAGTGGAGTACTATCTAAGTAAAACCCTGTTATTTACATAATTTCCTTCAGCATTATATACAGCATCCAAAATACAACAAATTCTCATATAATGTTAGCACACCTTATCTTTTTTCTATTGTTCTCCTGTTACAGTATTGTTTAATCGATTATGTTCAGTTTGATTGTACAACCCGTGCATAAAGGCTAACCAGCCCAAACGTATTGTAAAATACAATAATAGCACAACCCAAGGAACTATCAAACCTTGAGGTACACTTTTTGGAGGCGGTATTTGTTCTAATTAGATTAATTGAGATATATGTATATACATATAGTACTATTTACAAAAAATTATAACAAAAATTATAGTATTATTAACAATAGTAAATTATTTGGCCACACAACATAACTTTTTTTTTCTTTCTTTTTTTCTTTTTTCCACAACACTGCTTCCCTAATTGTCCCTACCGTAATATAGCAGTGGCAGTATCTTTCAACTGCTTCACTCTATTCACCGTTTGTGGCGGACTGTTTGAAGGGAAAGGCGTCCCTTTACACACAACCTCTACGCGACCCACAACCCGGAATTGCTCGTTATTTCAGAGTTTTTGGTTAGCTAACTTGGAGCCCATTGCTCCCCCACAGTGTTGTCATCACAAAATCACACTCAGAGCTCAAACTTTTTCTCAGAGCTCAAAAATCACAAAATATCACACAACACTCATGCTTATTTCACTTAATCACAATAATTTTTCTACCTATTTATCCTATCCTATTTATTTAATTATTAAATTATTATTATATATTTTTTTTCTCTCCACTCACCCACTGGAGCCCCGTCACCGGTGTAGGACCACACTTGGGGCCAACGGAGTGCGGGTAATTCCTCTCTGCAGACTTTTTATGAAAAAGGTGTCTGCTTACCTCTCACTATTGACCGGTCTCTAACTTGAAGATAAAACACCGCACGCCGTTGGTTCCCTCCTGCGGTCCTCTCCGGGATCTTGGACTCCTGCCTGGCTTGCCAAATAGGGAAGTCCTTTACTCTCTCCTCATTAGGTTCAATTTGAGATGGGTTTTCGAGTGGAAGAATTCTCAAGATAAAGATGAAGGAAATAGCAGAGTCTTCTATTAAATTTAATCTTTTATTAAACGTTTAAATGTTGATTCAACGTGGGAAAACCATAAACCTACGCAGAGGATTCGGAATTCCCCGAACAAAAACAAACATTAGCTTATATAATATCATAACTCCTCCTTTACGTTACTAATACTCCAATAATATCTGGTAACACCCTTTCATAATATCTTATTTTATCCAATAACAAATTAGGCAAAAAATAAATATGTTATATGACCTGTTCTTACCCTATGCGCTTGGGGGCACTCTTGATCTATCAAATAACATTGTGACCTCTCCTCCTTTAGTTTTAATCAGACCATGAAATTTTCCTTAATTTCCCTTATTTTTTAATTCTTCTCCCACCTGTTCGGTCAGCATGATCTATCTTATTAGCTTAGTTATGGAACACAGGAGGAAAACATTCCTATTTTGACTGGTATGCTAGATGCCCTCGTCCTTGCTGACAGAGAACTATCCTGCACCCTCTCACAACCCCCCATCTAAGTACTTTTCCACTAGATCTTGACTGTATTATTTAATTATTTATAAAAGTTTGCTTATGAGGCTTTCTTGGGCCTACAGAACAGTTTCACAAAACAGCTTACTTCCACAGCTGCTGCCCGGGGCCAGGGATGACTCACCCCCTGGGGATCACCTGCAGTTGGCCTGTCGTCTGGCCTTGGATGACCACCGTCAGGCCCTGGTTCGAGAGAGAGCTAGCTACCAATCAGGGCAACTATCTACAAACAAAATATCCTCCCCGTAGAATAAATCCCTCCCTGTCTCTGCATGTGCACTGGAGCATAATTTGGTGGGAGGGGCTTAGGAGGGAGGAGAGCAAAAGGGGAAGTCTTTTTGCCTTCTATATTTTCAAACTTGCCTACTGCAGCTTTAATCCTATTTCCCCAATATATTGCTTGTAGTGACTAAGGTTATTTCATTTATCCAAATGGTTGGCATTTCAAATAAAAAATTGTATAGATAGGCTATGCTAATGATCCAGTGTACACATTCTGGTTTCATTATGGATCAAGCTATTTTCTCTTTTAGATCAATTTTGTTCATCGTATATTAAAAAAAGTCTAATTTGTTCTATTCAGTACTTTTTAAAAAATTGTGGAAGAATGAATCCTATCCAGGATTGTTACGGCCAGGGCTGGTGACTGAACACAAAAGGGACAATAGATAACAAGGGTAGTGGATCAAAAAGTTTTATTTTATTCATAATATCTTACAACATACAACAGTCGTGTAACAGCAGGGACATGCTGTCGCCGAGTGTGCGAGTGGAACCGGCCTCAATTTAAATGTCCCACCCAGGTGCAGCCAATCACCATAACTGCTATCCGGGAGAAAGATATGTAGATAGAGAACAGTTAGAAAAAAACATGCATAGTGACATTTGCCACCCCCAGGAATGGAGGGACGTATCAACAATGTGATGGTCATCCTGGATCAACATTAGCAAATCTATCCAGATTCAACAATGGGATGATCATCCTGGAAAAACATTAGCAAATCTATCTATCAAAATTATTAGCAAATCTATCAAAAACGACTCCGACGTTTAAAAAAAAAAAAAATAAATAAAAATAAAGTTACTCACGCATAGCCTACAGAGCGCTGTCTATTAATAAGTCCTTGATTCCAACTTGCAAAAACTAGGCCTGCCTTTAAAAGTCTTGATATCAAAATGTGGCCAAGTTATAACTAACAATATTGCCTATCGTAGCTCACACTAAATAAACTAGCTCTATTCCAAAGCAATGCTATCCAAACTTTCCTAAATTATTTAATGCAACTTGGCCCTGTGTTTCTTCATGTGAGCATGTGAAGAGATTGTGCCTCATGGAACAACATATGATTTAAATGAATGTTTTTAACAGTTGATGAATAATTACACTCCAGAAAGGATATGGTTATACTTTGTTAGCAAGTTTACTTTAGAAAATGTACAGGTTTTAAAATGTTGTGCTGCTACAGATTTCTTTACAATTCACAAACAGACATTTATATCAAGAAACATGTACAATAGAGAAAGGGGGGATGAATAAATAAATGCAGATAAAAATGAGTAATATTTTACCTAGAAAATAGTGTACATATAGCATTTTTACAAACATATCCAGACATGTTTGTGGGTCAGCTGATGGCAAATAAGTAATAGTACTAATTTTCTTAACATAATAATAGTTATGATATTTGCGAACAGAATTTTGTGAACACAAGGATATTTATACTCTGTAGGACCACACAGGTTTTGATAGAAATTCCAAACAAATAAATAAATAAATACATAATAATAATAATACATTTTATTCATTCTGTGCTTTTCATAGACCCAAAGCAGTGGATGCAGACAATTGTTCAAACATGCCCTATAGTGTAGTAATTTTTCTGTTTAATTTCTAAGTGCAACACATCTGAATCAGAGTATTTCCACTATAAATTATTCTCATTTTGCAGTTTGATGTGGAACATACAGTTTCATTGACCACATTCTCTTGAGATGGTAAGATGAAGAAACACAGGGCCAAGTTGCATTAAATAATTTAGGAAAGTTTGGATAGCATTGCTTTGGAATAGAGCTAGTTTATTTAGTGTGAGCTACGATAGGCAATATTGTTAGTTGTAACTTGGCCACATTTTGATATCAATACTTTTAAAGGCAGGCCTAGTTTTTGTTGCAATTAAGGACTTATAAACCCCTTTCACACATGCAGCCTTATCCGTAAATTTTCCGGAACATTGCCAGATAGGGGTCATGTGTGAATAAGTGCCGAAGTCGAAATTCCGGAATATCCGCGCCGGCAATTTGCCGGCAAAAGACCTAGTGAGATTTCCGTAAAAGTTCCGTATCGATGTGATGTGTGAACAAAGCCAGAACATTACCGGATCAATCACGCACAACATTCTGACGTAAACACGGCGACGTGAGTGAACCCATCACAAACCTATTGACCTCAAACGACCTCGATCGCCTCAACCCTGACAGCCTTAAACAGCAACATTATACCATGTCTAACTGGAGTGACTCAGAAATTGTCGAGCTTCTCATCATCCGTGCTGAAGAAGAAATATGTCGTAATCTGTCGGGTACCGTGAAAGACGCAGTCGTCTACGATAAAATAACAACCTCGCTAGGTGCTCGCGGCATTCAACGGCAAAAGACGCAGGTAATCAGCAAACTGAAATACCTGCGAAGACAATTTTTAAAAATGAATGACTACCACAATACGAGTGGGAACGACCGAGTGAACTGGCCCTACTTCCAGATGTGCCAAGCCATCTGGGGTAACAGCCATTCGGCGAGGCCTGTGGCAATCACAGGCAGTTTGACTTTGAATAACGTTAACGAAGTCGAAGAAACTCCTCAAAGTTGCCCCACCTTGACGTCTGATGCTAACGATGCTAACACTAACAGTACCAGTCGAGACGGGGTTGACGAGACCGGTGAAGACACCGAGGAATCTGCTGCAGAAAGTAAGTAACGTTAACGTTAAGGATCAAATGACAGTCAGCTGAAAAAAACAAACATTGCTTACAAATAATGTCTGAATTGTAACATTGAAGTTAACGTTGAAATCGCGGTCCATTGCTGTGAATGCTGTATTAGCTAGGATACGTTAACGTTACTTTGTTGCACTCGCAATGATCACCTGTGTAAAAGTTGTAAACAATAGCCTCGTGTTTACAACTTTTACCCAGCTGATCCTTGCGAGTGCAACAAAGTAGGCTAACCTTAACGTATCCTAGCTAAAGCAGTATTTGTCTTCTCATTGACCAGAGGGAAAAAAAAACATTATGTTGCTCATTAACACATTAAGGATAGAGCTTGCATGCCAAATGCTGCTGTACTGTATAAAGCTGATTAATGATATCTATTGTGCTTACTATTTTTTAGGAACCATTCAACCTCCAAGGAAGAAGGCCAAAAAGAGCAGCAAAATGGACCTAATTTCCAAGTCCATAAATACATTGGTGGCCAATATGGAGAAAGACCGAGATCAAGACAATCTTCGTATCCAGGAGCAAAGGGAGTACGAAGAGAGTCTAAGGAGAGAAGCGAAGGTCGAAGAGAGGGAGGAAAGAGTCATGCAAATGGCAATGTGGAAAAGCATGCAGGAGTCCCAAACAAACATGTTCAGGGAACTCCTGAACCGCCTGCCCCTGCCTACACCTCCACAGCCATTCTACCCACCGTTTCAGCAGAACCAGGGACCTCCACCTGGTTGTAACACCTACTCCATGCAGCCATACACACCGATACAATCCTGAGGATGAGTACAACCCTCCATCCACATCATCATCATTCCTCTTAGACTTGGAAGAGTAATTATTTGCAATGAAATGGACGTTTTACCTTATTTAACTTGTTTAATAAATGTTTAATTGAATACCTGCCTCACAATTTATTAACACACTTTTCACATTTTTTTATCTGAAATCCTACTGCACCAAAAATAGGGTAAATATACTAAAACAAGCTAAAAGGTAAGCAAGCAGGGAGTGAAATTAACACCAACCACCAGCGAAATGCTGGTAAATCTTTAGCAGTGGCTGGTAAATTTTCATAATCTACCAGCCACTTGTCACTTGTCTTGTTGGTAATTGGTGGTGTGAAAATAATGAAGAGGAATAACACACAAGAGCAGGAAGAATTTCTTATACAATATCTTGTATTAGAATAATAAATAATGAACACAATTATTATGCAATGAAATACCAATAAGTTGGAAGTAATTCATTAAATATAAAACAGACTCAATTGTCATCAGTGTATCTCGAATTGCTTGTGTAGTATGGAAGCCTTCATTGCACTCCATGGCATCAGGCTCTGCAGGAAGATCGCATGGATTAATATTCCAGTCAGGCAGAAAGTTTTCCTTTTTGAGTTGGCAAACATTGTGCAAGATGCAGCAAGCCATAACAATGTAAGACATGATTGTGATGTCCACATCGTTGCGCTTGAGAAGGCACCTCCAGCGGCCTTTGAGGCGCCCAAAGGCATTTTCAACCACCATCCGAGCCGAGCTCAAGCGGAAGTGGCGCTGCTCTGGTGTCAGACGGTGGTGGTTGGTGAATCCTTTCATGAGCCAATTCTTTAAAGGATAGGCAGGGTCTCCGATAAGATGCACTGGTATCTCGACTCCATTCACCACCATAGATTTCTGTGGAAACAATTTGTGAAAAAAAAGAAAATCTAGCAACTGTTTACTTACCTTGTGGTCTATATTGATTGATTGAGAAAGCCATAACAACACTTTGCTCAATGAGTAGAGCGCTGAATACACCTTAGAAAAATCTCAGAGCGGTCAAAAACGTCTTAAAAGTAAATTTTTGTACTACTTTGGATTACAGCAAGCAACAAACGCGGTCATATCGGTGATTAATAATAATAATTAATGATAAGCAAGATTACTCAGTAATATTTAAAAGACTTTGAGTGACATACCTCGCGGGGGAACAAATATCCATCTTGGGCTTCGGCCGTTAGATAGATAAAGGAGTTGGCCAATACTCTTGCGTCGTGGGTACGCCCGGGCCAACCTACGTACACATCTGTAAAACTAAGAAAAATAATAGTATGAGTGCAGTTTGTTCATCACATCAGAGAGAGAACCCCTCCCATCCATTTCTAGATTTTAGTGGTATATGCCTACTACTACTACTAATAATAATAATACATTTTATTTATAAAGCACTTTTCTCAAACTCAAAGTGCTGTACATACACAATAAATACCAGTACATTAATAATACAAATTACAGACTACATGTATAAACAAAACATAACAATGTAACAAATTAGGAGAAAACAAACAATTTAAAACCAAAATGCTAAAGAAGAAAAATAAAATAAAAATGATAGTTAATAAATTAGAATACACATACATTAAAACTAAACATTTTGTCTTTTTAAGACCTCTCTAAAAATATGGGTTTTTAAACCAGATTTTAAAGGGTCAGTACTTTCTGCATTACGGGCAGTAGGGGGCAGGGCATTCCATAAACGGGGGGCATAGCTAGAGAAGGCTCTGTCTCCCATAGTATGCATATTAGTTTTGGGCACCACAAGTATGTTTTATTCAATCACTCAGTTATGTCATAACCATGCCCTCAAATGCCACATTACCAACTGCATTAATTACAAAGTAGCTTCAATGTAGCTAGCAACATTTACTGAATATCGTTATTTACTTTAGATCACTATTAGTTTAGGATTCAACACTTACCAGAAATTGTGGTCCACAACAGCCTGCAACACAATCGAATGCCACCCTTTGCGGTTGTAGTAGGCGGCCTGGTCCTCCTGGGGTGAGATGATAGGAATGTGGCTCCCATCTATGGCACCAGCACACATCTTGTATCCACGCGCTTCAAACCCCTCGATCGTGTTTTGAAGACGTTCTCCTTTTGGCAGACAGGTGAACCTTTTGCACAGGGTCTTCAGTGCAGATGTCACCTGGCGTACTAGCGTACATACCGTTGAAATCCCCACACCAAAAAGACAGGCAATCGTCCTGTACTCACTCGGAGTGGCATACCACCACAAGACGATTGCCAGTCTCAAACGAGGCTCAAGTGGTTTCCGCCAGCCCGTGGTTTTTCGCCTGAGGGATGGTTCTATGAGATCTAAAACGTAGTCGAAGGTTTCGCGTGACATACGGAAATGCTCCCTCCACTGCCCGTCGTCAAAATTATTAATGACACTAGACCAGAAGACTTTGCCATGGGGTCGCTCCCGTACCCACATTCGTCTCGCCGAGCCCCGAGCCACATGAAAGACTCGTACAGCCTCCAGCCGCCACAGGCGACGTCTCCGGCTTTGTGCCAAGCTAAAGCGGAGTTGTTCCCGACTTATCCTGATTTTTTCGTTACGTTTTTGTTTACGAATGGTGTTTCGTGATTGGAACAGATGCATTATTGCCAGCGTTTGCCTCGAAAATGTATAAATTAACAAGAGTAACTGTAGTACAACTGCACACTCTGTCACTTCATCACCCGCCATTTTTCAGTAGTAAGTAAGCCATATAGACTGTATAAAAATAAGTAAACAAACGTATCCTAGCAACATAGGGTAGAGCGTTGGTTGTATGAACGCTACCAATTACGGAAACCTCACTAGGTCTTTTGCCGGCTCTTATTCACACATGACCCCTATCTGGCAATGTTCCGGAAAATTTACGGATAAGGCTGCATGTGTGAAAGGGGTTAATACGGAACATTCCGGAATATTGCTGGATCAACTTTTCCGGTAATGTTCCGTATTGCATGTGTGAAAGAGGCTATAGACAGCGCTCTGTAGGCTATGCATTATTCTACATCGATACTCTACATCAGGAGTATGTTAAAATCAGCTATAATTGTTCATCACTGGTAGAACAATAGCAGTCAGTCTGAAAGTTTGACAATAGAGGGTAGAACAAAGCCCTTGGTTTGACTACCAAAGACTATCTGGTAACACTTTACAATAAGGTTACATGAATTGGCATTAACTAATGTAGTTGTTAATATTAATTAATGATGTACAAATATATGAACAAAGTATTTTCAAACATTAACAAATGGTTTGAAATTACAAACCATTAGTTAATGTATTTGTCAACCGTTTATTAACAGTAGGCTACAATCCGTAATGGCTGTGCCACGCTGTGTTTAGCTGAATAGTAGACTACAACAACACGAGCTGCTACTGACAACAACGTTTCATCTTCGTCCTCGGTGGCTCATCCGAAGTTGATTCAGAAGGTGACATGATGTTTTCTAGCTAAGAAAATTATTAGCTAGCTAGACCACGTGTATAGGCTACACATGTCTGACCAAAACAACAGCAGCAGTAGTGAGGCGGAATTCGATTACGGATTGCAGCATTATTAACTAATGATAAATTAAGTCCATTATCATGGGCTAAACTTAAAATTACCATAACGGTTAACAAATACATTAGCTAAAGGTTTGTACTTTCAATAAGGGTATTAAATAATGAAAAGTTAATCGAATGCTTTGTTAATGGATTTGTACATCATTATTTAATGTTAACAACTACATAGCTCCATTAGTTAATGTCAATTCATGTAACATTATTGCAAAGTGTTACCGACTTTTTTTTTCTTTTATTACAACAATAAATCATGTAACATGTAATAGCTAACAATAATAGCTTATCACTAACTGGCAACCGAGCGAACTTCAGCTGAATAACTCTCAGACTTTCACTCAGTAGGCTAGCTTTTGAAATTCAGAAGGTTCCATTAATTACGAGCGATTGTTTTATTTCAGTGTGGCTTTACCTCCATGCTACTCTTTATGATTTTTTTCCTTCGTCTTGTAAGCGCATGCGCACTTGCGCACTTCCTGTAATCACAGCTCAGGCCGATCACGACTCAGGCTGATCATGAGTGAGGCCAGTCTGCGAGTCTGCAGATGGATGCTATTGGCAAGGAGGACCGAGCCAGAGACCCTCCCCCAGGGGGAGACAACAATCATTGGTCTAAAACGCGTAACGCCTCAGAGAGACCATAGGCTGTTTCGGGCTGTATTTTTTGAGTGTAAGTCAATGGAGAAGATCCCTTAGCACCCTGAACAAGCTTCTGTTTTGTGGACACTATTCATAACATAATAAATTGACTGCCTTGTCGCTCATCTTCAACATGTTTGTCATCACATATTAATTTTGGGGCGAGCTATGTTGTGTCTACTATGAAAAAAATACTGTTTTGTGAGATGCGAGACAGTAGGGAATGTTGCAGCAGAAACTGGGATAAGTAGGCTATCACCCAAACTGTGGGATAAGTATCTCAAATCGATTGCTCCATGCCTGTATACCATTGTTTAATAATAAAATATAAATCCGTGTTAGGTTGTGTGTCTTTGTTAGCGAGTCCGTTTTTGAAAGGATGTTTAACGGTAACTTATACCTTCGCTAGCTAGCTAATTGGCTACATAGCTAAACATCCAAATTTGCGCTTTTTTCTACTCTTGGAATTGTATTCCACAAACATTCTACCAAAATATCAGTGTATAGATCACATCGCCATGCCATGTCTACATGCAGCAGTAACGTTAAATTGTAATAATAGGTCGAGACAAGGACTTTTTTTAAATAATTTTTTTATTTCCTTCCGATGATTTGCAGTAGGCCCACGTTACATAGGCTAGCTAGGTAGCACCTGTAAAAACGGTTTCCCTTCCCACAAACATTCTACCAAAACATCAGTGTATAGATCACATCGCCATGCCACGTCTATGTGCAGCGGTAACGTTAAATTGTAATAATAGGTCGAGACAAGGACTTCTTTAAATTTCCTTCCGATGATTTGCAGTAGGCCCACCTTACAAAGGCTAGCTAGGTAGCACCTGTAAAAATGCTTTCCCTTCCTAATGCAATTAAAGTGTGGCCATGTGTCTTTGGTAAACACCGACATTTCAGTGTAACAGTAATGGTACACGTGATCCAAGCTAAGCTACTGCTAGCCGTTACGCTTTTCACAATGCAAAAGACGCGGAGTCTCCCATCTCCCCCTTTATAAGAAAATATCTGACCGAGCACCGTTCGATCTGTGATGATTGGTTAGCGCGACATGGTGTAGTTCATTTGTTAACAAAAAATATTTGCCTACAGTCTAGTACCCTTGCTTAAATCATTATAAATTTGGAGTTTATTTCACAAATTAGATAGTTTGGGTGTTACGTAATAATGTTATGGGACCGAGAAGCTGGTATGATACCTCGCCTTATATCTGTCAGTAGCAGAAAAGTCAACGGGGGAAGGAGTGGGGATAATTTATCTTCCGGAACGGAGCAGCCTGTTAGTGACGTGGTAGTCTCAGCCTCAGCCTCTTTGACGCACTTCGTACGCATCGTCTGATGCATAAGCTGGACAGAGCTGTGGGAAAACTCAGTTAGCACTCATTGGCTAGTAGCACTGTCAATCACAGGAGTGCCTGCGCATTTCCGGTACAACGCAGTGCATTTGGTTTTATCAGTCCGCCGGGAAACACGTTAAGTTCTTCTAACTAATCGGTAGCTAGTGAATGCTGCGAATCCATCAAGAACAATGAGTGTTTCGGACCAAGAGCTTAACGCTGGATTGAATAAAGTTTTAGAAGTTCACGACATTCCATCTCTGAAAGATATTCAAGAGTTTGTTTTGAGGCAGATAATTAATAAACGAGATATACTCGCATGTTTGCCGACAGGATATGTGAAAAGCCTTATATTTCAAGCATGGCCGACCCTCTGCAAACACATACCAGGCTTCCCAACTCAACCTATTTTGTTAGTCGTCTGTCCCCTTACATCGATAATGGAAGATCAGGTTAAGTACCTGACAGGCAAAGGGTTGTCTGTGGCATGTGTTGGGGAGAGTGAGGCCACCGATGTAGAAATCGCAGCAGGGCAATTCAACATAGTGTTTGGATCACCCGAATTATTTGTGGGCACCAAGAAATGGAGAGACGTGCTATAAACAGAGGTTTATCTGGAACGCCTCATCGGAATGGCAGTTACATTACATTACAGTCATTTAGCAGACGCTTTTATCCAAAGCGACATACAATAAGTGCATACAGAAACGTCATCAAAATCACTACAGAACAGACAAGACAATGCACATCCTTCCCATAATGTAGCAGCTATCCAGTTGGTGAAGTGCACACCGTAGTGCAATGGTAAGATATCATTTTCTTATTTCAACTACAATGGAAACAGTCTGGAATATGTTACAATGTTTTAGTCAGCTAGCCAGCTAACGTTACTCGTTAGCCTAAATTGTTAATTACAGGGCAAACGGATAAAACGACCGGTTCTGTGCTCTGCATGTAGGCTTGCTAGTGTGAACATTTGGTTTTAATATTAGTTTACAGTAATGTTTACAAAGATGTCTAAGAAGGTCCGGTCAGGTTCTGTATCTTTCTTCGGTGTGATAGACTGTTTTAATGGAGATCGCCGTGCCATTTTAGTACATCACATTTGTTTCATGCCGGTCTGTTGTTCTTGTAGCGCTGTTTCTGAATCGACTGCCCTCTGTAGCGCCTCAAAACGTCACGGAACATAGACGGTCTGTGGTTGGTTATCTTGCATGTCAATCAAATGCGCCATCTTGTCAAAGTGGGCGGCTCTTTACCACGTTAAGCAAGTCTATGGACCAGACTTTGTGTTCATCACAAACTAGACTAGTGACGTGGCAACTTCGGCCTCAGAAGTCTGATGTAACGCAGAGCAAAAACCTTTGCCCAAATATGGATTTCCGGATCAAAGCGATTTTCTCTATGGAGAAAATGAATGGGAGTTTCACGTAATCGCCCCTGTCACAGTCAGTGATTAAGCTGCCGTTTAAAACTTGGAAGTTTTTATCTGGACACATTTCTCTCTTAAATGCCACTGGATCCACTGAATTTTGATGCCGCTTTCTAGCCAAAATAAGTATTTGGCTAGCACAAGCTAACACTGCTGCCCATTGGAAAAAAAAACACTGCTGCGCATGTTATATGCATCACAGCGGTTCTGAGTCTCTGGTGAGACAAGTTTGTGCTTGCTAGCGAACTTTTATGTAACATGACAGTGTCAATGTGTAGCCTAGTATGTACTTCCATATAACGTTATAGCATTTAACAGAAACGGATACATATTAAAGCGAACCATATGGCGAACCTGTGGTAGGTATACACTTGCGGCCACAATTATTGGCCCCCCCTGTAAAGATGAACAAAAAGGGTTATAAAAAATTCACCGTTGGGTGAATTAGCTTAATCTCACACTGAAAAAACAAGAAGAATCCAACCTTTAATTGACATTAATTTATTAAGAGAAAAAAAAATCCCTCATCAAGAAATAATTATTTTTAACAAAACCACATTGGCCACAATTATTGGCCCCCCTGCATTTATATATAGAATAAAGTAATAATTTTTAATATTTGGTCACATATCCTTTGCATGCCATGACTTCCTGATGTCTGTGACCCAACAACATCAAAAGACTCTTGATATCTTATTTTCTGGTACTCTTACAAGCGATACTATAACATCTCTGCATTTGAATGGATCTCTATGGGAATTGGGGGGTGGGACTAGATTTAGCTGTAAATTATTCTGGAACAGTATGGAATACATGGTTGGTAAAATGGCTCTAAGTCAACAAGGGTCTGAGGTATCAAACAAGCTTTAAACCATCACTCTGTTGCCAGATATGCAGTAGATATGGATGAATAACTTGAAGGGTTTCTTCTCCTGACTTATTTTTCTATAGAGTTCAATAGGAAAATTTGTCAGGAGAAACAACCCTTAAAGTGATCCATCCATATCTACTGCATATCTGGCAGCAGAGTGATTGTTTAAGGCTTGTTTGATACCTCAGACCCTTGTTGACTTACAGCCATTTTACCAACCATGTATTCCATACTGTTCCAGAATAATTTACAGCTAAATCTAGTCCCACCCCCCAATTCCCATAGAGATCCATTCAAATGCAGAGATGTTATAGTATCGCTTGTAAGAGTACCAGAAAATAAGATATCAAGAGTCTTTTGATGTTGTTGGGTCACAGACATCAGGAAGTCATGGCATGCAAAGGATATGTGACCAAATATTAAAAATTATGACTTTATTCTATATATAAATGCGGGGGGGGCAATAATTGTGGCCAATGTGGTTTTGTTAAAAATAATTATTTCTTGATGAGGGATTTTTTTTTCTCTTAATAAATGAATGTCAATTAAAGGTTGGATTCTTCTTGTTTTTTCAGTGTGAGATTAAGCTAATTCACCAAACGGTGAATTTTTTATAACCCTTTTTGTTCATCTTTACAGGGGGGGCCAATAATAGTGGCATCAACTGTATATCATGAATATTGGCAAGGCTAGGGGATGTTTGGCAGGACGTGAATTGAGGTGCTAGCAAGCCCAATAATAACCGTCTCAACATTCATCATGATACCACAGGTTAGAGTTCCATATTGCTTTTATTAAACGGTGTGGCCCTATATTTTATACTAATTCACCAAAGAAAGACAAGAACTTTAAACTTAATATTTTAATAGATGCGTGACCTTTTGCTGAATTCATTAGGCTACTAAGCTAAGCAATGATAATAACGTGGAAATCCGTGCGTGAAGGGCTCGCATCATTACACAGGGAGAAGTACTATGTTCTCGCCGGACGGCGAAAGAGAACTCGCCGACTTAAAGCTCCTAGCGCAAAGAGGTTTCCCTCTGAAACATGTGGATGTTCAAGAGATTGTGTACCAGTACGCCAGAATCAATAACATCGAGGGATTCTCTGATGTGAAAAAGCAAGCGGGCTATTACTGGTTGGCGGGCTTCATGAAAAGAAACAAAGGCCTCTGCTTGCGAAAGCCAGAGTCCCTGTCTGCGGCGAGGGCAGCAGGGATGAATCCTCAGACAGTGGAACTGGTTCAGAGAGTATGAAAAGCTGCTGTCAGACTTGGACCTCACAGACAGACCGTCTCACTTGTGGAACTGTGACGAGCCAGGCCTCCAAGATAACTTTCAATCTTCGAAAGTTCTTGGTGAATTAGGCAAACCGTGTTTTGAAGTTACTGCAGGGGAAAAGGGCGAGACAACCACCGTCTTGGCTGGCTTTAATGCCACTGGGACTTTCACCCCAGTAATGGTGATCTTTAAGGGCAAGCGGGTCCGGATGGAGTGGATGAGTGGATGCCCAGAGCTGGCCATTGTCCAAACCTCCGATAATGGCTGGATAAACGCCCAGCTGTTTTTGGAGTGGGGGCAGCGCTTTGTGGCAAGCCTGCCCAAAGAAGACAACACACCACATGTGTTACACAGTAAACTAGATGGCCACAGTAGCCATGTCTACAATCTTGAATTCCTCTATCTTATGAAGGCGCACAATGTGCATGTTATGAGATACCCATCACACACAACACACACACTTCACCCAGCAAATAAGTCTCTGTTCAAGAGCTTGAAACATAATTGGACGGAGGCTGGACGCCGGTGGACCAGGAAGACAGGGGGCATGAAGCTGCCGAAGCCCTTCTTCTTTTCTTTGTTTGCAGAGGCATGGGCAAAGACTGCCACCACGGAGAACGCCCAAGCGGGATTCAGGGGGACAGGAATGTTTCCTGTAAACAAAGACATTATCCCCCCTGAAATATATGCCCCAAGTCGCACCACTGCCGGAGCTTGAGCTGGAACTTGAGCAGAACCATGCAGTCCCAGAAGTGGGTGCATTGGTGGAGATTCAGTTGGAGGGGAATGAGATCATGGAGGCAACACTCTTCATGGAAGAGGGGATTGACTTTGTTGAAGAGAATGTGGTTTCAAGTGGTCCCCAGGTCGACGATGAGCAGCCATCAACATCTGCTATGGTAGGTAGATAACCTGCACACCATCACAGACAACAATTTCCATACCATAAAACATTGAATTTACTAAGTGCAACATCTCTCTTCTCAGCCTTCAACATCGGTGGAACATAAAAAACTTGTCACATTTAATGACCTGGTCGCCATCCCAACAAGAAAGAGAGGAACCACCAAGAGGGCAAAACCCCCAAGCTTTCACCTGACCAGCGGCGCATACTTCGATTATGTAAATGCAAGAAAGCCCAAAAATCTCAAGAAAGCTGCAAAAGCAAAACCACCAGCCAAAGCAGTGAAAAAGGAAAAGAAAAATCCAGACAGGGAACCCTGCACAGCCTGCAAAAGAAGATATGGGGACATCACGGACCCCAAAGCCACAGAGGAGTGGATTTGCTGCAGAAGATGCACATAATAATAACTGTGTAGCTACAAATTCATTAAGGTGCTCATTTTAAAACACGTAAACAGACACTCCAAATGACTGACCCCGCACGCTTACAACGCAGTGCAGGAGAGAGATACATAGATACAATTTCCTAAATTATGCAATGTCTTGTTATGCACTTTTAATGCAGTTTTGCTATCTTAATAGGTTATCAAAGCTATCATGTAGGCTAAGTAGGCAACATTAGCATTAATGTATCCTACATACGGTTATAAAATTAGCTCATCTTAATTTGAATAATTTTCTAGTAACAGTTAACATTATGTTAGACGGGTTATTTTACTGAGTAGCTTCATGCTTCGTTGTCATGAAGTACATTACAGTCCTGATGCCGCTACTTGCTGTCCCCGCAGCCTCAGAAATCGACAGTAGGCTAGCTATAGCAGAGAGGGAGAAATTAAATCTGATTGCTGCGTTTGAATTAATTATGTTGGAAACAACACAGGCTACAGAACACAAGAGCAACGTGGAAGCTAGCAAAATATATGAAAGAACAGGGATTATTCTTTTAAATAAATTGCATATTTAGCCTATATTTTTGTTTCATTTTTGCTGTTGTATTCCAACTAAAATATATTCCAAATTTGTTTTAAAAATACCATAAAATGGCGCTTTGAACTAACTAGGCCTATTTCATTTTATGAATGTGACTAATCACACACTAGTGTTTGCTCCTTCATGTCTGCATTCAGATCAGTCTCAGCTCATGTTCAATGACTGTTTCCCATATTCGTAAACTAAACATTGGTTAAGTTCTTCCAAATATCGTTCTGTCTTCGGAATTACAGTGTGAAAATTAAAATGACAAACAACAAAAAACTTTGATTATCGTTACGATTCAAATGACCCTGCAAACAAACTTTGGTTTTACGTAAATTTCATGTGAGAGATTAGTGAACTCCTGTCCAATCAGCGACATCAAATTGGGTATCTTCGAGCTATCCAACTGGGCGGTGCGGGCTGTCCAACTGTGCGGGGCGCGCTGTCAAACTGGGTCGCGTACGCTATCCAACTGGATATGTGCCGTCTAGTTTGCGTCGGCTTTTGATCTGTTCGGCTTACCATACTTCAGTGAGGAAACACGTGTAGCCTTTGTGGAAGCCTTTTCTCAGAACACATGACGTGTATAAATTATCCACCACTCTCCACATCTGCCAAGTTTCAGGCACACCCCTACACAAATGCAATTTTACAGTTCCTTTCCATATATTAAAAAGCACTAATTCATAATGACACTCATTCTTTATAACTAACAAAAGCTATGTTTATTCATGAAAAAATAAGCTAAAAAACATTATAGTTAAGCATGTAAGCATAATGACAGTAACGCTGGTTTGAGCAAGGACGTTCCATTTGCCTTATGCATGCTGCCTCTATTCCTCCGTCCTTGTATCGATCCTTGTATCCTTTCCTCGCGTCCTCCGTTGGGCGGAGCCAAGGAGCGGGGAAAGGACGCAAGGATTCAAGGAGTGAAAATAAGCGATTGGAACGAACCCTGTGGGTTATTTTTATTCCTGGCATCCTTTCCTCGTGTCCTTTCCTCATTCCTTAGCCCCGCTCAACGGTGGACGCGAGGAAAGGATGCAAGGATCAGATACGAGGATGGAGGAAATGAGGCAACATGTATTAGGCAAATGGAACGTCAAGCGTCACAGTCATATTATGCTCATAATGTTTTTTAGCTTATGTTTTCATGAAAAACAGTGCATTTGTTAGTTATAAAGAATGAGTGTGATTATAGATTAGCGCTTTATAATAAATGAAAAGGAACGGTAAAATTGCATTTGTGTAGGAGACGTGGCAGATGTGAAAAGTGGTGGATAATTTATACACGTCACGCGTTCCGAGAAAAGGCTTCCGCAAAGGCTACACTTGTGTTTCCTCAAGGAAGCACCCTCCGGGAGCCTCCTCGCTCCTCCGAGGAGCATTTAGCAGTTCGGAATGTCCTTAAAGCTGGCGAACCTCGATCGATTTCCAGATCAGGCAAGGACGGAGTAGAACAGGACGGATAAAATAAGCGATTGGAATACACCCTATGTGTGTAACTTACATGCTCCCCTTGGGGACATTATAAGCAGACATGGTGTTAAAGGCCCACACGCATATTTTTTGTGTTTTTGAGCTTTTCATATCATCCTGGAGCTTCAATTATGTTCCATACTGGCTCAAGTCAAAAAATGGCAATTTTGGTCGAAGAATGCATATTTGCGATTGTTTCGAGCTCTTAGTAAAACGGTTTCCACGTGATATGATGTATGTTTTTGCATAATTTGTCAGAGTCGCAATAGAGTACTCAAGTGACTACATCACACTGGTTTTGGAAGTAAATTCCCCATTCATTTAGACATTAACTAAAACTTACTTTTAAACCATTTCTAGTGATTATGTCTTACCATCAATTTCCTGGATTGTCCAATATAACACAAAATATCGCAAAATATGTAGTTTTTCTGGACCCGCTTTGAGTATATTTTACGTTTTAGTATATTTTTGTGATTTAAACTGTGTAATGCCCGGCTCTGAGGTCATTATTGCGCTTATACCATGGTTACCAACAAATATATATATATATATACGTATATATGTTACATTTATATTTATTGATTTTTATCGACTTAATCAGCTGAAATTGTTTACAAACTCGACGTCCCATAATTCACTTCGGACGAGCAACTGTAGTGTAGCGTTGTCTTCAAACGTCGTCATATAACGTTAGCCAGCAGGAGCACACAGCAGGAGTCACATCGCCCTCGACTTCGTTACCGGTCTGCCAGCGTCGCATGGGAATACGATCATCTTGGTCATAGTTGACCGTTTTTCCAAAGCAGCTCATTTTGTCGCTCTGCCTAAACTGCCATCGGCACCTGAAACGGCCCAGCTAATGATAGACCATGTGTTTAGGGTGCACGGCCTACCTCTGGACGTGGTGTCGGATTGCAGTCCCCAATTCACTGGTAGATTCTGGCGTTCATTTTGTGCTCTGTTGGGGGCATCCGTCAGTCTTTCTTCCGGCTTTCACCCGGAGACTAACGGCCAGACAGAGCGCACCAATCAGAGTATGGAGAGTACTCTCCGGTGTCTGGCCGCGGCCAATCCTAGTTCCTGGAGTCGCTTTCTCGCCTGGGCCGAATACGTGCATAATACCCTGCACAACGCATCCACAGGACTCTCTCCGTTTGAGGCTCAGCTGGGATGCCTACCTCCCTTGTTCCCTGAGCTGGAGAGAGATGTGGAGGTACCCTATGCCGGCTTCTTCATGCGTAAGTTTCGAGCGGTCTGGAGGCGTGTACGCGCATCGTTACTGCGCGCTTCGGCTAAACAGAAAGTGGTGGCCGACAGGGCAACGGGTGTGGCTTTCCACACGGGATCTGCCATTGCGAGTTGAGTCCCGCAAACTCGCGCCTCCATTCGTGGGTCCCTTTAAGATCGTGCAGAAACTCAACCCGGTCACGGTACGTCTTCAGTTACCATCTTCCATGCGCATCCACCCCACCTTTCATGTCTCGCGCTTGAAACCGGTGCTCGTGAGCACTCTTGCTCCGGCTGACAAGCCGCCTCCTCCTCCTCGATTCTTGGAGGGAGGTACGGCGTACACCGTTCAGCGCATTTTGGCTGAGAGACGTGTGGGTAGAGGGTACCAGTTCCTGGTGGACCGGGAGGGTTCTGGCCCAGAGGAGCGCTGCTGGGTTTCTTCCAAGAATATTTTGGACCCCGCTCTCATTAGGGACTTCCGAGACAGCAAAGCTTAGGGATCGTCTGGAACCCTCCCTTAGTTGGGGGGTACTGTCATGGGTAGTGGCTGCCTCTGTCGTTTCTATGATTGTTTTCCGATTTGGCGTCGTCTGATGCTCTATCTGATTTTTTCTGCCTCCGTCCCGGTGTTTGGATCTCTCCTGGTCATTATTTCCGACACCTGTGTTTGGTTTCCTTCGGCTATATATAGAGCTTACTTCCGCTTTCCGGTGCGTCTATATTCTCGTTGCCTTTTGACTAGGAAGCTGGTATAGGTAGAGGTATAGGAAGTTCGGTCACTGCATCTCTGTTTGGCCTTATACAGAGACGCAGCTATTTCTATTAGTGATAGGACAGAAAACCAGAAAATCTAATCCTATCTTCCTCTTTTTTTTTGCCTGCATCCTGTTTATCTTCCTTTCAGCTCCTTAGCCTACAGGGCTGTAGATACAGGCTTGCTATTCTGTTCGTTCCTTTTCAGTTTACTCTACCTCTAATCTACGCAGATTAATTAGTGCGTGAGGTTCTTTCTTTTATTGTTTCTCGCTGTTTTAGTGACATTTGCCTCCGTTTGAGGTTGTTTTGTGTTGGCCTTGTGCTAGGGAAGTTTTGCTCCCACTTTTCCATTTCCCTTTTTTCCCTGTTGCGGTTTAATTCCGCTTCTGTGGCGTGTCTATTTTTAGATACGCTTTCTGAATCCTCATCTGTCGCGTTTTGGTTCTCAATTTCTAACCCAAACCTGACATAGTGATTCTCTAGTTTCACTTCCATAATAATTTACAAGTGCAGACCAAGTGATGGCCATTTTCGCTAGCAGAGTGGCCGGTAGCTACTTCCATAATAAGTTACAAGAGCAGACGAGTGATAGCCATTTTCGCTAGCAGAGCGGCTGGTAGCTACTTCATTAGCTAGCAATAATGGGAGCCGGTGATGTACGACCGGGGATTCTGGGTAGTGTAGTTATGTTTCTCCAACTCCGTTAATTATACGATTCAAATTTGATTTAAACATGGTGGTAAGTATATAAAGGACTTTGTATCACATATATGTCAAAGTTTGGTCCATACAATATCATAAATCATCATTACAGGTGACTGAAAGATCCCGAAGTGGGGCAGGACCAGCCAGGGATAGGAGGGGGCGGAACTAGGGAGCTCTATAGACCCATTTCTTGTTTGTAAACAAAAGAAAATGCGCGCGCAACCCTGGGGCAAAAAGTATCACTTTGGCAGGCTATCACAATGCGGCTGACTCGATCATCAACGATTTAACATACTAAGTGCATCTAATTTTGTTATTTCACTTTCATCTTGGCAAAGATATACAAATTATAGCTAGTGTTAGTCTTATTACAACCTTTCTGTAACTGTCTTTGTTCTAAATGAGTGCAAGCTAACCGTCATAAACTGTCAACGTTTGATCAGCGGCAATTTGATAACTTCATTTTAAACATTAATCCAACGCAATAAGTTGGACAGGTTGTCCACACCACATAGTGTAACTTCTGTTAACACCGTTAATACGCTTGGCCAGAAATAGGAGTCTGTCTGCATAGCCTTTGTAGCTAAGGTTAGCTAACATATAACGTCACTTAACACACACCAAGGTGGAGCAGCTCAGCTGACAACAATTGTCTGTGTGAAATGATGGGTTGATAACTTAATGTTTAAAGCCTATTGTTAATCATGGAGTCTACTTTTTAGACGTTAACATTATCTTAACGTTATCCATCTTATTTATTTTATCTTTTATCCGTGTTCACAGGTGGAAACATGCTTTTTCAGGGAAATAAGTTGACTCACGTTAACTCTAAGATTGTTACTTTGCCTTCTTTAGATTGTACAAAATTAAAGATTAACATTGGTAATCTAGCAGTTAGCAAATGTTAGCAAACTAATAATGTTCATGTGAGATACAACCAAGACAGTAACGTTACAGTGGCTAGTTAACGTTTGTGGGCTAACGCTACACAGACAGACCACATGCCCCCGGTTTACAAACACACGGTATTCCAAAAAAATGTGACTTAGACCCACCTCAACTCATCTGCGCTTGCAAACTAACGTTAGTCCACCAGGTACAACGTTACACAATACAATTACTAGCACGCTAAAGTAATGAATGCACAGTGCCTGTTGGAAAGTTACCGGCCAAACCCTAGATATATAATGTTAGGAACTAACAGTAACAGCAGCAACTTGTGTCTTGACGACATGATAACCAGCAACACCTTTTAATGTTAATTTTTGTATCTCAGGCCAGCTCGCTAAAATGGTAAGTGTCCATTTCTACATTGTTATAGCTAGCTTGCCAATTAACTTGCTCGTCAGCGGGGAATGCCACATTCATAATAGGAGCAAGCCAGCGTTAGCTATGCTAGGTTCGCTGTCACTTGTGTTGATGTAACTAAGATACTCGATGTGAAACAAGTGTCCTTCATCATCCATTTCAGCTTCTACACTTACAAGTTGATTCTTTTACAATATTGAATATTCTGCCCCAGCGTTGCGTGCACACCTCTACTGTGATGTTGCGGAGAAACCGGTCTATAGATCCAGTCAGTTTTCTGTCATATTTGAGGGGCGAGGCCAGCGAGGGGGAGAACAATGCCGCGTCTGCAGGGTTGCCAGACTGGGGGATATTCCCCTAAATGTAGGCAATTTTAAAAATTCATGGGGGAATTTTTTAAGAAAAAATGTATGGGAGTCAATGATAGATGGGGGATTTTAAACAGAGGTATGAGGGAAATTGTGAGAAAATTGTAAGGACCTCAATTGATGATGGGGGATTTTCTGAATTTTTTTGGGGAGAAATTTATTCAGGCATCTGGCAAATGGCAATACTGCATGCCTGTCCACCATTCTGAGTAGGGACACATCGTAGATCAAGCTAACTATCATTGTTATTTATTATAATGTCAGAAAAGTTACATTGACACGTTGTTTCCTAAAGATATTTCAGCAAAATAAACCACAGTAGGCTACTCGAGTGCCTTATGCGGTTACAGAGTGGCCAAATGATCCAACTCCGTAGCCGTAGTATCATTCTCTGACATCTTATGTCTAATTTAATGCCCCAGTAAGGAGCCATGTCAACTACATTATGATCCAGTGGCGTGCCGTCGGCTGTAAAATAGGCCTTCTGTAGGCTAACATTACCGTTATACGGATATTAATATCAATCTGTTTCCATTCATATTTCTCAATTATCAACCAAGCAATTCACTGAATAACAAATAGCTAATGAATAGAACAAGTTTTTCTGTGCTAGCATTTTTCTTTGTGTCATAAAATGTGTAGCACTGACTTATTGCCTATGTGTTGATAGCTGATGCACTGGAAAAAGCGGGGTATAGGCTACAGCATTAGACTTGTTTCGTTTATTTAGCTTGAGTAGCCTAACTATCAAACAATTAATTCGCTGAATAATCAAGACCAATATGTAGCCTATAATGATTAAGACATGACAACGACAAAGATAACTAACTTGAGATTGTTTAACAAGGATCAGGCAAAAACCTGAATGCGTTAAGGAATGTATTTATAGGGCTGCCCCCCGACCAAAGAATTGCTTAATCAACCTGTAGTCAGTTCAAACCCATAGTCGACTAATATCATAAAGGTGCGACGGTTAATTTAATTATATAAATATGTATTTTTGAGCATCAGAAAATGGTTTGACTTCCATCTGATCTATAGTAAGTTTACCTATATTACAGAGAAATACAAAACTATAATAATTTGTTCATAAAACATAATTTACCATGAATGATTTGAGCCTATGCTGTACTGATTGCTGTCTAAATTCAACTCACTCCGTTCAGTGCTTTGAATCCAACAGTCTCTGCTTTCGGTCGTAAAATTTAGTTCGTTCACCCCTGCCTGGTGGTTTACTATGGTGGTACTGGGTACTCAGACTATCCTGTAAAAAGACAGGTTCCCAGCTTTATTCGCACATCAATATGCAGCGCAGAAGTTCGCCATTGCAGGACAGCAATCATAGTAGCGTTAGCTAACGTTAGATATCGTTCAAGATTGACTTGTTTCATGGAGAAGCAAACATTATACTGTACTAGTAACGTTAAGCGTCTCTGTTAGAGTTGGTCCTCCAACATGGCGGTACTTCCCTGTAACCACTGGTAACTACAGTGCTGGTTCTATGTGACAGGCCTCTATTAAATGTAATGAATGAGACAGGCTTGCAGGGCATGGGCGGTATTATGAGTCGATGTTTTCAGATAGTGTAATAGCGGTATAAAGTGTTGTATATTTCTCAAACGGATTGTACCAGACAATAAATGGACCACTGAATTTTGAAAGGAACATATATGTGTAAAACCAATAGTAGGATTGTATATGTATTTCATATTTAGAATGTAGAATATGTGTATAATGAGACAATAATTTCACATGTTTATTGAGGTGAGCAGGGCTTTTCACTGCTTTTTTGGCATACAATCAGGCTATTGTTGGGTTTATCTTGTTGCTATGACGGAATTCTAATTTTGATTAATAAATATATTTATTAACTCACACATAGATGCTATTGTCCACTATGTAACACATGGGTAGGTATAGACCAGGTGGGGGGTTACTTGTTAAATGGACTTGCCACGGGAAAATAGCAACACTTAGAAACTTATTCAGCAGAGTTGTCACGAATCTAACAATAAAGTTAAACACAGAGTTTGTGATTTTCACTAATAGTTTGGCTGCAGGAGCAACGGATGTCTCAGTTGAGCAAAATCTTTCCGGCGGCGGCATGTTCACTACGCATCTGCGCAAAGGGGTTAAACATGGAGCATTTAAAAGTCAAAATCGTCCCATGATAACACGTCATCATAAATATGGATATAGAAAAATGCAGCAAGTTTATGATGCACAGAACAATAATGCTATCTCAAAATAAATTGGTATCCTAATAATTTACTTAATGGCCTCGGTTATTAAGTGAATCAATTGTTTGATTGACAATCAGGCAAAGTAGACGGAAACAGATTGAGAGTGATCATCCGTTAAAGGTAAGATTACAGAAGGCCTAGTTTACAGCCGACGGTATGCCGCTCCATGACCATGAAGAGTAGACATTAGCTAAAGTAAATATAGCTATTAGTAAATATTAGCTATCTGCATGTACGGTGATAATCGAACGGTTTAAATGAAGTTAAATGAAAGAAATAGCCTAGGTTACCTTCCCAAATAAGCTACGGTATTATGTCATACCCTCGATATAAAGATTGATTTTGAATGGAGAATATGTGAATTATTTGCCAAATCTAATTTGTATAATTTTTATACAAATATAAAAATATACAAACTGAATGAAAACGGGTGTCATTTAATATTGTGTTAACAATAAGATCGTTTATCAAAGAAACAAGCAGTGAAATACATTTTCTTTTCTACTTCCACCAATTCCGATGGTCCGTTTAGCAACTTATTTTTCCATAGAGTTCAATAGGAAAATTTGTCAGAAGAAACCCTTCAAGTGATCCATCCATATCTACTGCATATCTGCAGCAGAGTGATGGTTTGAGGCTCGTTTGATACCTCAGACCCTTGTTGACTTACAGCCATTTAGCCAACCATGTGTTCCATACTATTCCCGTGTAATTTACAGCTTAATCTAGTCCCACCCCCCAATTCCCATAGCGATCCATTCAAATGCAGAGAGGTTGTAGTATTGCTTCTAAGAGTACCTGGAAATAAGATATCAGGAGTCTTTTGATATCCTTTTATACAGAATATGATGGCATCACCTGTTTACCTGTGGAATACCTGTTTGACCTGTTTTTTTTCACAGAATGAATTTAAACTCCACACTGCTATTATTTTGAACACGCCCCTTTCAATGAATGAGTCAATTACTCAGAACAAGCAGCGTGCATGTCATGACAGTTGGGTCTGTTGTTTTTCTATTACACTACTACATCTACAAGTAAATTATTTTGCCATGCAGAAATATCACTACTACTAATAACAGTGGTTCATCAGGTTACTGATGTTGTACTGCTATTTTTTTGAACACCACTGTAGTTTATAATAGTATTTAGAATAGAATTATATTATAGCTGATTACGCACAGCTTACTGTGAACTAGGGTTGTCACAATATCCCATTTTCATATCGTCGATGTGCCTTTAATAAATATTATGATATTCAATATTATCGTTAGTATATAATTATAGTGGATGAATGACAACGTGAACAGAAGTAATTACCCACGTGTGGCAGCATTGAGTTCTATTTGCAGTAGCCTTAGCGTTGCTTCTGGAGCTGTGTATTTCTTGGCCAATCATTTCCTGTTTCAGAAACAGAAATTAAAAATCAAGAAACAAATGGTTATGCTATATTAATTTTAAAAACGGAAATTGAAAAACGAGAATCAAATGGTTATTCGTTTTGGATCTGTGTATAAATGAATGGCAATTGCAACATCCCGTACTGCCATTTATCTCACAAAAGTCTTTTTTTCTCGTAACTGAGTAGCTTCATATATCTTCATAGATCTCTCCAAAAATGAATGTGATGACAAACATGATGACGATGAGCGGCTGTCAATTTATTATGTTTCAAACTATGTCCACAAAACAATGTTTTTTGCTGTTATGTCTGCGTATGACAAATTATTTATTGCCATCTCCTGTAGGCTCTCATAGGCATAATGTTATAATTGTAGTGAGGGTTGGTCACTTTTTATTCAGAATTAATTAAGTTCAACACTCAATTAGAATTCTATACGTCAGTAGAGCTCAACTTAGTGAAATCGTAGACACGACAATGGGATGGAAAAATGACATATGTTTTATTGGCTACAACTATGAATATGTGAATAATAGAAACAATAATTGATATAACATCAGGAATATGTTCTATGACTTAATTATAATTTCCTCTGATTAAGATTATGTGATGGCTAAATGTAGCAAATTAAGTCCAGCTGGCAAATTTCACCTATTTCGAGGGTTCTCTGTTTAAGACTTCATAACTCCAGGTGTGAGCATCACATAAACTTGCTAAATGGCTTAAATGAAACAAGACAGGTGTACCATTTACAATACAAACTTAAATTTGTTTATTTTCATAGTTTAAGCCAAAATAAAGTGCCACAAATGCAAAGAAACTTTGGGAAAAAAAATTCCTGGATCATAAACTCCATGTACACAAGTTTTGCAAAATCTGAGGATGATATGCAGAACTACTAAAGGTCTATGATGCGAAATATAGCAGTGTACCCTGTTGTCCATTAGTGTCTCCAAATCTATCCAAATGGATAAATTGTGCACTGCTGTAAATAAAAAAAATTATGATATATTTAACTACAAATCAACAGTTTTGGCTCATAAAACTCACTTTTGCATAATTTTCATCAGTATAGGGGGGTAGATATCTATGGGTCCAAAACCCCTATGCAAAACATGTCATAAAATGAATAAAATTATTCATTATTGTATTATAAAGCATAGGCCTATACATTTGCTCCTTCTGATGGCTTAAGATAAAAAAACATTGATATCAGTGTTACATACACCTAAATATGTTGCCTAATCATTGACTCTTGTACCTCAATAAAACATCACTTGTCCCTGTACTCTACAGTATGTATACTTTTGTCCTGGGATTGCATTTTTCTGTATTTTTTTATTTTCCTATTCATAATGACTCCAAAGAAATTTTTACCTTAATCTACCACATATCAGCGCACAGTAAATTGAAATGAGCATTTGTCATGCCCTAAGAGACAAGTATATACGCCATAGCCTATATTATGTACGATAATCTGAACATAAAATAGTATTCCACCATCTGCAAAATGCTGCCAAATGTTCTATCTTCAATGAACATCGGTAGCCTACATCAAAAATACATTTAACGATTGCACTACAGTATGTGAAATGCACTCAAAATGCGAAAATAACAATAGGGCTATCAAACGTATTGTAAAGACAGCGCTCGAGTGGAAACACGAACGTACATAGGTAGCCAGTGATACCAACGGTATTTTAGATGCAAAAATACATACATATCGGAAAAGGGAAACTCCCCTCCGTAATGCGTATTCTGTAGAGCTTGCGTAATACTAGAGCTTTAAAACAAAAGCTGCCATTACGCTGGGCTGTAGTAAATTGTTCAAAGGACCGAAAAAGACTTGATGTACAGTTGAGGACAAAATTATTGGCCCCCCCTGTAAAGATGAGCAAAAAGGGTTATAAAAAATTCACCGTTTGGTGAATTAGCTTAATCTCACACTGAAAAAACAATAAGAATCCAACCTTTAATTGACGTTAATTTATTATGAGAAAAAAAAATCCCTCATCAAGAAATAATTATTTTTAACAAAACCACATTGGACACAATTATTGGCCCCCCTGCATTTATATATAGAATAAAGTAATAATTTTTAATATTTGGTCACATATCCTTTGCATGCCATGACTTCCTGATGTCTGTGACCCAACAACATCAAAAGACTCTTGATATCTTATTTTCTGGTACTCTTACAAGCGATACTATAACATCTCTGCATTTGAATGGATCTCTATGGGAATTGGGGGGTGGGACTAGATTTAGCTGTAAATTATGCTGGAACAGTATGGAACACATGGTTGGTAAAATGGCTGTAAGTCATCAAGGGTCTGACGTATCAAACAAGCTTTAAACCATCACTCTGTTGCCAGATATGCAGTAGATATGGATGAATAACTTGAAGGGTTTCTTCTCCTGACTTATTTTTCCATAGAGTTCAATAGGAAAATTTGTCAGGAGAAACAACCCTTAAAGTGATCCATCCATATCTACTGCATATCTGGCAGCAGAGTGATTGTTTAAGGCTTGTTTGATACCTCAGACCCTTGTTGACTTACAGCCATTTTACCAACCATGTATTCCATACTGTTCCAGCATAATTTACAGCTAAATCTAGTCCCACCCCCCAATTCCCATAGAGATCCATTCAAATGCAGAGATGTTATAGTATCGCTTGTAAGAGTACCAGAAAATAAGATATCAAGAGTCTTTTGATGTTGTTGGGTCACAGACATCAGGAAGTCATGGCATGCTGCAGGGGGGCCAATAATTGTGTCCAATGTGGTTTTGTTAAAAATAATGATTTCTTGATGAGGGATTTTTTTTTCTCATAATAAATTAATGTCAATTAAAGGTTGGATTCTTATTGTTTTTTCAGTGTGAGATTAAGCTAATTCACCAAACGGTGAATTTTTTATAACCCTTTTTGCTCATCTTTACAGGGGGGGCCAATAATTTTGTCCTCAACTGTATACCGTTGCTAAGGTTATAATGTACTCTATTGGATAAAAAAGCCGACAATTAAACCAGAATGAACTGTAATGAATGAGACCGCCTTACAGGGCATGGGGGTATTACGCATCGACGTTTCAGATAGTGTAATAGTGGTATAAAGTAGGATTATATATTTATTTCATATTTAGTAGCATATATTGCTAGTAGAATACATGGTAGAATGAGACAGTACTTTCACAGTTTATTTTGCATTTGAGTGAGCAGGGCTTTTCACAGCTTTTCTGGCATACGATCAGGCTATGGGTATACGAGCAAGCATGGGTATGGCGGTGAGGGCAGCTGCACAACCCCCAATAGGGTTACGCTAGAACAGAACCGCAGCACTGAGAATGGTTTTGACAGATTCCATTCAGTCAGTTATAAGCACTTTTAAGTGTCATTATCACAACAATTTACAAGGAACCGGGCCTGAACCCCCGTAGAGCATGCCTAGGGCGACAGTGGCAAGGAAAAACTCCCTGCTGTTATCAGGAAGAAACCTTGGGCAGAACCTGACTGAGGGGGAAGTCCATCCGCCGCTGACTGGCACCGGTTATTAAAATGCTGAATAGAAATTTGCAGACCGAACATATAAAAATGTCAATGTATAAGGAGCCGGTGAGGAAGACTGATTGAAGCCCAGCAGGTGCATCATAGCTGGGTACATGCATGGAGCTGGAGCTGACCGTCTGCTTCTGGAGAACGATGTTTGTTGATCTATAGCTACCGCTCCGATGGTTGCCGAAGCGGGAAGGAGAGAGGAAAAGAAATCAGTAGGCACTCAAAAAATGTTAGTGATTCATGCAGGAGCGATATAGGCTAGGTGTATGTGCGCAATGGGGAACTGAAGAGGATGCAGCTGGGGTGGAGGTTTTGTGTGCAGCGGGTGTGCTGACAAGGGGATCCACCATGGTAGGGCGAGGCGGTTAAATAGACCGCCTTGTTATGTGAATGAACTGATGGTGAATCGTCACTACTCAGCTGAGCTGTCAGCTGATTATCTATGGCCAGGTTTCACTCTCGTGACCTGCCTGAACTGACACTATGCTCGATTTCAGTCAGGCCACTGTTGTTCAAATAACTTTATTGACATTATGAAACAATACATTTTAGGTTTGACGGTATGGTTCTGTTCACCAAGCCCTCCCGCCCATCCACACGAGCAAGCATGGCGGCGAGGGCAGCTGCACAACCCCAAAAACAACCATACGCCAAGTGCTGCCAGCATTGTGCACACGTGATGACCGTGCAATGACCCCTCGCCTCGGAGGAAGCCAATCTGTCCATCAGCTCAAGGCCCCCCCAATACCACACGATCAATGTCATGTGCACCAACGCCTGTTGGACTCCCCCGTGCGCCAGAACAATGTGTGACCTTCTGGCTACCGATGAAGCCATACTGTCCTTCAGCACAAGGTCCTTCTAACGTTACATGGATCAGTGGCCATGTGCACCAACGCCCGTTGGACTCCCCTGTGCGCCAGATGGAGTGCAGACCAACCCCAGGAAATCCATGTATAGTGATGAAGAACAATGTGTGACCTTCTGGCTACCGATGAAGCCATACGGTCCTTCAGCACAAGGTCCTTCTAACGTTACATGGATCAGTGGCTATGTGCACCAACACCCGTTGGACTCCCCTGTGCCAGATGCAGTGCAAAATAACCCCAGGAAGTTCTATGTGTAGTGATAAAGAACAATGTGTGACCTTCTGGCTACCGATGAAGCCATACTGTCCTTCAGCACGAGGCCCTCTAACGTTACATGGATCAGTGGTTATGTGTGCCAACGCTTGTTGGACTCCCCTGTGCCAGATGTAGTGTAAACCAACCCCAGGAAGTTCTATGTGTAGTGATAAAGACAATGTGTGACCTTCCGGCTACCAATGAAGCTATCCTGTCCTTCAGCACAAGGCCCTTTAACGTTACATGGATCAGTGGCTTTGTGTACCAACGCATGTTGGACTTCCCCTGGGAGCCAGAATGTTAAATTAACCAGGGAAATTCTATGTGTAGTGTGAAGAACATTGTGTGACCTTTCAGCCGACGATGTAGCCGTCCTGTCCTTCGACTCAAGGCCCCTTTAACATTTACATGGATCAGTGGCTATGTGTACCAACGCATGTTGGACTTCCATGGGAGCAAAACCAATCAGGGGAGTTCTATGTGTAGTGATGAAGAACTATGTGTGACCTTCCAGCTCTCGGTCCTCTAACATTACGTGGATCAGTGGCTATGTGTACCAACGCCTGTTGGACTTCCATGGGAGCACAACTAATCAGGGGAGTTCTATGTGTAGTGATGAAGAACTATGTGTGACCTTTTGGCTACGGATGAAGCCTGACATGCCTATGGGGGAGAAGCACTTCATCCCTTCAGGTCCATGCCAATTAATACCATACCAACGCCTGTTGGTCTTCTCCCTAGAGGTCGAGGAGGATGCTGTGCATAACATTGGCTTCATGGCGCCCGTATGCCTAGGGCCATTCTAACTACTGAAGTTGTATTTGTAGTATATGTACCAACCACCCAAAGGCAATTTCCGAAGCTAAGTTAACCATTTAAAGGAATTAGATCGAATGCTAGGCAGACAGGTTTGCAGCAGGGGCTGCATCGGCGCATGGTTTTGGAATTCCTGGAATTTAAATCGGGACGAGGCATCAACAATTTTATTGTCGAGCCCAGGTGAATGAACAGCGCGAAGCGTGAATTTTTTCATAACGCAAGTCCAAATCCAATTATGCATAACGCAATCCAGTCCAGGCGTCTACTAGCCTATTGATGAAAGGGACAGACGAGCGTCCTTCATTAATGATGTTGACGGCTTGGTTGTCGCAATAGGCCAAAATTTGTTTCCTTGGCCAGCTATTTCCCATAGGATGCAAGCAACGATGATTGGGTATAGTTCGAGCAAAGCTGTAAATTGAATATTGCGAGGCAGAGTTTGCAGCTCTTTAGGCCATGTTTCTGCAACCACAGTATTATAAAAAATAAAAAAAAGCAATAGAAAGCGCTGCGTCGGTAAAGAATTTTAAAGTAGCTGATGTTTCGACGTAGTCGTTATGAAAAACGGGATGCCGTTTAGAGATGGGCATTCCGGCTCTTTTCAGTGAGTCAGATCATTTGCTCGGCTCACCACTAGAGCCGGCTCTTCATTTAGTAGCATTTCCGGTTTTTGAAGATCGGCCAAAGTTAGCGATATTTTGACCCATGATTGGTCTTAGAACGTCCCTGAGGGATAATTCGCATAGCAAGTTGAAATGACCCAATAGGGAGAGCGGCTTTTTATTTATTTATTTTTTTTAAAGAGATTCTGCGTTCTCTGTATATTTGATAGCTTCCCGAATGCGGGCCAATTTATCCAACGGCTGAGAGCCTGCACGATTATCTAAAATAATGCCCAGAAACTCGACAACACTAGACCATTTAAAAGTTTCCTCGGATAGAGGAACGCCCATTTCATTAAACGTGTTTATTTATTTATTTATTTTAAATGGTGTAACACGACGATCCGCCTGGGAGTATGGAAAATCTACCACTAGAAAGTCGTCTAGCAGGTGTAAGACGGGGCAATTGCAGTTAAGGAGAATCCAGCAAGTCTTCCGATAATGTATCGAAAATAGGGGGACAGCCTACGACAACCAAAAGTAAGCCTGACCGAAAAAGTAGGCCTACATTTTTTATTACCCACATGACGCCGACAAATGCCATTGGGATGGATGGAGAGGCATGATTTTTTAAATGCATCCGTTATTTTGGCTTTACCGAGCCAAGCTCCTTTACCGGCATGTTTGATAAATTGAATCGCGTGGTCGAGCGGTTGCGTAAAACAGGGAAAATGGTTGCGGGGGGATGATACTGTTAATAGCTTGGGCGTAGTTATTATGAGGGGCGGATAAGTCGATTAGGCGCTTTTTCTGAATATTTACGTGTGGCTGCTCCTATAAGATTGATGCGGAATATTGGAAATGGCGAGCTATCGAACGGGCCAATCATATAACCCTTTTCGACCTCTCTGGCAAGCAGTTTGTTGACTATTTCGGGTTCGTTTACAGCTGATTGAAAATTTGGGAAACCTGAGACTTTATTTTGGAAGGAAAGAAATCCGGCTGAAAGCCCTGAATTAGACCAATTAATAATAATGGACAACAACGAGTTTAATGCTTCTTCAGAGCTTTTCCCAGCTCTGGGACGTTGACAGGCGTAGAAGGCTCCAAGTGCGGATATTCCAGCCCCGAAATTGGACCTCTTGCTCCGCCTACCCACTTTGCTATAAGTTTAAAATCCATGAAAATCAACCATGCGTCAAGAGCATAATGTTGCATAATTAATAGAATTTTGCATCGCAACGTTAAACGGTCTGAAATTGATGATTTAATAGCAACTCACCTTTATTAATAGCTACTAGACATCATTTATTGATGCTTATTATACCACGGCATTGTTGAATACTCGGTTCTGATGGGGTCAATATGTATTCCAAGGTTGTGCATTGATTTTCACCACAGCCTTTTAACAGTGTGACTTTCGTTCCGCTCGTGTCTCGCTTGCTTTCAACTTGGCTAGCAGCTAAGTCTCCCAAGCATGCCATTCGAAACCTATGCTGTCCTTTAGTCAACAGTTGTGTTAAGAAAATTATGCATGTTTGGAAAATTCAAAACATAAACACACTTATACAACCGAAAAACACTTCCGGTTTCGATATTTTACTTTCAGCGGTCAAAATAACTTTGGTCTAGCACTCCGCCAAAACGGGACGCACATCACTGGTTCTTTGCAGAGTGAAATGATTACACGTGTCACATACTGACTGATCTACGGTATTTGGGTTTCTGTAGTTTTCGCGAAAATCAATGTTATTCTTTCGTTCAGGTTCTCCCCTAGTAGTATCCACAAAAAGCTACACGCGTAATGTTGCAATGTGAATTAGGGTTGTCTGCAATCAGTAGTATGCTAGGCTAATATAGCCTACAAATCCCTGGCAATGATACAATTTAGCGGTAATAATGATGAATAGGCTACAACACTTAAATTCAACCTGAAAACTATTAGCTAGCTATCCGAGTAGGCTACGCAGATGCAGTAGGCCTACGGGCGCAATTATGTCCCGATAAATGAAAATACCATGCAGGATACAGATCGGCCAACGCAATAACGTGCAAGATATAGAATGTACAATTACATACCTGGTCAATGGTAGGCCTAGTCTTCACATCATTACCGATTACACACGCAGAACTAGTTACGATAATAGTTGGAGCAGCAGTGCGTTAGGACATGAACTATGTAGGCTAATCATTGTCACATTTGTTTATTTATTCATTTATTTATTTTCTCCCCACTTACGTATCAGCATCCATGAACGGCCACGAACCTCTCGTATCAGAAGCCAGCTCAATGAATAGCCTAGTCGGACTGCGTCCACGAAGTATCAGATCTCTTTGGTCTCCCACTTCCAGAACGAGGCAGCGAGTATGCGAACATGACCAACCAATATTCCAGGGCAGGGTGTATGCTTACCGTTTTGGTTAGCCCAAGGATCATATAAAGGTTACCGTGCGTTTTATACCTCTGAAGCCAATATAGTCTGTTAATGTTAGCTAGCAATCACAGTTGGAAGGTTTCGAATACAAGCAATAAGGTCCGGGTTACACGACAGGATGCACGCTTTAAATAGCCAGCTTACGCAACGTGAATATATCGCCCTTCCTTGTCCGGGAAATGTTATTTGAATATCGCCAGTTTCCATAGCGAACCATAAGCTTAAACGACACTTGCAGTCACTTAGCTTTAGCAACAAATTCAGGAATCCCATTCGTTTTTGCTGACAGTGTGCAGTCATGCATGCAGGGAAGCACGTTTCGAATAACCAAATGTTATTTGAATATATCGCCCTTTTCTTTTGTCTAGCAGAACATAAAACTTAAGAATACAGAGCTTGACATCACTTAGCTTTTACGTAGAATTTGCAGGATTCCGATTATTTTTCCCCCGCGTGTAGTAGAACATGCAGGATGTGCAGCGCAGAAGATGTTTTTGTGTGCAGCGGGTCTGCTGACAGGGGATCCACCATGGTAGGGTGAGACGGTTAACCTCTTCCTACCGAGGGCAAAATAGGCCAATTTTTGCCTGTTTTCACTAGTGACAAACAAAGGTGGTTATCTCAAAAACTATAAATGGTACAAATATGGGTCATGGCTTTTATTAAAGCAGACACCTGCACTATTACGACTAAGCAGTGAGAACTCATAGAAATCCAGTTTTTGATACTTAACTACAACAATTTATGTACAGAAAATATAAAAAAACTAAAAAATGGGTACCTACATTCAAGTTTAAGAATTTTTACCTGGGGAGCTACAAATTCAATCAAGGAAATGACTCCTCTATCTGATTCATCAATATGCTGCCTACCTCTGGTAACAATCTGGTGTCAATATCTCAAACCATTCAAATTTTACAGGTTTTTTTTCAGGTGAACCTTTTTCGTTATCCAAATGGTGCCAAATGGTGCCAAATGTGCCAAAAATGGCAATGTTCCAGAAAGGTCTCAATATGATTTATTTTTTAGGTTTTTACAATAAAATGAGATAATTTGTCAATATTGGCAATAAAAGTTCATTTTTAGATGTGTTCTTGGTGCTCTTCATATTACACAACTAACTACCCAAGGTTACAAAAAGCTGTCAAAACCCATGTAGCAGCACAGTGAATCTTGTGTATTTCACCAGAGCCCCATTAGCCAGAAATTAGTCCAGGAATGTGCAAACAGGTTTTCAAATGAATAATGGGAATAGTATGAAACTTCCCTACACATTACTGCTTGCCAGTCCTGTCCTTTATTCTGTTGCCACCTCCTATGACAGGGACGTTGGGGTTGGGTTTTAGGAGGCAAAACTTTATACATGACAAACATATATCAACTATATACAAGTGCACTAAGGTGTACTACTAAAAGTGCAGTGGATAAAAAATCAAAAGTCCACCAGTTTCCTAGATAAAAAATAAAAACACCCCTGCTGTAACAAATAAAAAGATCCTTGCCCTCTAATTGCTGAAGTTACCGTATTTACACAAAGAAAGTACAAAATGGCAGGGTCCAAAAAGCTAAAAAAAATGAACTAAAAACAAAAAAAGGCAAAGGATCAAAACATGGGGGTGGAGGGTGAGGAAAGATTATTTAACCATTCATACAGAAGCCATTTAGACAACACATTCCTTCAGGAGAGCAATCTGCATCATTACAAACCCCACTAACCCTGTCCATGGAATTGTCCACCATGTTGATATACCCATTAGTCCCCCTTATACAACAACAATCAACAATAATAATAATAAACAAGTACTCCCTCATGTTATCATGTTCTCTCCCTCATACCATGCATAAATTGCCATTTTGTTTACCTGCACAGCCTTCTGTACTGCATACAGAACAATTTACTCATGTGGAACAATGACTTTACTAAACACTTCCAGAAGCCATTTCACACTCAAAAAAATCGATTTAGTAGCTCATCTCAGACACAAATAGATAGCTAGCTGCCTGTTACCTGTAATTTTGCTTGCTAGCTTGCCACTGTAAAGGTAATACTATCTATATTAATTTAGCTGAGAGGGACCGATTTTATGCATAATACTGGGTATTACAGGTTTTATGCTAGCCTATCAATTGATGTCAGTGCTAAATTTTAAAAAAAAGGCCAGTCCCGATTCCGTAAGTGATGTCAGCTCGTCAGCGGGTCCAAGGTCCCAGCAGGTGCGTGGACTCCGGGAGACTTCTTCTCCGAAGTCGGGTTGCGACAGGTTTCCAGTCAGGTCGACGTGGACGTGCACAGATCTCCATTTGGGTCCGGCCGCAAGGGAGACAGTAGAGGAACAGTTTGATCAGGCGAGATGTGGGTTGGGAAACGCAGAAGTCCGTCAGGGTTTCAGTGGTGCGTCTGGTAGGTGTAAGACAGCATCTTTACCATCAGAGCCATCCGGGTTCAGTGGTGCGTCTGGTACGGGTAAGACTGCTTCTTTCCCATCAGAGCAAAGTTGGTAAAGTTCCATGGGTTTTTATGGTCAAAATTCCTTTGGTTTAGGGCACCCATACAATAGATTGGCTCATTTCCTTGGAACCATCAATGAAACACAGATCAGCCATTTACAATCATCTCAGGGTGTGTGTGTGTTAAATTTGGGTCTCCCCTCTCCTTCTCAAAAGAGGGGGGGGTGTTCCTGCCCAAACTGGCGCCTGATCGATCAAGCAGTCTGTGTTCATCTCAGAGTCACATGAAGAAGGAAACAGACACTGCAGAGTGCCTCAGTTGATCAGGAGTGTTAATTGTGAACGACTCCGCAGGGGGCCCAGTCTCATGATCAGAAAGACATGCAGGCATGTTAACAGGCATGTTACCTTGTCGACATTTGTCAGTTCTCCGTTATCATTGGGTTTGTAGCCGAAAAATTCCCAGCTTGGCGAAGTGGTGTTTTTCTTTGAAACAAGATCAGCCATCTTCTCTCGCTTTCTCTTAAAGGGTAAGCATCAGATAATGGACAACTTTTATATTTAGAAATTAGACCGGTATTTAGACAACAATATCAAGTTCTTTTTTTATATAACTACATGGAAATTATATAAAATTAGCAAAGTTTGATAAAACCGTTGATAAATACGCTGACAATAGAATCATAGATGTATGACGTCATACGTGGAGGAAGTGCAAATATTTCCCTATTGTACATACAGTACTGTGTACAATATTGGTCTGTAAATGTAAATTGTAAATGTCAATCATTTTAAATTAGCTATATTTGCAATGCCCTGGAACCCTTTCTACTTTTATATGTGAAATTGAATGTATATCAGTGTATATTGTATATATAATTATAATGTATATTATGCAGAGCTTGGCTCGGACTGGGTGTCTAACTGTAGGAGGTGCAAGCTGGTTATAGCGCCTATCGGTATACAACAATGGCAGACACTCACAAATTATACAGTTCTGAGGAGGAAGAGGAATTTCAGTTTTTTGGGCAGGGACAAAAGTGCAAAGATGTGTTTATTGAGCCGTTTCGCTTTGAACCTGATGCCGCACCACGCATGGAAGATCAGACTGGTATAACGTTAGCTAGTTGTGTAAGCTAACTATTTCTGAGAAAAGTTGAAAACTGTCTCTTTGCATTGGTATGGTTAGACACTAAAGATTTTTCCCCACTGGCCACCTGATGGCCCACACACATATTACATAGCCTAGCGATAATGTTAGCTAACTAAGACTGAGATGCATAACGTTAGCAAGCTAACATTATGTTAATGCAGTAAGCTAAGCTACTAGCTAGCTACTGAGATCATGTATAACTTAGCGAAGTTAACATTAGCTAACGTTAGTTCAGTGAATCGACAATTAACAATAAGGAAACCAAAACGTTTTTGTCACTCGAATAGCATGCAGTCTCCCGACTTTTTGTGGATTTCACGGAGCCGAGGGGACGATCAGAAAGCTGGACTACTATGAGCGAGAAAGACAATTGGCATATTACACCGTGAAGTTTCTGATCATCCGGTCTCGTTGTACTGCATCTATGCGCCTGATTTGCTGGTTCATCCGGCAAAGTTTTTATTGTAAAGTCACCAACCTGTTTCGGCAGTATGCCTTCATCAGGGGTGCAGTGTATTTTTTAAAATATATACTACTCAAAAGAAGTTAAGGGTCAAAAATATTTGTGCATATAAATATAGGCCAACGAGCTAAAATGGTGACGACTAATGACAAAATTATTCTTTGATGGCTCAAGAACAGAAAACACAAAACTTTTGATTAGACACTAGTTTATTAACCCTGATGAAAAAAGTCATGTACCCCCCAAAATGATGTTCACACAAGTCGCAGAAGCTTCAGTAACTGGTGTAGCCACCGTTAGCATTCAGACATTCTTGACAATGTTGGCGCATGCTGTTTATCAGGCATTGGAAATAGCGTTGAGGGATCGCTAGCCATTCTGCGACTAATCGCTGAGCCAGTTGCTGGAGGTTGACGGCAGGGACGTGATGTGATCGAACTCGCCTCCCTAGTTCATCCCACGCATGCTCAATGGGTGACAAGTCGGGTGAATATGCAGGCCAATCCATGTGCTGAACGTTCTGCTGCTGCAGGAAGTCGGTCACCACCCTGGCACGATGAGGTCTTGCGTTGTCGTCCTGGAACCAAGCTCCTGGTCCAATCCGCTGCAGAAGTGGCATTACGAGAGGTTGAACAATCTCGTTGAGATAACGCTGACCAGTCAAATTTCCATTGACGACGTACAGAGGGGTTCTGTGGTTCATGGATATCCCTGCCCACACCATCACACTTCCTCCTCCAAATGGTAGACGTTGAGCAACGTTGACATCAGCAAATCTCTCTCCTTGACGATGATAAACACTAGCCCGTCCATCATTGAACTGGAGCGAGAAGCGTGACTCATCTGTGAACATTGACTACGGTTCCACCGGATATGATGTCTGCACCAATCTCTGCGAGCCCTTCTGTGACGGTCAAGTAGCGGTGGTCAGACTGCAGGATGCCGGCATCGCAAACCTTGGTCTCGCAGACGATTCCTAATTCTTTGGTCGGACATGTTGGTGCCTCTGAGTTGATCCCGAAGATGTCGTGCGGTCACAAAGCGCTGTCGCAACAGGAAGCGGTCTTCTCATGCTGTTGTTGATCGGGGTCTTCCAGAACGGGGGTGATTCTGAACAACATTAGTTGTCCTGAACCTCTGCCAGAGTCTGCCGATAACGCTTTGGCTTACATTTAGACGCTGAGCCACAGTTCTCTGAGTTTGTCCATTTTGTAGCCAGCCAATGGCCCTTCCCCTGTCTTGGATGCTGAGTTGTCGACGAACCACCTTCAAATTTTAAGTGATGATGAATGGAAAACGCTCAGCCCTTTTATTGCTAAAATCGGCATGCATGGAATGACACTCATGCAAAACACGTGTAAATGGTGCATGAGGTGTCACAAAGGGTGTTTCGAGGCAGTTTGTCAGTTTAGTCTAAGTTCGTGCTTCAAATCCATGAAAAGGAAATCTGGGTTAACTTAAAAAGTTTCTGAAGATAAGTGCAATGATTGCATGTCCCATAATAACGTGATGTCTATAGTCCAAATGACAACCCAAAGGGGGATATTCTAACCCTATCTGGCTTAAAAAGACATACTTACAAAAATTATCAAAAAATTTACTTTGACCCTTAACTTCTTTTGAGTAGTGTATATTTGATTTAATGGGCCGCTATTCAGCATCCTTTTTTGGGGGTGTCTTCTTACAACTTCTATTGTTCGTAGTCTAACCACATAGGCTAAACTCTTTTTCATTCCTCTCTGAATTTTGTTTGTCTTTATCTTTCTTTCTCGCTCATAGTCATCTAACGTTAGATTTCTGTTCGTCAATTTCTCTTCGCGTGTTGCATTGGGAAGCTGCTGAAGAATGTTGACAGTACCACGTATGACGTCAGTGTTTTGCCAAAAAACTTTATTTTATGAAATACTAAAAATGTTGGAGGCGGGGCGAAAGCAGTACTGGAAACACATATTAAACACCTATCCAACATTTATATAACATTAATATACTTTATGATTACGTAATCTTACACCAGAGTAATTTTTCTTTCACATTTTTTGAATTTACAGCGTTTTAAATTATCTGGTGCTAACACTTTAACTAATGATGACGATCAGTCACGAGATGGGATAATACATTTACACCATGGCTGTTATTGCAATGCTCTATTACACTAACCCCCTCTGCAAGGATGAAAGCAAGTGATCAGACATTGTAATTTGATCCTACATCCTACTTTACACTAACCTTCCACTGGAAATTGGAAAATCGATGTAATAACTATCCTCAATCTGCTTTTATCGTTGCGCTTCAGATAATTAATTAGTACCAATATACAAATAGGCTCATGGTAACAAAATAATAAATACAGAGCAAATAATAACAACCGAACCATCCATCCATCCATCTTCAACCGCTTATCCGAAGTCGGGTCGCGGAGGTAGCAGTTCCAGCAGGGGGCCCCAAACTTCCCTTTCCCTGGCCACATTGACCAGCTCTGACTGGGGGATCCCAAGGCGTTCCCAGGCCAGTGTGGAGATATAGTCCCTCCACCTGGTCCTTGGTCTGCCCCGTGGCCTCCTCCCAGCTGGACGTGCCTGGAACACCTCCCTAGGGAGGCGACCAGGTGGCATCCTTACAAGATGCCCGAACCACCTCAACTGGCTCCTTTCTACGCAAAGGAGCAGCGTCTCTACTCCGAGTCCCTCACGGATGACTGAGCTTCTCACCTTATCCCTAAGGGAGATGCCAGCCACACTCCGGAGAAAACCCATTTCGGCCACTTGTATCCGCGATCTCGTTCTTTCGGTCATGACCCACCCTTCATGACCATAGGTGAGAGTAGGAACGAAGATTGACCGGTAGATCGAGATCTTTGCCTTCTGGCTCAGCTCTCTCTTCATCACAACGGTGCGGTAAAGCGAGCGCAATACCGCTCCTGCTGCTCCGATTCTCCGGCTCATCTCACGCTCCATCGTCCCCTCACTCGAGAACAAGACCCCGAGATACTTGAACTCCTTCACTTGTGGTAAAGACTCATTCCCTACTTGGAGTAGACAAATCATCGGTTTCCTGCGGAGAACCACGGCCTCAGATTTAGAGGTGCTGATCCTCATCCCAGCCGCTTCACACTCGGCTGCGAACCGATCCAGTGAGTGCTGAAGGTCACAGACCGATGGTGCCATCAGGAGCACATCATCTGCAAACAGCAGCGATGTAATCCTCAGCCCACCGAACTGCAACCCCTCTCCTCCACGACTACGCCTTGAAATCCTGTCCATGAATACCACAAACAGGATAGGTGACAAGGCGCAGCCCTGACGGAGGCCAACCCCCACTGGGAACGAGTCCGACTTACTGCCGATAACCCGGAAACAGCTCTCGCTTTTGGTGTACAGAGATTGGATGGCCCTGAGTAGTGACCCCCTCACCCCATACTCCCGCAGCACCTCCCACAATATCTCCCGGGGAACCCGGTCATAAGCCTTGTCCAAATCCACAAAACACATGTAGACCGGATAAGCATACTCCCAGGCCCCCTCTAGGATCCTTGCGAGAGTAAAACCGAACCAAATATTTTAAAAAAACAAAGCATACAGAATTTGTTGCGAGGCATCAGAACTAAAATAGAAAATGGAGCGGGAAAGGACGCAACACTCGGGACGCAACACACAACAGATTTGTCGGGCAGGCCACTGCACATGCAGTAATGCAAATATTTTGAGTTATACAAATTTTGAAATATAAACTCAGGTATTATTTCTGACCAATATTATTATTTAAAAGTATGCATGCATGTTTTGTCCTTAGAATAGCAATAATAAAATCTTTTAAAATACACTGCCCGGCCAAAAAAAAAGTCGCACACTGTAATATTTTGTTGGACCACCTTTAGCTTTGATTATGGTGCGCATTCGTCGTGGCATTGTTTCGACAACCTTATGCAACGTCACAACATTTATTTCCGTCCAGACTTGCATTAAGTTTTGGCCGAGATCTTGTATTGACGACGGGAGAGTCGAACCACTCCGTGAAGTCTTCTCCAGCACATCCCAAAGACTTTCAATGGGGTTAAGGTCAGGACTCTGGTGGCCAATTCATGTGTGAAAATGATTCCTCATGCTCCCTGAACCACTCTTTCACAATTTGAGCCCGATGAATCTTGGCATTGTCGTCCTGGAATATGCCCATTGATGGGATAACCTGGTCATTCAGTACATTCAGGTACTCAGCTGACTTCATTTTATTGCTAGATCATAACACTTTTTTTTGGCCAGGCAGTGTATATATATTTTTTAAATATCTTGGCTACAGACAGTCATCTCTGCGATATTTTCAAATATCGCCATATCCGATATTATTGGATATCGTGACAACCCTATTGTGAACTACATTCAATGTTCATTACTAGGGATAGCTGCTACGTTATGTGAAGGATGTGCCTTGTCTTATCTGTTCTGTAGTTACTTTGATGACCTTTCTGTATGCACTTATTGTATGTCGCTTTGGATAAAAGTGTCTGCTAAATGACTGTAATGTAATGTAAAATTGGCAAAGTTTGAAAAAAACATTGAAAAATATTTCAATATTTAAAATATTTTCACAGTACTGTGAAAAATATTGGTCTGTAAATGTCTATCAGACACTCACAAATCCGACATTTCTGAGGAGGAAGAGGGATTTGAGTATTTTGAGCAGGGACAAATGGGCAACAGACAATCCTCCAACAGACAATGGACAATTGAATTGTGTTGAAAGATCAGACTGGTATAACGTTAGCCTAACGTTAGCTAGTTGTGTTAGCTAACTATTTCTCCAGTAAAGTTGAAAACTGTCTCTCTGCATTGGCAGGGTTAGACACAAGTTTTTTTCCCCCACTGGCCTCCTGGTGGCCCAAACATAGCCTGTTACATAGCCAAGAGATAATGTTAGCTAATTACATTACATTACAGGCATTTAGCAGACGCTCTTATCCAGAGCGACTTACATATTATCCATTTATACAGCCGGATATATACTGAAGCGATTCAGGTTAAGTACCTTGCTCAAGGGTACAACGGCAGTGTCCTACCTGGGAATCGAACCTGCAACCTTTCGGTTACAAGGCCAGTTTCTTAATAATAATAATAATAATAATAATAATAATAATAATAATATGTATACTACATATACTACACTGCCGCCCTTAGCAAACTAAGACAGAGATGCATAACGCTAGCAAGCTAACGTTAAGTTAAGAATGATCACAAATCTGGACGACTGAGCGAGAAAGACAACTGGCATATTACACCGTGAAGATTCTTATCATCCGGTCTACTGTGTCTGTGTGCCTGATTTGCTGGTTCATCCGGGCAAAGTTTTTATTTTAAGTCAAGTCACCAACCTGTTTTGGCAGTATGCCTTCATCAGGGTGCACTAGCCCCCGCCGATTATTTTCGGCGTATTGCTATCTTGAGCCAGCAGAACACGCTTGCGCTAGAACCACTACAAACCTGGTCTAAAGTCATGTCGCAGTTGTTTACGTTATTTTAACGGCGCATATAAGTGCGTCTACATAGGCGTGTGCACAACATGTGTACCCTCCTGTCTGTTACACACAGGGGCGCGCACAAGCATGAATAAAATATCAAGATTACAATGTGAAATATTATTATTGTGTAGGCTATATCAAAAAATGCATAATAATAAAAGAGTCCATAGCCTACCTTTCCCTCAGCGAAGGGGAATGCCACATTGAATTGCTTTCTGCCCACTCCATCAACATCCAGGCGATGTGCGATGGTACGGGACAATGGCTATCCATTAAAAAGGAGCTGATAACACCTATATCAAGCCTAATGCGCAAATTGTCATTTACACCTAATGCGTGAATTGTCATTCAATGGAAAACTCACGCACGGCAATAGACGGACATTTGAGTTCTGAAAATGCGCTTCAGATGTCATTACAATACAGCCTGTAAGTAAATAGAATGGTTTGTGACTGAAAAAAGTTCAAAACCTTGTCCAGTGAATATTGCATTTATTATTTTTCAAATAGCCTAGGCTACAGCGGATTCGCTGTGCATAAGGTTTTTTCCGATAGCCTATGGTTAAAAAACGGAGATAAATGTCTCCATGTTACCTTCATATTTTTTAAATTACAGTGACCAGGTTTCTATACTCTCAGCTTATTTAAACCCAGCTGATTTCACCTGTTATTCCATAACTGAACAAAACGATTTTAAAGAGAAATAAGCGTCTAATTATAAACGAAAACAAATTTGCAACACGTTGCACAATTAATTCACAATTAATTGTAATGCCATTCTCTGCATGTGTGCTGCATGTTCTCTGTTTCCCCTGCTGTAAGTCGGTAAACTGGATTGTTTTAAAGCATTACACTACTAGTAAAACAGATTGGTCACATTTCCATAAACAGGACATTAAAACAAGGGGAAATATGCGTGAACATATGGGTTGCCAACCTGACAGCTTTATTGCATTTAGTGTCATCATTAAGGCAAAATAACGGTATTTATGTTATTAATCAATATTACTATGCAGGTAGCCTAATGAACTTCGGATGAAGCTTGAACTTCGAGAACTCCATGAGAACAGCCTCCTGGAATTGATGTTTGACACTTTTATTGCATAAGCAAAAATTCGCTGAACAAGCAGGCTAATTTGGCGTTTTCTAAGGTGAAACTGAAGCCATTGATAGCTTATTCTCAGCTGTTGCAGGTCCTTTTAACTAAATTTAACCGCATATATTTTGTAAAATAACAGCCCTGTCAGGAATTAATAGGCTAATGGTTAGTCCGAATAATATTGATCATACTCCATTTAGCCTATTCCTTGATCACACTAAACACGCACGTTTTTATTTACATGCATTTATTGCATGTCACGCCCAAGACACACATATAATTAATGAAGTGACTAGGTTCAGCCCATTTGCACCTTGCGCCGTGCTTAGCGTCCAAAAAACACGCCAGTAAAATAGCAAAAGTGGACTTGGACACGCCCTAAATGGACTTTACACCATGCGCTTAGACCAAGCGCAAAGATCGCCAAGATAGAGCCCATTACGTCCAAAATTCCGAACTAACAATTGAAGAACGTTGACAGTACCATGTATGACGTCAGCGTTTTGACAAAAAACGTTCTTTTATGAAATACGAAAAATGTTGGAGGCGGGGTGAAAGCGGTACTGGACATACTTCTTAAACATCGATATCCAACATTTATATAAAATTCATATACTTTATGATTTTGTAATTTTATACCAGAGTCGATCCCTCAACGTTATTTCCAACGCCTGATCAACAGCATGCGCCAACTTTGTCAAGAATGTCTGAATGCTAACAGTGGCTACACCAGTTACTGAAGCTTCTGCGACTTGTGTGAACATCATTTTGGGGGGTGCATGACTTTTTTCATCAGGGTAATAAACTAGTGTGTAATCAAAAGTTTTTTGTTTTCTGTTCTTGAGCCATCAAAGAATTATTTTGTCATTAGTCGTCACCATTTTAGCTCGTTAGCCTATATTTATATGCACAAATATTTTTGACCCTTAACTTCTTTTGAGTAGTATATATTGTTCAGTGAGGGAAAAAATTACAAATGTCGGGTATATAGCTTTGAGATTATAGCCTCTGATAGAGAATGTATAATGCGATATGGCAAACTTGCTCATAGTCCATTCAATAGTACTCTGTTATCAGGAGGCCTGCTCTTCTGACCTGACCGAGGATCTGCGTTTCTCTCTGCCCCTTAGTTCACAGGCACAAAGGCAATTAAGTCACGCTGAGGTGCTGGCTTATCTATTATATAAATCTTAGTGGTCAGGGTGTCTTGTCTCTTTTTGAGGAGAAACACCAGAACACAAAGATATTCACAAAATCCAGGGGCCTAGCGTGGCCAGAGAATACCACATGGCCACATGGTCTCCTTTTTCATTTTAAATGTTGAATGCAAATCTGTTACATACAATTGAAATCATCAATTGAAAGTCTTAAGGTTGATGTAGGTAATGGTTGTTAGGCCTGCCAGTTTGTAATGTACATTTTTGGCCCAACACCAGGTTCAAGCATAGGCCAGGGTCTTACCACTGGTCTTCTCACATGGAGGTAATATTTTGGCCAAATTGAAGATTACACAAACTGCACAGATTTAATGATTGTACTAAAATTATTCAACTTCTGTTGTTAAAAGCAGGTCCCTTTCTGATGAAGTACTCAATAGTTGAGTGAAATAACCTGTTAGAATGCCGATGTTTGGACTCATTATAAAGAGGTTAAAACCTTGAATATTTTAATAATAATTTGTATGATGCTTAGCCCTGTTATGAGCAGCCTAAGTACACATTAATTAATCAGTGAATTTGTCAGCTATTGGCTAAGCAGTCCTGGTCATGAAAGGAGTCTGACCCCCTAACCCCTCCTTCCAAACTTTCCTCACATCACCGAATCAGGGCTCAGGCCCCCGCAATGTGGGGGCAAAAAGGTATTTATGGTGAAGCCGAAGGAGAAACTTCGCTTTTTCTTACTGGGGTCTTTTTATTGTTTGTTGGCGAACTAAGTTGTGGGCTGTGAAGCAGGAAAGTTCTGTGAGTGGAGCGCTGCAGAATTCCTGGAGTCTACAGACAGAGAATTTTGTAAACTTGTGACCGCTGACTTTTATAGCTGGCATTTCTTTTATTCATCCTGTGCTGAAATCGGATTATTCTGGCAAGTTCTGGTTGATCTCTCTCTCTTTTCTGGTAACTTCAATTTAACATCTGGTTTTAATGTCTTCCTTTTTGTAAAGTATAAGCAGTGAGTCTACGTTCATTAATGAATGTACAATTCCAATTCATTACTCTAATTGACGATTTTTCCAGTAATAAAATTATTTAATCTAAAGACCTAGACTTTTTGACTTGTTGGTTCATCCACCAAGTTACTGTTCGACTGACCTATCAAAGAATTCGGTGATTTAATTGATGATTGTCATTTTTAAAAAATTAAATCCATTAAATATAATTAACTGTATGGTTGAGTGAGGGGTTTTAGCACATGACACCGCTTCTGTTCAACATTCAGAGTGCTGGGCATTTTAACAAGGGCGTTGCTGGATTCAGAAAAATAAACTAATTTTTCCTTAAACCTCACTTCCCCGACACAAATCATTTATATTATGGATGTGACGCAAAAAGACAGGTATTTGACTATACGCTTCCTAAAAATTCTGTGAATTTTAAAGACTAATTCAGAAAATTTGATATTCATGTGATGCAAGAGGCTTGGCTGAACATAAAAATAGCAATTTTGAAAATGTGTGTATTTTCATTTAGATTTCTATGAGGAAAAACCAGCGTTATGGATGTGATGCATCTGAAATGCACATTGTTTGACTATACTCTTCCCAGTAAATTTTGATCATAACACATTTGTTGTCATAAGTTTTGACATTTAGAAAACCATCTGAAAGGGGTTTGATTGTTTTCAAGATGGCCGCCAAATAGCATTGATTTCAATGGTAATGGGATTAATAAATACAACTATCCCTTTAACCTCCATCTTAACCTTCAGTTTTCAAAAATGGCTCCCGTTATGGATCTGACATTGAAATTGATAGGAACGGAGCGCTTTAACGACAATGTTAACTGACCGCTTGATCATTCATGTCACAGTGGCCACTAACGTGGATTCGCTAACAGAAGTTGTCAGTCTGAAATAGCTACTCCTGTAACAGTAGCTAACTAGCGGTCCCAACAAAAAAGAGCAGCATTAAGTAACTTCCTAATAATGGTGGGTCAATGATAGCCTCCATAACAAATTTGCGTCACCAAGGTATCCTAGTGCAACGCTATTTCCTGTTTACATTTGTTATTGGATCAATCAACATTGGCATAATTTTGTGCGACTACGCATTACTTTACGAAGAGCTTAGATCCTATTAACTAAGTTTTGTGTTAAGGACACACTGTGCAACCAGATTTAGTAGCACAATTATTAATTAGTTAATAAACGAATTAGTAAATACTAAGCCTGTTGTGTGAGCTTTACGTTACAAGTTAAAGGAGCTATATGTAACAAATTTACTGTACTAAATCATAAAATGACCATGATATGTCATCAGAGATTAAGGAAACATGCTAAGTCGAAATACTGGCTTCTCCGACAACAATGCTACAGCCAGTATGTTCTCCTTTGAAATTTCCATTCCAGGTCAGAACGTCTGTATTTGTTTTGGCCTGTGTGATTCACTATTCTCCGTGTTGACTCCGAGTCCACTGCCCATTACGAACAACCAGATGTAGCTATTAGTAAGCTAAGTTCAACATCGTTTCCATTTAGCTAGCTAGCTAAAGATTTAAATATATATATGAATATAGTTACTTGCTAAACATACCACTAACGTTAGCTTATATCTGTGTGACCGTAAACATAGCCCATAGCCAGCCATGCATCTAGCTAACATTGTTATAAAAAATCCACATGAGCTGGTTTATAATTTGCAAACAATAAATAATAAACAAATTGCAAACGTATACATTAGCTGATAAACTTACAGTGTAGGACTCGTCGTCGCTTGTCATTGTCAAAATAGAATAAGCTTGTCTCAAAATATAATGTTGCGCTCGTGTTCGTTCAGTGTCTCGACTCGCTCCAATATTGTGAATTTGGATTGCAGTACCCATTTTAAACGCTCAATGTCAATGTTACATATAGCTCCTTTAAGGTGGAACTTTTGTCAGTTCTAGCCGGGAACTTAGATGTTTATTCTTAAGTCATTGACCACCCTAACCAATGCGGTTTCAGCGCTATGGTGAGCATGAAACCCAGATTGGAATTTATCATAAATACAGTGTGTGTTCAAAAAGCTATTTAATTGCTGGACCACCACTTTTTCAAGTATTTTTCCAAGAAAAGGAAGATTACTAAAGAATCAAGATTAATCAATCATGTTTAATAATAACAAATGTTATTTGTGAACACAATTTTCCGAACAAAAAAAATGTCTTGGCTCTGTAGGACAATACAGGTTTCTATTCAAATACAAATATTACAAATAATAATTCATTATTATTATTCTTATTATTATGCATTTTATGCATGCTGTGCTTTTTATACACCTAAAGCACTGCATGCAGACAATTGTTCAACTCAAACATATACTGTACTCATTTCCTTACATTTGTAAGTGTAACCCATGTGAATTGCAAATTATTTCCACTATAAATAATCACCATTTTACACTTTTATGTGCCACAAAGTTTCAATGACCACATTACCACAGATTCACAGATGGTAAGATGAAAAAACACAGGGCCAAATTACATTAAATTTGGGTAGCATTGATTTGGAATAGAGCTAGTTTAATTAGTGAGCTACGATAGGCAATACTGTTTGTTGTAACTTGGCCTCATTTTGATATCAATACTTTTAACATCAGACCTAGTTTTTGCAAGTTTTAATTAATGACTTACAGACACTGTTTTGTAGGCTATGTGTGAGTAACTTGATATTTTTTTATGTTGAAAACATCTTTTTTCATCAGATTTCAGATTAAATATATATGTAAACGAGAATTTAGAAATCACTGCTTTCTGCTCTTATGTGCATTTTACATAGTGTCCCAACTTATTTGGAATTGGGGTTTGTATGTTGAAATGTTTTTTGTTCAGTTATACTTTACTATAAGACTACATTAATTTTGCATTGCTGTGGGACAGCATACAGTCATGTGAAAAAGTAAGTCCACCCTCAAACGGTTTTTTTGACACGTCTGGACACAAGTTTATTTTATTTTAATTTAAACCACATTGGTTGATTAAGGTAAACTAACTAAGACTTTGGAATCACTTAAGCAATTGAAATGAACATAAATGCAAAAAGTACACCCCTACCTTTACTATCAAATATATTGATTAAAATTGACATCTGGTGCACAAAACAGGTGTAAATGATTGTCCAATTATTAAATAATAATTTGGAAGACTCTTGATATCTTATTTTCAGGTACTCTAACACGCAATACTATAAAGTGATTCCAAAGTCTACATCATTTGTTGAATTAGTTTATCTTAATCAATCAATATGGTTGAAATTAAAATAAAATAAACTTGTGTCCAGATGTGTCAAAAAAACTGACTACCGTTTGAGGGTGTACTTTTTCACGTGACTGTATATCCAGACTTAAAAAGTTGTGTTATTTTATGTTTTTGGTTACTTTTGTTGTACATAAACATTTTCCCCATTACTCAGTTGCATTTAGACTGCTGCTTATGATTTAGATTAATTACTTTCAAGTTTCTTCACTGCACATACTGCATTTTTTGAGAACTGTATTCAACAACATTCTGATACAAAAATGGTGCAAAGTGTCCCCAAGTGCTCATTATTGGTCACATTTGATGGTCTCGCTTGGGTCTATATTCATAAAGTGTCTCAGTAGGAGCACTGATCTAAGATCAGTTTTCCTTTGTCCGTATCCTAACCTTAACCATTATGATCTAAAATGCAAAACTGATCCTTGTCCAACACCCCTGCCCCTACATTCTTACATTTTATGAATACGAGTCCTGTCTGATAGATTTGTCTTCTCACAAGGTTGACAGTGCTCAAGATGTTATGGCCCCCCAAATTAGGAAATTATCAGGTTATTTTCCCTCTCCTGCATCAAATATTCTGCCATAGCCTCCACCAGTGGCAGCAAGCTCCTCGGTATGCAGCTGGCCGCTAATAGACACAGGCCAATGCGCTGTCCCACAGCCTCCCAGCCAACCGGCAGAAATATGGGGGAAAGGGTGACCCTTTGGCAGAAATGTCCATCCATCCGGGCCAGGCGTCGGGGCGGCCACCGTGGTAATTGCCTGGGAAGCAGTGTTTTGACAAGGCGGACGAGTGTAAGCCATCATTCGTGCAGCACAGTGATGAGGTGTCACCTGGAGAGGCTGTGGAGTGGCGGCATGTACATGCCGCCAGGTGACCCACTTCTACCCTGATTTAGGATGGTGCATGCTGGGCAGGCTGGATGAGGCCATGGTCAGGACGTGAAGAAATGGACAAGCAGTCAGCACTCATATTTGTATTCATTATTTATTTATTGCCAAGCAAGAGGAGCCTTGCAGGGAGTAATTTACTATTCTGGCATTCGACATCTTGCCCAAGCCTCAGTGCACATTTACACAGCTGGGTCTTCAGTGGAGCAATCCAGGTAAAGCATCTTGCTCAAGGCAACAGCCATCATGTCACACTTGGGATTTGTTGTGGGAAAAAGAAAGTTTGCTAGCTAAGTCCAAAGCCGTAACTACATCTATGCACTGTTTTTCAGTAAAATAAAGCAAAGTTTGTTTGCTCTCCTTTTATATCTATGCTTTGGCTAATTCTTGTCTTGAATAATTATCCCTATTATTTTCCAATTTCACATGCATGCAACGTAGGACTGAATGGAAAGAGCATATTATTGAGGATGTAGGTGTGCCAATGTTAAACATCTGCCTCTACCACATTAATCCAAAATTGAAAATGATTATTCCTAACCTAGGGAACACTTAATTGAAATCCATAAGGATTTTTTCTTATAATCATTATTTTTCCATTATTTCTCATGCTTTTAGACCAATTTACTTTTACCCCCTCCCCTGTATTACCCTCTATATTCCTTGCTTCCTCTAATAGATAAAAAGCATTGTGCCAATGGTATGTGAAAACCATATCTTTATTAGCCTACCTATATCCGAGTGAAAGGTAATAAATTTAGTGTAGTATAAAATAGTTTAATCTGGGAGTGTTATCATTATTCGTGGCGTATTGCACGGAGACAGCAGTAATCCATTAGGTAGGCTGTTTCAACGAGGCCCTGATGAACCTTCTGCTCCTCTGCCCTGCACAGAAGGGCGTCTGCCGCTGCTGGCCTCACCATCGCGCTGGGAGATTCATCACCTGCGTGCGCCACCTTGTTATTTCATCATTATTCCCCTTCCCCCCTTTTTAACCATTTCCCGACTTTTGGCATGCTACAAAGGTAAAGGCAAATTCACTTTTATAGTTCAGTACAGGCCTTTGTGTTTTCATTCACCACCTGGCTAATGGTATATATTGTAAACTTAGCAATATAAGGGGGAAAGCAGTTTTTTTCTTTGCATTTACAGTTGCCCTCCATTCCACAGTTTGTATTTACATGCAAATTGTTTTTACATGTTGCTCATTATATGCATGTGAAATGTAAAACTATGTTTATTAAGATTTCATGCTCTTCATCCAGGGACCTCTAGAAAAGCCCACCTCTGTATATTTGTAAATCTTTCTTGTCTTATTCCCCTATCTTTTCCATTCCTTCCTTTTTCCCATGGAATGTAATAACAGCTTGGGGGCTCCTGCATTTGATGTCCTGTAGAATGGCTTAGCTGGCTTTTGATTGAGGTTTTTCCCATTTATTGAGCAGCGGTGTTCCTGCGGATAAAGTTGAATTCTGCAGCACAAGAGAGAAGCACCCAGCATTTGATGGAGGCGAATAATAAAATGCATCATTTGTGTCAGCACCTCGCTGCAGTCACATCTGGACTACTGTCAGGCTCCCATTAGATTCACGCAGTTTTATGTGCCAAAAATAATATCCTCTGTAGTTAATGGAAAAAAGGATATTTGCAGTCCAATTTTGAAGGAAGAAAATCATCTTATTCCAGTCTGGTCACTCTTTGGCTTAACTTCCATCTGAAGAGTGGCTTGTTTCTCTATAATTTTACGATTCAGCGATCAATTGCTCTTGTGACCTTTCTTCTCTTGCTCTTTCTGTGCGTGTGCTATTATTACATTGAACCCACAAGTCTGAACAACAGCAACAATGGTAGCTTGCATATCAAAGACCTAGGAAGAATATGTACCATTTTGTACCAAGATTTTTACCATTTTTTCAATTTGATTCAATTTCATTCTTGCCTTAAAACTCTAATAACAATATTGTATCACTTATCATAATAGAAATTAAAACAACAATATCAAACAACATTTTTTATGTGTATTCTGAAATTTTGTTTAGCCTTTATGTTAGAAGTATTCCCCCATCGGTGTGTGGAATTCTACTCATTAGTGGCCAGTAACCATAGCTGTAATGCAGTTAATTCAAGTAATTGTGTACTCTGTATTTGTTTTCAAATACTAGATATTTTTGGGCATTTAAATTAAATTATGTGTTGCTGGGCAGCATTGTGGGTAAAGATCAGCCCATTTTTCTTAGCAACTTCATCATTTTGGCCCCAAGATGAACTCTGAAATGTTGTCAGTCCCAGAGAACCACAGCTCGGGACAAGGTAGAACTACTTAAAATAAATCAACTACTGACCAATTCAGGGTGCTACAGGTTTCATTGTAATTTAATCATAGTTGCCATAGTTCTATGGAACTCACCTTGGTTTTGTGTGTTCCACCATACTTAAATAAGACTTGTTAAACCAAGAGTACCCATAGATTATCTTGATTTATGTATTACATTGTAGAAGCAATATAATATACGCAAGAAGAAAAGAACACGTTTGTTTCAGTACTGTGCATTCTTGCTACATGTCTATTATTCCTAATCTACTTCCTAATTTTGTATATGTTATACAGCTAATGTTTTATACCGGTAAATCCTTTTGAGATTTTATCCACAAAAAGGATGCTTCATAAGATTTGGTTTCAGTAAACTGTTAAATAGTGCAGGTGCCTGATGGATTTTTATTTGGCTTGAGAGTGGCTATAATTGCTTGGAATTTAACTTAATCTACACAGCCCTCCATCAGTGAGGCTATTCGTCTTCGACAGGAGGGGAGTGGAGACCTCGTAAAGACCTTGACCTCTGACCCCCGTCCTTCTACAGTTATGGTTCAGGCACACAATAATCTAGGCCCTGATCCCATTTCTTATTTTGCTTCACTGCTTGCCATAGTATAGCCAGGATTTGTAGCCCATTTTCTGGCCTTATTGCAATCACTCTGGTCTGTTTTATTGGAGCCATTACAACTGATAGATTAGGCTCTGTGGGCCCCATGACATGTGACTTAACTAAGTTGCAGGTTTAAAAGACTATTTGTCACTGAAAAGTTCTCCAATTTAACTACCAAATAAGCAAATAAGTGCAGCACACTGCCTCTGCACAGTGGTATATGAGAGGCAAATAGATTTTCTACAAAATACCCTGGCCAACAGTTTTGTCATCATTTATAGACCATTCTGTTTTTGAATGCTTTCCATTGTTGCAATGAATGTGTATTTGTGAGATTTCTTTTTTTTAAAAAGGTGTGCAGTGATACTCCTATTTCTTAATCTACAATGCCATTACAGGAAAATGTTTACCTGTGTTCTCTTTTAATCTGGAATGTTGCAAAATATCAGCTTCTCTCCAACAATTGGTTACTTTTTAAAGACCCTGTTCATGTGCTGAACTTGGTAAAAAAGCTTTTAATTATTATGCACCTTAGTTTTGGAACATGTTGCAATGTTCAAAAGTTTAAAGTTTAATCTAACCAATCAATGCAAACACCTGCTGACCATTTCACAAACACACTTTAACCTTTGTATTTTCAGCTCCCTGTAGCTCCCACTCTTAATTAGAGAGAGTACATACGCACTAGGATAAGTACATTTTACTGTATGCTTCTACAATTATAGTATTAACATTGCTTGCTTCTAACTGTCTCAAATTCTTAACCAATTGATTTATATATTATTTTTAACTAATGTTACATGCAATAAAAATTCACTTCACTTGGTGACTGTTATGTTCATCCCTCACAAATCAAATTGAATTGTAGCTTCGAAGTTAGTGTCTATTGTTTACATGCACCATTGGGCAGATGAGAGACAGGGCAACAAGTCAGATTTCATTAAATGCATCTCTTTCTCTGTCTTTGCACATGGTAGTAGACGTAGCCTATTGGAAGACCAATTTCTTCATGGCATAATGTCATTGAAGTGTCCACTACAGGTTATTTGTGTGTTATTAAGCTTTGAAGTTTATGTATCTTAGTGTTTACTATGTTAATTTCTCACAAAAAGTAAGTCATTTTGTGAGGGAATTAATGCACTGTTCTGATATAATCATGTTAGGCAGCTGAGGAAGCTAGACCTAGAGAGGAGCCAGAGGAGGGGGAGACAAGTATGTCAGTGAGATGCCCAGGTTGAGACAAAGGTACAAGGTACCACTTTTTTGTTTAATAATGATTTTGAAAATTATACCCGTTTTTTTTTTTTCTTTAATAATATACTAAATTAGTTAATTCATTATAAGCAAATTCTACTGTATGCTTCTACTACTATAGTATTAACATTGAACAGCAGTTTAGTTCAACACAGTTTTTGCCTTGTAGTAGCCTGTTGGCCGATAGCATTATGGAATAGCTAACTGCCTGGCTAAAACATCAGTCCCTGAAATTAAATGAGCACCCCAGATGTGTGCATGGTATATCTATTCAAACTTCCCTTACAAATATTTTTAATGAGCTCTCATGCCCACATGTTGTGTTCAGTGAGAGCCTAGCCTGGCATGTGAAAAGAAACATAAAAACAGATCTGCAGCAGCAGCCACATGGTTACCTGTCACAGAATACCTTCTTCCTATTACAAATATGCTCCAGAAGTAGATGAGGAAAACCTTAAACCAGTACAACACTGGTTGTTTAATTAGTGCTCTATTCCACTTATCAAGGTCTTTACTGAAGACAATGGGCTCTATCTTGACGATCTTGGCGCATCGTCTAAAACGCTAGACATTTGAGAATAAGCTACCAATGGCTTCCATCTCACCTTAGAAAACGCCAAATTAGCCTGCTTGTTTAACACATTTTTTTGATTATGCAATGAAGCATGGTCAAACATCAATTCCTTGAGGCTGTTCTCATGGAGTTCTCGAATTTCAAGCTTCATCCGAAGTTCATTACCTGCATTCTAATATTGATTAAGAACATAAATACCGTTATTTTGCCTTAATGATGACACTAAATACAATAAAGCTGTTCACCCAGATTTTCCCTTGTTTTATAATGTCCTGCTTATGGAAATGTGACCAATGCTTTAAAACAAGTCCACTTTCCCGGGAAGACCGTGGAAAGTGTGATTTACAGCAGGTGGAACACACCTGCTCCTGCATGAAGTTAAAGCGCACATGCAGAGAACGGCATTAAAATTATGAACAAATTGTGTAATGTGCTGAAAATTCGTTTTTGTTCATAATTAGACTCTTTAAAATAGTTTTGATCAGGTCAGGTCAGTGGGGGTTTAATAACATGAGAGTATGGAAACCTGGTCACTGTAATGAAAAAAATATGAAGGACAAAGAATAAGGTTAAAATTCTGTAAAAAAAAAGAGAAATTTAAATGAATCTCCGTTTTTTAACCTTAGGCTATCGAAAAAACCCTTATGCACAGCGAATCCCGGGGATTGTAGCCTAGGCTATTTGAAAAACAATAAATGCAATATTCACTGGACAAGGTTTTGAACTTTTTTCAGTCAAAACTTTACTTGCAGGCTGTAGGCCTAGATGAAGAGAGCTGTATTGTAATGACATCTGGAGGCGCATTTTCAGAACTAAAACGTCTGTCTATTGCAGTGCGCGAGCTTTCCATTGAATGACAATTCAGGCATTAGGTGTAAATTACAATTTGTGCATTAGGCTTGATATAGGTGTATCAGCAAAGTTTTCAATGGATAGCCATTGTCCCGTAACAGAAGATTGTCAACCATTGGCAAATATAGGCTAAATCATAGCTTGATCCAGGATAATTTTGAATAGTCTCCATGTAACCTTACACATACCATTGCACATCGCCTGGATGTTGATGGAGTGGGCTGAAAGCTATTTAATGCGGCATTCCCCTTCGCTGAGGGACAGGCATGTGGACTTTGACCTATGGAGCCTTTTATTATTATGCTTTTTTATAGCTTACACAATAATATCTCACAATGTAATCTTGATATTTTGAATCATGCTTGTGAGCGCCCCTGTGTGTAGCAGACAGGAGGATGCACGCCCTTTGTGCACACACCTATGTAGACGCACTTATATGCGCCGTTAAAATAACATTTAAACAACTGCGACATGACTTTAGACCAGGTTTGTGGTGGTTTTAGCGCAAACGCTTTCTGCTGGCTTAAGATAACAATACGCCAAAAATGATCCTGGCCACACGTCATCTTAAGACCAACCCACGCAGTTCACTTGCTATGGGCACAAGATCACTTGGTATTTAAACAACTTGAGCGCTGGGTGCTATAATGATCCCTGCGCCAGGTGCAAGATAGCAACGACACTTGCGTTTGGGTTAGCACCGCTTAGCGCCATGTGTAAGATAGGGCCCAATAAGTTAATTTGTTGAATCAGGTGTCGTTGTAGTGCTGAAACACTTTTCCGATAAGATTGGACACAAGACACAACCATCATGTAATTGTTTAAAGTGTAAGCACCCGATAATTTAAAACGCTGGAAATTCAAAAAATGTGAAAGAAAAATTTAACTAACGTTAGCTAACGTTAACTTCGCTTATACATGATCTCAGTAGCTAGCTAGTAGCTTAGCTTACTGCATTAACTTAACGTTAGCTTGCTAACGTTATGCATCTCAGTCTTAGTTAGCTAGTTAGCTAACATTATCGCTAGGCTATGTAATATGTGTGTGGGCCATCAGGTGGCCAGTGGGGAAAAATCTTTAGTGTCTAACCATACCAATGCAAAGAGACAGTTTTCAACTTTTCTCACATAAATAGTTAGCTAACACAACTAGCTAACGTTATACCAGTTTGATCTTCCAACACGATTCAATTGTCCGTTGTCTGTTGGATGATTTTCTGCGCCAGGCATGGTGTGGCATCAGGTTCAAAGCAAAACAGCTCAATAAACACATCTTTGCACTTTTGTCCCTGCTCAAAAAACTGAAATTCCTCTTCCTCCTCAGCACTGTCTGATTTCTGGGTGTCTGCCATTAGCTCGGCCCCCCCCAGTAAAACACCCAGTCCGAGCCAAGCTCTGCATAAGTGCATACCGGGACACCTCTACCACCGATATACATTCAATTTCACATATAAAAGTAGGAAGTTCCAGGGCATTGCAAATATAGCAAATTAAAAATGATAGACATTTACAATTTACATTTACAGACCAATATTGTACACAGTACTATATGTACAATAGGGAAATATTTGCACTTCCTCCACGTATGACGTCATACATCATGTATGACGTCATACATGATTCTATTGTCAGCGGATTTTTCAATCTTCGCTAATTTTATATTATTTAATTTTATATAAATATAAATAATTTTATATAAAATAACTTGATATTGTTGTCTAAATACCGGTCTAGTTTGTAAATATAAAAGTTGTCCATTATCTGGTGCTTACCCTTTAATACAGTAAACTTAATTATGAATATTATACAAAACGTTTTTGGTTTGCATCTATAGAAAAACCATGTGACAATAGGGTGCAAATGCTTTCCAATGTTTTGGTTTTTTTTTGTTCTGTAATTAGCAATTTGAAATCTAAAACCATGTTCTCTCATGTTCAGCAAAATACCACAAATGAGATAATCATTTCATATTTTCCCATGAATATAACTACTTCCTTTGTCTAATGCCTCAGTGATTGATTGATTTAATTTCTTTGATAATCATCAGAAAAAATTCAAGGAACATCAAGTACCGACCTGAAAAAACTGTCATGGATAACACAATAAAAGCTGAAAATTGGAGGACATTGCATTGCATTGGAGGGCATTCTCTAAATCACAGAAGAGTCAGCTAATGTCACACTAGTTTCTTCAGGACTATCCTTGTTAAGGGGATAGGAAAACAAAATATATATTCTTTTCTTTTGTTATTTGCCACATGGGTGGATAAAAGTTACTTTAAGCCTCATAAAATTAAAGAGGAGCATTCTCCCAAATGCAGCATCAATTGAATTTTTAAGGAGATGTGCTGAGCCAAAGTACTGCTAGAGAATTAGATGTCAAAATCATCTTAAGTTGTAAATATATTGTTCACAGTGGGTGATTTTGATTAATACATTTAATCTAAATAATTGAAAGTTCCTTTCCTTTTTTCGATAAAATACAATAAGACACAAATCAGTTTTACCATAGCTTGATTAACAATTGGAAAATAATGTATCTTCCCACCAAATAAATTGCTGCTTATACCTCTAACCAAAATCAATTCATCTTCCTTGGATTTATTAAAATCCCAGTAATAAATCTTGCACAATGCTTGTTCATCTGTTTTTTGATATATTTATTTTACTTTTGTCATGGTCTAATGTTTTCCCTGACTCTCCGGCGTAAAATGGGAAAATCTATTGTTGGCCAATTTAATAGTTAAAGAAGTGCGATCCTGGTGCAGAAGTATAAATTAAATCAATAAAAACGGCAATGTGCTGTGCAGATAGCACCTTTCCCCTTGAGTTTTTGATTAACCCATCTGGCACTGAAGTTGACGTTGAAGCAATTCACCATGGCTTATACAGTGTGTGTATGGTATTCCCTGAGGTCAGTATTTTTGTGTTACCATAAACACTTCCTGGCACATAAAGGAGTGTGTGTGCGTGTGTGTGTCTTTGTTCTCACACCCAGGCGCGTAGATTTGTATATGGACAGGGAGACACGTCCCCCTCAATGGTAAAGTGGGTTAATTGTCACCCTCAATGATTTCTGGTTTACATAATATATTTTTACTCACTCTAACGTTAGCCTTTTGACGCGTATTTGAAAGCTGACAGTATGACGTGACAGGACATTCTGTGATTGGCTACTCTCTTACATCATTGGCATACGCACCTAGCGCAAATATCCCAAACCACCCTCTTCAAAAAAATTTGACGCATTGGAGATATGATGTGGTAACGTTAAATGCTATCGAAATTGTACCGGTAAGCTATATATGGAACACTGTTTGGGCCAAAACCTGTAGTTCGGCGTCCGCATTAAGACGTCAAATTTGTTCGTGTTAAGACTTCAATTTTGTTTGTCTTAAGACGTCCGTTTTGAGCGTCTTAAGGCGTTTGGACAATTAAGGCTTCCATGCTATTGGTTGGCATCAACATACCCACCCCTTTTTGACGTAGGGGCTACGTATACCCACACCTTTTTGACATAGGGGCTGCGTTGGGCTGTACGTATGCCTACGTTCTGGTCATGTGGGCTCTTACTAGTGGGTACGTTTGGGCTACGTAGCATTTGGGACAGTCCATTTGTGCGGGTAATTTTGAACTCTGGTGGCTGAGGAGAGCAAAGAATGTGTTTGGATTGTTAATGAGTGCTGTGCTTATCCTTTATTACCTGACTTGTGATTCAACTGCTCGCAGTTGATAGAAACACCAGTAGGCTATCTGGCCATTTATGGTGGCAATTATTTATGAAGTCTCTCCTGCTTAATGAATTTTGTACAAATACTCAAAGTATATATTTTGCTCTATTCCTGTGTGGTGTGTTCGGCCTCTGACAGTTTAGAAAAAGGCAGAGAACCACTGCTTATATTTAAATGTACAGTGCTCCAGCCCTTTTGGGTTAGTGCATTATCAACATTGGCCAACTACATGGTCATTTCACAAAGAACTTAAACTTTGCGCATATAAATAGAAGTGACTCTAGTCAGGGATTTAATTAGCACATACCAACATTTGAATCAATGTCAAAACGACAAATATTGAATAATCAAGGTTAAATATTAACATGATATTTAAAAGTTTTAATGTTTGTCACCATCACTGACTCACTCCATTAGCTAACTGAACTAGTTAGTAGCTGATAATGTCAGTAGTAACTGTAGCCTAAATAATTCGCCTAACATCATAAGTTGCTTTGCCAGCTGAACACATAATAAAATGGATAAAAATACAACTTGCAGTGAGTGTACTGTGGGCTGATTATTCAATAGGCCTATTTGTCGGTATTCTGACGTTGATTCAATGTGATCTGGATGAGCAAATTGATGTTGAATCAACGTCAGAATTCCACATTGTATCTGCGTCGATTCAACGTTCGCTTGCTATCTGGGTAATTAAAGGGAGAAAGTTGCACACCTCTACTGGGGAACGGATGAATGCAAACACCAACCATACAGCATGGAGAGTGTATTCTTAATACCTGCACCTTGCAGACAGATATGCATTTAGAGAGGTTGTAAATTAATGATGAAAGGTCTCCTCCACATTCATTAAAGAGTGATTTTGAATTGAAAAAATATTGTGCTCAAACTTTATTTGCATAGTGTGAGCGGAGTTGAGTGAAAAAACTAGTGTTTTGAATCAAATTATTTCAATAATCTGGACAGCTCATGCTATTTAATTCACCACAACAGGAAAATATGATAGCCTAAACGAATGCGATTGTTACCAATATTCAACAAAGGGATTATTATCCACAAATTATGGAAAGTTTCTATTTTAGATTTAAATAACAAGGAATACAACAAAAATACTCAAATGTGTGTGTGTAATGTCTATTGTCTAAAGAAAAAACTTTTATAGCCTAATTATAGGGACAATTACTGAAGGAAAACAGAAAAATAGTAGGCTAACTAGGTTATTACCCTTATGCATTTAGGACATGGGAAAGGAAGGAATTATGGCGACAGTGAAACCTTGTCCAATAATAGCCTGCTTTCATTAATAAAATGGCTAAACTAGCTATATGTTAAATGTTAACATCACTTTATCTGACTGAAACTAGGAATGTCAGCAAAGAGGACAAAAACAGACATTTGGAATTTCTTTGCCAAATCTGCCCCACCACCACAACCAAGTCAACATGTAGCATAAGTCTTGATTTTAGTCATAACTTTAGCGTTAACGACGTTATGTTGGCTAATTAATGTTAACGTTACCCGAATGTCTAGGTTGAGATTAGTAGAATAACCTGAGCTGCTTGCTTCTAACCGTCTGTATCAAATTCCTAACCAATTGATTTATATATTATTTTTAACTAACGTTACATGCAATAAAAATTCACTTCACTTGGTGTCTGTTATGTTCATCCCTCACAAATCAAATTGAATTGTAGCTTCGAAGTTAGTGTCTATTGTTTAAATGCACCCTTGTGTTGTCACGTTAGGCTGCTGAGGAGGGGGCAAGACCTAGAGAGGAGGCAGATGAAGAAGAGACAGGTCAGATTTCATTAAATGCATCGCTTTCTCTGTCTTTGCACATGCTAGTAGAGGTAGCCTATTGAAAGACCAATTTCTTCATGCTATAATGTCATTGCAGTGTCCACTACAGGTGTGTTATTAAGCTTTGGAGTTTAAGTATCTTAGTGTTTACTATGTTAATTTCTCACACATTTTATTAGGGAATTAATGCACTGTTCTGATATAATCATGTTAGGCAGCTGAGGAAGCTAGACCTAGAGAGGAGCCAGAGGAGGGGGAGACAAGTAGTGAGATGCCCAGGTTGAGACAAAGGTGCAAGGTACCACTTTTTTTTTCTCTTTAATAATATACTAAATTAGTTAATTCATTATATGTAAAGATGCTATTTGGTGGACAAAAAATGTAAAAAAAATTTGGGCTGTCATCATTTTGTTTAGATTGATTTTAGAGAGGAGACATTTTGAATCGTTATTATTGCTAATTTTACAATAGGCCAGTTTAATATGCATCTATACACTGAGCAAAGATAGAGGTGGTTCGCAGCAAAAGTCCTATGTCCCCCCCAAAGTTGAAATGAAACCTACACCCTTGCTCACACCAATTGTGCAATTTACACTCTTATTATATTTTGTGTTGCTGGAACTGATATCTAATCACATTCAATTATTTTGTGCATGCAGACAGGATTATCTGATTTGCATGGTAGTGTTGGCTATTAGATGCGACCACCTTCCTGAGACATCTACCTCAGATGTGGATCAAGGGTATCCTCCAATCATGGGGTATTGATTAATAATTATAATTTAGGTGGAGCCTACCATCTTTGATTTGAGTTTGTTTTAATCAGTAGAGCTTATTAAAATGAAACCAAAAGTATTTTCAGATGATTTTTAAAAGTCAAAGATAGAATTATCAAAAAAAGTATAAGCTTTTATTTTATTCTTTCATGATTTAGAGCTGTTGCGCCGGGTGTAAGACAGCAAAGACACTTGCATTTGGGTTAGCGCCAGGTGTAAGATCGGGCCCATTGAGTGTATACTACAATGCACTTTTTGAAACTCTCTTATGTCCCTTTGATAGGATTTTGATTACCCTATAATTGATACTGCAGTAAAAAGTTATTTTTAGAACAAGAGTTATTTCATTACATTAAGGACTTTAGCACACACTTATCGAGAGCGACTTACACAGCTTTTGCAGTTTTTACATAGTATCCATTTATGCAGCTGGATAATAGATCTGGAAGGATCACTTAAGGGTTGTTTCTCAAGGGTTGTTGGGTCACAGGCATCAGAAAGTCATGTCATGCAAAGGATATGCAACCAAATATTAAATATGATGACTTTATTTATGTTTTTGTTAACTTGTCCAATTACCTTAGTTACATAGTCCCCAAAAATGGGGGGGACTATGTAACCTTGGTTACAATTATACTACACTGCTGCCCCACCTATTGTAATCATATGAACCATAAACATACTTAGAAAACTTTCTGCAGAAACCTTGAAGAACATTTTGTTTATGGAAAACAAATTATGTAGCATGACAAAATAAAATCTGCTGATGTGGAAAATGTATTACTTTTGCAAGCTACAGCATGTATAGAAGTAATTTAAAGTTTCTGGCATTGTCTGCTGCCTGAAGAGATCAGACAAGCACCTGTGTCATTTTAATCTCTTTCAGTGGTTTTGAGGTTTTCACTGCATGCATTACTATTCAGCTTGGATTTTCTATCCCTCCTTGCATTAATATGCCTCTTATATATACAGACAGGTGACAAATTAAAGGAAAGACCAACATAAAGTGTCTTATTAAGGTGTTGGGCCACCACAAGCCACCAGAATAGCTTCAATGCGCCTTGGCATAGATTCTAGTCTCTGGAACTCTACTGGAGGGATGGAACACCATTCTTCCAAAAGATATTCCTTCATTTGGTGTTTTGATGATGGTGGTGGTGGTCAGTCCAAAACACGTCAGTCCAAAATCTCCCAGAGGTGTTCAATTGGGTTGAGATCTGGTGACTGCGAAGGCCATAGCATATGAATCACATCATTTTCATACTCATCAAACCATTTAGTGACCTCTCGTGCCCTTTGGATGTGGACATTGTCATCCTGGAAGAGACCACTCCCATCAGGATAAAAATGTTTCATAGGATAAAGGTGATCACTCAGAATAACTTTGTATTGTTTTAAAGTGATCCTTCCCTCTAAGGGGACCCAAAGTTGACCCAAATCATGGCAGGAAAATGTCCCCCACAGCATACCAGACCCCTTCACTTTAGGCGTTTTTCCTTTAATTTGTCACCTGTATATATACATTGGCTTCAGAAAGTATTCATTCCCCATTAATTATTTCTCATTTTGCTGTGTTGCAAAGTCAAATTAAAACATACAGTTGAAGTCGGAAGTTTACATACACTTAGGTTGAAGTCATTAAAACTCATTTTTAACCACTCCACAGATTTCATGTTAGCAAACTATAGTGTTGGCAATCAATAAAGTTGATAAGGTAAAACATTAAATATATTTTCTTTGTACTGTTTTCAATTAAATGTATGTAAAATAACGTACAAATCACTGCTTTCAGCTTTTATGTGCATTTTACATACTATTCCAACTTTTTTGGAATTGGGATTTGTATATACGCCATAGCCTATATTACTTACGATAACATGAAAATAAAATAGTATTCCACCATCTACAAAATGCTTCCAAATGTTCCATCTTCAATGAAAATCGGTAGCCTACATCAAACATAAAATGAATGATTGCATTACAGTATGTGAAATGCACTCAAAATGTGAAAATAACAATAGGCCTATCAATCATATTGGACAAGACCGTGCTTGAGTGGAAAAACTAACGTACATATGTAGCCAGCGAGACCAACCGCATATTAAAAGCCGTACTACTTACATATCGGGAAGGGAATGCGTTTTCTGTAGAGCTTGCATAGTAATAGACCGTTAATGTCACATCCGCCGTTTCCCTCCAGTTCACCTTCCTTTCGTTTCTCTTGTTTTCCCATTCCTCATGTTTCATGTCGTGTTTTTCCGTTCACCTGTCTGTCTTGTTCTGTGTTTGTGCAGGCTGGGCGTGGTTCCCCATTCTGTTCCTCGTTTTCTCCCCATATCATTTAGCCTATCACTCTCCCCCTCTGCTTTCATTCTGCACGCACTTTAATTATTCCATCAGTACTCTCACCTGTTCCTCACTCTATTTAAACTCCCCAGTTTCATTCACTCACTGCCAGTTCGTTGTTTGTCTCAGCTCCGTCTAGACATTCCCCGGCCATTCTGACTGTTTTGCAATTCTACCTAACCTGTTTGTTTTCTGTTCCTCACTCCAGCCCGTCCTGCCTGCTTCCCATCATGTTCGCTCCTGCTCCGTCTCCTGCCCAGCCCTGTTTATTTTGCCAACCCTGTTTCCACTCCATCACCTAGCCTTCCCCGTTCCATTGTCTTTTGCTGGCCACTCTAATAAATATACTCCTTTCGGAGTTTTTGCCTGAGTCTGTCTCTGAGTCCTGCATTTGTGTCGAAACCAGTGTTCGAACCATAACAGTTAAAACAAAAGTGCGTTTGGTAGTGGATGCTAGCAGTTACCTTAGAGAGACATTCGTTGCTCCTGCAGCCAAACTATTAGTGGAAATCACAAACTCTTTGTTTTAACTTTATTGGTAGGCGATTCGTGAAGATTTCTGCCGAATACGGAGTATCTAAGTGTCACAATTTTCCCGTAGCAAGTCCATTTAACAAGCAACCCCCCACCCAGTCTATAGTGGACAATAGCGTCTATGTTTGAGTTCATAAATATATTTACTGATAATATAAAATTTGAATTCCGTCATAGCAACAAGATAAACCGAACAATAGCCTGATCGTATACCAGGAAAGCTGTGAAAAGCCCTGCTCACTCAAATGCAAAATAAACATGTGAAAGTATTGTCTCATTCTACCATGTATTCTACTAGCAATATATGCTACTAAATATGAAATAAATATGCAATCCTACCATTGGTTTTACACATCGAGATGTTCCTTTCAAAATTCAGTGGTCATTTATTGTCTGGTAAAATCTGTTTGACAAATATACAACACTTTATACCGCTGTATTACACATTGACTCGTAATACCCCCCATGCCCTGCAAGTCTGTCTCATTCATTACAGTTCATTCTGGTTTAATTGTTGGCTCTTTTATCCATCTCGCACTGGATGTTTTCAGATCTTTAGACAAAATATAATATTGATTTTAGGGAACCTGAGTGAACAAATGACACATTTGTTTTTTACTTATTTCATTTATTTAATAAACAAAAAATCCCAACACCCATTTCCGTTGTGTGAAAAAGTAATTGCCCCCTTACACTTAACTGCACCCAATGTAGAATAAAGTAATCATTTTTTATATTTGGTCGCATATCCTTTGCATGCCATGACTTCCTGATGTCTGTGACCAAACAACATCAAAAGACTCTTGATATCTTATTTTCTGGTACTCCTACAAGCGATACTATAACCTCTCTGCATTTGCATGGATCTCTATGGGAATTGGGGGGTGGGACTAGATTTAGCTATAAATTATGCTGGAACAGTATGGAATACATGGGTTGATAAAATGGCTGTAAGTCATCAAGGGTCTGAGGTATCAAACTAGCCTCAAACCATCACTCTGCTGCCAGGTATGCAGTAGATATGGATGGATCACTTTAAGGGTTGTTTCTCCTGACACATTTTTCTATTGAACTCTATGGAAAAATAAGTCAGAAGAAGAAACCCTTCAAGTTATCCATCTATATATACTGTATGTCTGGCAGCAGAGTGATGGTTTAAGGCTTGTTTGACTTACAGCCATTTAGCTATGTGCTCTATACTGTTCCAGTGTAATTTACAGCTAAATTTAGTCCCACCCCCCAATTCCCATAGAGATCCATTCAAATGCAGAGAGGTTATAGTATCGCTTGTAGGAGTACCAGAAAATAAAATATCAAGAGTCTTTTGATATTGTTGGGTCACAGACATCAGGAAGGGATATGCGACCAAATATAAAAAATGATTACTTTATTCTACATTGGCTGCAGTTAAGTGTAAGGGGGCAATTACTTTTTCACACAACGGAAATGGGCGTTGGGAGTTTTTGTTCATTAAATAAATTAAATAAGTAAAAAAGAAATGTGTCATTTGTTCACTCAGGTTCCCTAAAATCAATATTATTTTTTGTCTAAAGATCTGAAAACATCCAGTGCGAGAAATATGCAACAATAGAGGAAATCAGGAAGGGGGCAAAAACTTCTTCACGGCACTGTATAACCTTAGCAACGGTATATGCCATGTCTTCTTGGGTACTTTGAACAATTTACTACAGCCCAGCGTAAAGGCAGTTTTCGTTTTAATGGTCTAGTATTATGCAAGCTCTATAGAAAATGCATTAGGGAGGGGAGTATTCCCTTTCCCAATATGTAAGTAGGGTTGGGTATTGAAAAAGACCGAAATACGTCGGTCCTACCGAGTATCGAAACATTTCAATTATGGAAAGTGAGTTATATGAGCCAAAACTGTTGATTTGTAGTTAAATATATCATAATTTATTTAGAGCAGTACACAATTTAGCCATTTGGATAGATGTGGAAACACTAATGGACAACAGGGTACACTGCCTATATTTTGCATTATAGACCTTTAGTAGTTCTGCATATCATCCTCAGATTTTGCATACTTTTTGAAACTAAAGAAAAACTATTTTCTTTTGCATTTTTACAAAGTTTATTTGCATTTGTGGCACTTTATTTTGAATTAAATGAAAACAAACAAATCTAAGTTTGTATTGTAAATGGTACACCTGACTTGTTTCACACCTGGGGCCCTATCTTACACCCGGCGCTAAGCGGCGCTAACCCAAACGCAAGTGTCTTTACTATCTTACACTCGGCGCATGGTTCATTATAACGCCTTGCGTTCACGCCATTTAAATACCATGTATTCTTGCGCCCATTACAAGTGAACAGGGCGTGTTGGTCTTAAGATGAGGAGTGGCCAGGATTCGTTTTGGCGTATTGCTATCTTGAGCCAGCAGAAGGTGCTTGCGCTAAAACCACCACAAACCTGGTCTAAAGTCATGTCGCAGTTGTTTACATGTTATTGCACAACACGCATACACCCTCCTGTCTGTTACACACAGGGGCGCGCACAAGCATGACTAAAAATATCAAGATTACAATGTGAAATATTATTACTGTGTAGGCTATATAAAAAAATGTATAATAATAAAAGGGTCCATAGGTCAAAGACCACATAGCTACCTGTCCCTCAGCGAAGGGGAATGCCGCATTCAATTGCTTTCAGCCCACTCCATCAACATCCAGGCGATGTGCGATGCTACGTGTAAGGTTACATGTATAGACTATTCACAATTATCCTGGATCAAGCTATGACTTAGCCTATATTTGCCAATAATTCCTGTAATCTTCTGGGGGGACAATCTTCTGTTACGGGACAATGGCTATCCATTAAAAAAGAGCTGATAACACCTATATCAAGCCTAATGCGCGAATTGTCATTCAATGGAAAACTCACGCACTGCAATAGACAGACATTTGAGTTCTGAAAATGCGCTTCAGATGTCATTACAATACAGCTCTGTTCATCTAGGCCTACAGCCTGTAAGTAAATAGAATGGTTTTGACTGAATAAAGTTCAAAACTTTGTCCAGTGAATATTGCATTTATTGTTTTTCAAATAGCCTAGAGGCTACAGTCCCCGGGATTCGCTGTGCATAAGGTTTTTTCGATAGGCTACGGTTAAAAAACGGAGATAAATTTCACCATGTGAACTGAATTTTAGCCTTAGTCTTCATCCTTCATATTTTTTTAAATTGCAGTGACCAGGCTTCCATACTCTCAGCTTATTAAACCCCCGCTGATTTCACCTGTTATACCATAACTAAACAAAACGATTTTAAAGAGAACAATTAATTCACAATTCATTTTAATGCAATTCTCTGCATGTGCGCTTTCATTTAATACAGGAGTAGGTCTGTTTCACCTGCTTTAAATTGCACTTTTCACGGTCCCTGGAAATTGGACTTATTTTTAAAGCATTAGCTGCTAGTAAAACCCGTTGGTCACATTTTCATATATTGTTTTATAATAAGGACATTATAAAACAAGGGAAAATATGCGTGGTCCTTTATTGTATTGTCATCATGAAGGCAACATAACAGTATTTGTGTTATTAATCAATATTAGAATGCAGGTAATGAACTTCGGATGAAGCTTGAACTTTGAGAACTGCATGAGAACAGCCTCATGGAATTGATGTTTGACAATGTTTTATTGCATAATCAAACAAAATTAGTGAAACAAGCAGGCTAATTTGGCGTTTTCTAAGGTGAGACGGAAGCCATTGATAGCTTATTCTCAGCTGTTGCAGGTGCGTTTAACGAAATTTAACCGCATATCTTTTGTAAAATAACAGCACTGTTGGGAATTACCGGAAACTCATAATGGTTATTCTGAATTATATTGATCATACTATTGATCCATATAGTCTATTCCTTGATCGCACTAAACACACACGAGCATGTCTGTTTCGCCATCATATAAGCAATCCGCCAAGGTGGAAATGCAGGCTGTTAAAGGGAATGGGATATGACATTTTGATTGGTTTATTGCATGTCACACCCAAGACACACCTATAATTAATGAAGAGACTAGGTTCAGCCCATTTACACGTTGCGCCGTGCTTAGCGCTCAAAAAACACGCTGTCAAACGAGCAAAAGTGGACTTGGACATGCCCTAAATGCACTTTACGCCATGCATTTAGACAAAGTGCCAAGATAGAGCCCTTAATGTCAAATAACAAAAATTGCCGCATGGAACAACATCATTTCAATTAATGTTTTAAACAGTTGACAAATAATTACAATCCAGAAAGGATATGTTTATACTTTTTTGTCAAGTTTACTTTAGAAAATGTTCGCTGCTGCAACAGATTTCTCTACAATTCACAAACATACATTTATACCAAGATAAAAAAATTATAAATATTTTGACCTAGAAAATAGCCTACATATAGCATTTTTACAAACCTATCCAGACTTGTTTGCCTTGTTAATGTAGCCTACCGTATGTTTGTAGGTCAGATGATGCCAAATAAGTAATAGTACTAATTTGTTAACATAATAAACTCCTCAAAAAAAGTTCGGAAACGTTATTTCGGTCGATTATTCCTCCCCTTTAATAATACCAATTGGTATTGTATTTTATATTGTTGGAATGCCTGATTAGTCACCTTTACAACGAGGTACAACTTGTAAGGATCATGCATTCGTGGAATGAGCAACACAGCTAACCGTGTGAGTAGCGGCCCAAAAAAATGTGCCAAAATACCCTGCAATATTCTTCTGTTGGTATTCACTCTTGTTTTGAGCTTCAAGTGCTGGCAGGTGTATGCCAGTCACAGGTGTGTGACTGGCACGTGATTGGCACCTAATTGACAGCACTTGTGTGCATGGGTCCTGCAACTTTGTTGAGTTTGTGTGTGCTCCAAGCATAAACATGCCACGTTTGTCCCTTCAGGATAACCGTGGATTCGTTAAGACACGTGCATTTCGATTCTGCTTCTCGGTTCCTAACTGTTGCATACATTTCAGTCGCGCTCCCGAGTGAACTGCAGTGAGCTTTTTACAGTCCATAAGTTTCACTTATCTGCCAGGACCTGCTACGTGGACCTAACGTCACATCATTTGTTACGCATTACGTCAGCGACTTAGCAAAGCACATTGCTACTGTTTACATTCTGGATCGACCGTCATGGCTGACTGCAGCAAACGTTCGAAAGTTTGGCTTAGCTTCACTAAAACAGATAGCAACACAGCAAAATGCAACACCTGCAGTAAGGTTATTTCGTGCAAGGGAGGAAGCACCTCCAACATGACGAAGCATTTGCTTCAACACGGCGTGAATCTGAAGGAATGCACCGTGTTTGATGTGTTGCGGTCTCCCAGCCACAATGCAGCTAACGTCGTTACAGCTAACGTTAGCGCTAGCAGTAGCAACGCCTCACGCTCAGGTACAAAACACAGATGAGCTGACATTCGCCTTTTATATTAAACAAATGATGTCTACAAATTATTCTTCTAATATATATTTTTCTTAGATACGAGTTCAGAGAGCAGTCAGAGCACACCTCCACCTCCGGTTAATCCCCAGAGGCCCTCCTGTACAGAAACTCCTTTCACTTTAGCCATGAAGGGGAAGATGAGCAAGGAGAAAGTGGATGAATGTCACCGAGCGGTGACAAGATTTGTGGTGAAGGGGTTACATCCCTTTGCTACGGTTGAGTCTACTCCGTTTAGGTATGCAAAATGCATTATTTATATCTGGTTATTCACAGCAATATCCATATACACCTCCCCCTCGATAAGTCACGCGGATAACTCGCGGTTGTGCAGTTGGCTCCCAATTTATCAATGCATTGAATATCTGTACTGTGATATTACTGATGCTATTGAACAGAATAGACGCGACCGTAACGTTAACTAGTCTCTCACAAGCTTGGCATGCATGCAGCTTTGAGATCAATAGCACGGAGCGCACGCCGGAAGATTGGTCTCAATAGTAACAGTCAGGGTTTTCTCTACTGCTGGAGATACAATCAGCCCAGAGAGATCACGCATCCTTCCTAAGAAGGCCGACATGCTGATTTTTCTTCAGAAGAACTGTTGACTGAGTTGCAGACATCCACTCTCTTTGACATTGTTGCTGCTTCCCTAACAACTGTCTGTTAAATATTTTGTTATATTCTAATTTTATTTTTTTGTTATATTTCTCCATTATTTATTTAAATAGTTTTGGTTTGTAATAGTTTTTGTTGATTATTCCTTATAAGAAAGAGTAATATTTATTTTTATAAATGAAGGGAAAAAGAAACCTTCCTGTCACAGACAGTTGATTATAGCCTAAATGTTCCAAGAATAAAGGTGGCTAATTTTTGTTCTTGAAATGTGTTCTTTTTTTCTCTCCAAAAAATATTGGAATCGGAACCGAGATTCGATAAGAACCGGATTCGATAAGCAGAATCGGAATCGGATTCGGAATCGATAAAATTGAAACGATACCCACCCCTAGGTGTGGGGCGGTATCTCTCTCACAGGCAAAACAGAACTTGTCATCATTGAAGGCAATCTCAATGCAGTGAGATATCGGAATGAGATTCTGGAGCCAGTGGCGATCCCATATCTCCAGAATCTGGGACCTAACTCCATCCTCCAGGATGACAACGCTCGCCCCCACAGAGCCAGGATCATCACAGAGTACCTCCAGAATTTGGGAGTGGAGAGGATGGAATGGCCTGCCGTGAGTCCAGACCTCAACCCAATTGAACACCTGTGGCATCAGTACGTGCCAGAGTGACCAACGCAACCATGTTGGCTGACTTGCGGTAAATCCTGGTTGAGGAATGGGATGGCATCCCACAGCAGTGTGTGACCAGGCTGGTGACCAGCATGAGGAGGATGTGCCAAGCTGTTGTGACTGCGTATGGATCTTCCACACGCTACTGAGGTCCCTGACAGTGTAAAATGAATAAAGTGTAAAAATGGCCAATATGTGTTGTTTTTTCCTTATTACTGTGGGAGAGTGCAATCATCCAATCCTCTAAGCAACTCAAAACGAGAGTGAATACCAACAGAAGAATATTGCAGGGGATTTTGGCACCTTTTATTTGGGCCGCTACCCACACGGTTAGCTGTGTTGCTCATTCCACGAATGCATGATCCTTACAAGTTGTACCTCGTTGTAAAGGTGACTAATCAGGCTTTCCAGTGATATAAAATACAATACCAATTGGTATTATTAAAGGGGAGGAATAATCGACCGAAATAACGTTTCCGAACTTTTTTTGAGGAGTTTAGTTATGTTATTTGCAAACAGAATTTTGTGAACCCAAGAATGTCTAGGCTCTGTAGGACCACGCTGGTTTCTATAGAAATCCAAATATTCCAAAAAAATAAATAAATACATAATAATAATACATTTTATTCATGCTGTACTTTTCATAGACCCAAAGCACTGGATGCAGACAATTGTTCAAGCATACCCTATAGTGTAGTAATTTCTCTTTTTAATTTCTAAGTGCTACACATCTGAATCTGATTATTTCCACTATAAATTATTCTCCTTTCACAGTTTGATGTGGCACATAGTTTCATTGACCACATTTTCTTGAGATGGTAAGATGAAAAAACACAGGGCCAAGTTGCATTAAATAATTTAGGAAAGTTTGGATAGCATTGCTTTCGAATAGAGCTAGTTTAATTAGTGTGAGCTACGATAGGCAATATTGTTTGTTGTAACTTGGCCACATTTTGATATCAATACTTTTAAAGGCAGGCCTAGTTTTTGCCAGTTTGAATTAAGGACTCAGTGTTTTGTAGGCTACGCGTGAGTAACTTGGCATTTCTTTTTACATTGAAAACATTTTTTTGTTGGGATAATATTTACATTGAGGGATACAATGTACATTTAAAAATGTTTCTTTCTACAGTAGTATAATGCAGCAACAGCAGTGTACCACATAGGATTTAAAAACACAATTCTGTGGTCCTGTTCTCCAATGCAATGCTTCTCAGAATGCAGATCCACTTCTTTTCAACTAATATTTTTATCCATCTGCTCTCTCAGCAGAATGTATTGGGTGTTTTTCAAGCATTTGAAATACAATACGGCTCATTGTTGTGCATTGTCTAATTTACTTTTGATCAATTACCAATTTCAAGCACACTTGGTCAGTCATAAGAGGAATCCCTATGATTTATTTATGGTGTTAAAAAATAATTTGTTTGGATTGATTATCTTTCATTAATTATGCTAATTACAAAAGATGAAAACAGATGTTTTCTTCCTCCTAAGACCAGGAATGAATTACTGTTCAGTTTACCTATGACAATAATGTTAAAATGGTCAGAAAAATCAGTAGGTATGAGGAGGGTGGTCTGATAGTTCAAGTCATTTTTATCATCATCTTGAAGAATTGTAATTATATACTGTATGTATATATACATATACGTATATATTAGGGCTGTCATAGTTACCACATTAATTTAAAATACTTAGGACATTACTTTTTACTTATTCATTTATTTTAATGCGACAATCACACCCCTTAAGTCCAATTTCCACCAAGCATGCATGCTATGCATGTTGCAAGAAGATATCAACCCATGGGAGGGTGATACCCTGCTGTGACTGGCTTAAAAAATGACAGAATATTGAATGACTATCGCCAAAGCAAATTTGCAAGTTTCTGAATATTTTCATCTCTCTTGGTAAGCATGCTAGTTACTGAAAGTGTAAAATCAATAATGCAAAGGCACTAAATGTAAATTCACTCATGTCAACCTAGAACCATAATACAAATAATATTATACCTAACATCCATATAAAATCATATAAAGCAAGCTATTGCAATCTTAAATTTAGACACATGTTGAAAACACATGTTGATTTATGTTTATGAAAGTTTATGAAAATTCTCTGTTGCTGTGTAAAAGCTTTTATCCACCCAGAGGAAATTTTGCTTCTTTGCAAGCTCTTCTCATGCCATCTGACAGCATGCTAACAAAAGACATGAGCTGTCACTGAAGCATTCCTTTGACATCATCAAAGATGTCAAAGATTATGGGTACAAGCTAATTCTATTTTAGGCAATTGACCCTTATCGCTATGCCCCGCCTCCCGTAGTAACTTGTCCGTCAAGCTTTGTGTCCGTCAAAGCAGACATGGCGTTTTCTACCACGAAAGTAGGCTACTGATCTTTTGGAAAAATGGTCTTCAATTTCATATTTGTAGTGTAGTTTAAATGCTAGCTGAAATGATTCAATGTAGATTTTACGATGCTAGGCAGCATTATTTCCATCACAGCATGCTGTCTCATTTAGCTAGATAGCTACCACTGTGACAGTGGAAACCTAACGTACCAGACATCAGCAGAGGGACTAGCTGGCTTGGCATAAAATAGCAAACCATATCTCATTCATGAAGACATTATTATCATTGGTTTGTTTATGAGATGGGGTCTGGTAACGTTAATGTTATTCGACGTTAGCTAACATTCACGTTTTAAAAATATATCGGCAAACACTAACATACGGTCTTTTATATTAGTAAGCTAATCAAACGTCCAAATAAGTTCAGTTTCATCACAGTAGCTAAGTGGTAACTAGCCAGCTAATGTTAGATGCACTCGCTTTGGCTTTAAAATGCCTAACGTTAGTTACAACAGTAACGTTAGCTACAGTATTGATTTCACGCTAAGGAAGTGGACATTCCTTTGTATTAAATAAAAATTCTGTCAATTTACATTTGAGGTGAGATTAAATTTACTGTTTCAAATTAAATGGCTCAAGCTAGAGTTTGATATTATTTCACAAACTATTAAATGTTCCAATACTTTGTCTATTTAGTGGCCATTACGGTATTGCATTATTCATGTTTTTAGCTTACCAACATTTTAGTTGGAGGTGGTCGGCATGTAACTGCAGCTCCACTATCAGCAGCAGTAGGCTAGTTACACAGACAGCAGCAACAAGTGTTTGGGTAATGTTACTTGGGACTTGGCTTCCCACTAACAAATTGTGGGAAGAACATGTTTTTTGAGAACAGTGATTTTCTTTCCTTCTTTTAAAGTTGAATTTATTGTGTCCCTTTTTAGATAGATCTAAGGTAAACAGTAGCTATAACAGCTGACGTCCGTTACGGATAGCCAAAGCTTTTTATTAAAAAAAAAAAATTTTTGGGGTCCCGCCACCGCCCCCCCCCTCTTCGGAAGTCAACTTTATTTTTATAGAGTTATGTACAAAAAAAGTTTTCACAATTTCAAAAGACGCAAATTGGGCTCGAGTGAGAAAACACAGACGTTAATTTGCGTGGTTCGAATACCCATCAATCAAGAAGAAGGAGAGAGGGGGCGTTGACTTTCTTGCGTAGAAAAAGGTTCTTTACCTTTTTTATCGTCACGAATGGGGCGTGGCTCAAACAAAACTTTTCAGTTTGGATTTCAGCTAATGCCTTTTTTTGACACAAAATGCAGTGGCACGGCTTAATTACATTTTAGTTTTTTAAGCAATAGGATATATGTGATTTATGAATTGGAGGCAAGATACTAGGCTTTATAACTCTAAATATTTGATTTAGTGTTTATTACCCCTTTAACGTTGCATTGTTAGACCATTGAAAACAGTTGAAATAGATTTAGAGTTTTATATATTGTAAGTCAAATGGCTACCATTGTGTAGCTAGTTTCTTTTTTCAGTTATGGTAGCTATTAACATCAAAATAAGGGTAACATTGATGTTAAATAACGTTAGCTTTTTACCTTGGATAATGTTAGATGTCAACTCCAAGGGGTTCAATTGTGAATGAGGTTGCCCACATAATTTTATCCACAGCCTACACTTTTCCTTGTTTGATTTGGGTTTTGGAAACGGCGAAAAAAATGACATCCTCCTCCAAACTCTTTGGATAAGGAGTGTCAGTTTTGCAGGTTCCCCAATCTCACCATTTGACCATGATGACAAGCTAACCTACAACTAGGAAAGCTTGATGGAGGTCCACTGCCTAGTAACAGTTGCTAGGCTATGATTGGACTATCTCCGCTTGGAGGAGGGGTTTAGCGAAGGGTCAATTTCAGACAAATTCTACTTACAAACAAATTTTATTGCATTTTTAAAAAATCAACCAAGCTTTCAAAAAATGTTTTTGCTCGAGCTCGGGCACCTCAATGTTCAGGCCACTTATTTTACTATTTCTTAAATCTTAATCAGCAAAAAAAGAGGGGGATATTATTTAATCTGAATTGCTAAATGCCTGTCAGTTCTGCAGAGATATGAACAAATTAAAATCTTAAACTTTAATGCTTTAAATTGCTTTCAAATTAAATTTTGCTAACGATCTTAGCCAGGTATAGCTACAATGCATTTCCCTCAGTGCCTTTATCATAAAACCATATTGTTAAAGATGCAGGTGCAGATGACCATGTAAACACTCACTCAGACACAATAATTACATGCCGGCACTATTTAAACAGCGCTGAATATGCTTCCCATAATTAACTTAAGTGTATTTTAATATTTTGTTTCAAATGGAATTCAAATATACAAATGTTAAGTGAGGCACATGGATGTAGATCAACTAGTTTTAAGTAAGGATATAACTGGACTGTTACTCATGATGTGGTCATTGTTTGTAACTGTGACACACAGCTAAATGCCATTGTTAGTTTATTTTTCTTGACAAATGCAGTTTGGTAAATTATTTTAGGTAAACACTGGCTGAACCTAGCAAACTGTGTTTGTGTAGAAAATATGATGTTCTTACATTTATTTATTGTTCAAGGTTAAAAACAAATCCAATAATCCAATCCAATTGTTAAATAAAATTGTTTTGGTAGAATAATCCAGCTGTTACCCATTTTGTTAATCTAGCCTCTCAGAGTCCTGTGAATACATGTGATTCTGTTATTACAGTGGCACACATTCAGCCATTCCCCTTTTCTTGCTTAGCACCCTGCTTAGGCATTTGGTTATTCCATTGTAAACTGTCACTACCAGGTGTCACTTATTTCCCCCATTGTCTGTCAGGCTTTGATATGATAATTTGTCCTGACAGTCTGCAATAATGAACAGTCTGCTCTGTGTGATTTATCTGTCTACTCTCTCTCCTTTGACTGTCCTGCTAACCTAAAGACAGCCATATAGGTCCCCAGGTGATGACTATGAGCAGACATTAATAATCTGACCACTCGATTTCCTGATAAACGTTTATTAGAATTACTGTAGTCAGTTAATTTGTCCTGAAGGCTATCATGAATTGAGCTTTCATTGTTTTTTCTAAATCTTTTTTTTGCAAGATAGTGTTGAATTGAGCCAGGGCAAAAACTGTACTAAACTGTACAAAACTAAATGCACATGTGCTGTTTGTTTGTCACAATGTAATGCATATCTATTATCTCTCACATACATATATTCTCACTCTCACATACATATATTTTCACTCTCACATACATATATTCTCACTCTCATACATATATTCTCACTCTCACATACATATATTCTCACTCTCACATACATATATTCTCTCTTTCACATACATATATTCTCACTCTCACATACATATACTCTCTCTCGCATACATATATTCTCTCTCACATACATATATTCTCACTCACATACATATCTCTCTCACATACATATATTTTCACTCTCACATATATTCTCACTCTCACATACATATATTCTCTCTCACATACATATATTCTCACTCACATACATATATTTTCCCTCTCACATACATATATTCTCACACTCACATACATACATTCTCACTCTCATATACATATATTCTCACTCTCACATACACATATTCTCACTCACATACATATATTCTCACTCACATACATATATTCTCACTCTCACATACATATATTCTCACTCTCACATACATATATTTTCACTCTCACATACATATATTCTCACTCTCACATACATATATTCTCACTCTCACATACATATATTCTCACTCTCACATACATACATTCTCACTCTCACATACATATATTCTCATAAGAGAATGTATGTATGTAAGAGTGATAATATATGTAGTGAGAGTAGAATGTATGTATGTGAGAGAAAGTATATATATATATGGAAGGCACTTACATGAAACGGAAGTCACTTACATGAAACGGAAGGCACTTACATGAAACGGAAGGAAGTTAGTTTATGGAATTGTGATTGGCTCAGAAGCTGACTGGTACCATAGATATACAAACATAGATACCTCAGTTGCCCTATTCAAATCTTCACGGCCGCCAAATTAGGGCGGTCAAGATCTGTGTAAAAACAAACGGTACTGTATACAGGCACGACTTCACACCAGCGTTGCGTTGTGGGTATTATCGGCCTTTTTGCAGACACGCAAACTATAAACATTAACGGTAACGTTAGCTGTTATGTTAAGGTGACACCTTATGTTATGTTAAGTTAAGGTGTAACCACCTTAATTGTGTTGGACTCATGCACCTGATGCAAATGACCCCTGGTTTTGTCACACATGCAAACAAGAGTGGAACAGAACTGTAACCAACGGTGAAGCCTTAAAGAAAGACTGACCACATAATTATGTTCTATGTTGTGCCTATTGAAGCACTTAATTGTTCAAGTTTTTGGGCGTTTTCAGCTCTTGGTTCTATTTTTGCTTATTATGTACCTTGTGCTTTCAACTTATCCCACAGGGATTTATGTGTGCAATCGTTTTTCTTAAATTACTTGAATGGAATATATTACTGGAATGTATCACTGCCACTTGTGGTAAGCCTACTACCAGTTGCACTGTGAACTTCATTGTAGGCTACTACTACCCCAAACAAATTATATTATCCATTTTGTACATTTCATGCAAGTCATTTCTTTTTTGCTAAATAAAGACATTCAGAATTGTATTCATTGTACATCGTTTATTGCATTTCACACAACATATTACACTCTAGGTACATTTCCATTAGAATCCACTATGCTCATTGTCATATTATGTAGGCTATATGCCGTGAGCACAACGGATGTGAAAATGTTTTAATATTTTTTTACGTCTTACAGCCTATACCCATGCCATAGGACGCCTCTTTGTTAGCTGTAAAATCGCTCTCCATTTGCGATTAAAACTACATCCAAGATTTACAGCTATGGCCTAATACGGTTATAATAATCAGAGCTACCAAGATAATAAAGAACCAACCTCTACTGCTTTCTAGCAGCTTTAAACAATAAAATCACCATTAGCTCTGACAACATTTTGACAACGTATGCATAATAGTTAAAGGGCGTTTTACAAATACGTAGCTGTTCTGAGAAATTTGGAATTCAGATTAACGTGTTATGCGGACATTTATCACGTTTATAAAAAGCCAAATTTCACGAAAATTAGTTTATCGGAGGAAATCTTCATATGTCAATACGCTACGATACCGTTTATTTACGTGGATCCTGACCGCCCGACGGTGGCCAGGCTATTTGTAGACAATGAACTCATTCCAGAATGTGGATACTTTCACACACAAAAAAAGCCATGCATGATTGTTTCTTTTTACAGAACGTAGCCTACATAGCTACATTTTCAATATTAGTAGCCTATCGCTGCAACGTTACACAGCGGCTGATGCGGCATAGATCTGCGTTTTTATATCCATGGCTTGGTAGGCTGTTGTCATAGTAGCTACTGTTGTCCGTGCACCATGGAGGGGGAAGACCAGTAACGTTATTAGCCTCCAACCGGCAATCAGAGTAATGCATAAATATTACCGTCACCTGAAACAGTCGGTGCTTCTTGAGAGGCCAGCATCAGCCCTGTAGCCTAGCCTACTCAGCACCTTCTCACAACACAGCTGACAGCGAGATGAGAGCACTATTTACACCGTAATGTTCACTCCTGAGTGTAGGCTAATGTCCACAGACACACATTGACTCTCGGCAGAGGAAAACGTAACAAATAACGTTAGCTTATTACTAAGTTCATTCACTACACAAACAGACCAGTGAACCGTTATAATGTGGTAATCATGTACTAGCTAATGCTAAAAAATAATCACATCACTTGCTAACGTGTCGTGGATTTTTCCCTTTCAACCCACAGTGAGCAGGTCTGTCCAAACAGAACCACAACAAAACCATGTAATAGAATAAGAAAAAGAATTTCAGTTTATTTGGAGATAAACTCAGAATGAGAGAGAGTCTTACCAGAATCTCTCTAACTTGAAAACAGAATACTGTCGGGTAAGTGAGGACTAGGTAAAATGTGTATTTTCTGAATCCAGCGGTTCCAACAGTCAATACCCTTGTTAAAACGTTCGGCTTAACCTACATTCAAAATAAGTTTTACGTGATTTAATTTAATAATTATTATTAAAAATTACAATCATCAATTAAATCGCCAAATTCGTTAATAGGTAAGTCGAACAGTAACCTGGTGGATCAACCAACAAGCGAAAACAAAGTCTAAATCAGGTCTAAATCAGATAAGACTGGCTTATCTTTCAAATGGTTCACCAACCATTTTTAAAACATTTAGTACATGCCCAGTTTAATAGTCCCTTTGTGATCTGCTGGCCACACTGACGTAGGTCCCACGATGATCCAGTGTGGTGCGGAGAGATATCTCTATTAGACACTCTTTTTGTGTCGCTGCAGTTATGACCCCCGGGTTCAGTCTCTTCCTTCTCCAGTGTCTGGGTATCTAGACTGGCAAGGGACAAGAGATGCAGTACATGCAGTGCTTTTTCCATTAATGTTGCAATTGCGTGAGTGAAATGCAACCTACTCCACAGTGTCTCTACCAGTTCTGCACGGCGTGCGGGGGCTCTGTCTCCTGTGACAGGAAGCTGGATGATCCACAGGTGGCAAAGTGCAGTCAGGACCTCTCTTCTGACGGGCGGGGAAGCGCCTCTTTCCCTGTCGGAATCCATTTTGGCTCCTTTAGCCTGGATCCAATTGGGTGGGACTGCTGACGGCAGTTGCTTAGGCTAGCTTCCCGCGGCAGGGTGTGGGACCGGTTAAAAGGTGGTGGTAGGGATGGGGGGGGGGGGGGGCAGAGAGAGAGAGAGAGAGAGAGAGAAAGAGCAAAAGACATTAGGCAACATCCCGTCAGTCCCTCTCTTGGAACGATAGGTGCATGCAGCTGCTAAGAGCCTATCGTTCCATCATCATAACAACCACACATTTGGACATTATATATATCATTGTACAATGATAGCTGCATGAAAACAAGTGTCCTAATGGTTCACTAACCATCTTTAAAACAATTAGTCCATGTCCAGTTTAATAGTCCCATTGTGATGATCCGGTGTGGTGCAGACATTTTTATTTTTTTGTCACTGCTGTCATGGCACCTTGGTTCAGTCTCTTCCTTCTCCAGTGTCAGGGTATCTGGACTGGCAAGGGAAGAAGTTCCCTGGACTTGCTTGGTTAACATGCAGTGCTTATTCCCCTTAATGTTGTAACTGTGTGAGTGAAAGGCAGCCTAATTCCACAGTGTCTCTACCAATTCTGCACAGCGTGCGGGGGGCTCTGTCTCCTGTGACAGGCAGCTGGACGATCCACAGGCGGAAAAGTGCGGTCAAGACCTCTCTACTGACGGGCGGGGAAGCACCTCTTTCCCTGTCGGAATCCGTTTTGGCTCCTTGAGCTCGGGTCCAGTTGGGTGGACTGCCAACGGCAGTCGCTTAGGCTAGCTTCCCGCGGCAGGGTATGGGTCCGGTTGCACTTGTGCCTCTGGGGGTCCTTCGGGGAGTGGCAGGAGAAGACTGTGGGACTTGAGGGTTTAGGCCTTATCACTCACAGCAACATGTGAAGAGGGGAACACTGCATGTTATAAGCACTTAGTCCATTCAGGGGAACCTTACGGACAGGATTTACCATCCACAAGATTGCCAGGCAAAATAATCACCTGAATAGGGCAGACTTGTCCACAAGTGTCCAGGAACAGCATTGGAGGGGGAACCTACACTTTAGAAAAGGGACTTAAAAACATGGGCATTGTCTTATGTTAAAAGGTGGTGGTAGGGATGTGGGGGGGGTGGTGGGGGCTGGGGGGGCAGGGGCAGGCAGAGTGCCAGTTTTACCTCCTAGAACCCTAGTGTGGTTACTGGCAGTCATTTGGCTGCGGAGGGCCACAGCGTTCAGCAAACTGGGATGACAGGAGGCATCCTGTCATCTTGCTTCTTCCGCACGTGGATGCCCCTTAACCACGCCCGTCTCATCTCTGTCCAGGGGTCTATGCCAGTTTTGGCTTTGGTTCCCTCTCTGGGCAGCTGGGCTGATCGTCGCTCGTAGGCATCCAGTCCATCACTGCTCTCCGAACACTTCTGACGTCGGAAAGGGGCTCTTGCACTCTCCCTGGATGACGTGTGTGTGCGAAGTTTGCAGGTGTGGCTCGGGGGTGGAGAGACAAGGGTGGGGGAAACTGTTGTTCTAAATTGGCTGCTTTCATCTTGCTTTGGAGTGCAAGACAACACTCTGGCGGAGACTTTGAGGGCCAGAGGAGTCGTAAAACAGCCGGGGGTTGGCTTCCTGCTCCGTTTCTCCCGGGGTCTCTTTACAGCTCTGATAGGGGGACTTCTGTGAAAGTCTCGCTCCCCTATCTCCTCCATCACAGGAACTGTGGAAGTGGGAGAGTCCACAGAGCACACCCCTTCTGTCTGTGCAGCAGGCAGAGGTTCCCCGGATTCAGCAGGAGGGGAAGAAAAGTCCACAAGGGGTGGGGTGGGGTCCTCGGCCTGGGTGGACTGGTCTGTGGGGGCTGACTCCACCTGTTGGGGTGCGTAGACCTCTCCACCTGGCAGGGCTGATGGGCCTGTAGAAGCCGGTTCCGCGTCCTGCGGTTCAACGGTCTCCTCACCAGGCTGGGCTGCTGCGTCTGCAGTAGCAGGTTCTGCCCCCAGGGGTTCGACGGTCTCCTCACCAGGCTGGGCTGCTGTGTTTGCAGTAGCAGGTTCTGCCTCCAGGGGTTTGACGGTCTCCTCATCTGGCTCAGCTGAGAGGACTGCAGCAGCGGATTCCACGTCCTGTGGGGTCACATCCTCTGTGGTGGCTGGTGTGATACAAGACACAGAGCTGTTTCCCCCAAATTCCTCCAGGGAAGGGGGGCTCACCAGGGGGGCGGCTACATTGTCTGTGGAGGTGACAAAATCCACAGAATTGTCCAAGCCTGAAGGGGGTGGGGATGAGTCAATGGAGAGTGCTGTATTGTCCTCGGTGGGGGGTGGTGCCTGGGTTATGGCTGGAATGGCGCCATGCACTGCTCCTTCCAGCACAGGCTGGACTGCCACAGAAGAAACTGGTTTGGCAGTAACTCCTGACTTAGAGTGGTGCTTTTCCCAAGCCGGTTTCCACATTTGGTTTACCTCCTCCCATACCTGCTTTGACCGCCGGAGGTAGAGAAAATGTTGTCTTTTCTCTAGGTACGACCTTATCCCTTGGACAATCCTGCGCTTGGTTTCATCACTATCTGGACAAATCAGATAGTCCAAATACTCAGTCCGCAGGTTGTAAAGCGCCTCCTCCTTAACCCTTTCCAGCCTAAGCGAATATTGGGTCAACATTCTATTCCATTTTATTTCTTAATGTGCGTTGCAAAAATGTTTGTAGTGTGATCATATTACATCGGATACCTAAACTTGATATACCATTGTAAACAGGATAACTGGGGCTTTCATTTGATATAAAAAAATATAGGATTACGTGATGGCAATATCATCAATTATGGAAATACATTTACCAACTAAATTTATAAAACATTCTAAATGGCTATTTTCTAATGAGAAACCTACTATTTTACCCATTTCATGTTCAAGATAGGGGGAAACTTACAGCATATGATATCTTCACCATTGTGTGAGTCATATAGAATAGGAATCAGAATAGATTTATCTTCTACTGCTCAAAAGTTATAACCACTTCAGTGATGGGTAAGAAAAGGCTAAAATAAACGCTTTAGAATGTTAGGTTCATTGAAAATATGACATGTGTATGCAAAACTGTTTGTGGTGTGATCATATTATGTTACACCCCTAAAGATAATATACCATTTTAAACAGGATAACTGGAGCTTTCCATTTATATACAATAATATGCTTACTTTAACACAATATCATCAATTATTAAAACAAATCACAAAATAAATAATAATAAAAAAACTTTCTAAATGGCTATTCTCCATGACAAACCTAGGTTTTTAAACATTTCGGGCTCTATTTTCAAACCGGCGCAAACCAGCGCAAGGGGACGGTATAGTCAAACGCAAGCTTGTTGACAGCATCAACGTCTTAAAACTGGCGCTATGGCGTTTCTCAGCAATACCGCTAGGATCAACAAATTCTCAACATAACATCCTTTCGCTTGCGCTGCAGTGGGATGGGTGGCGCTGTCTGGGGCGTGTTCTAAAATACTTTCGGCTCAGTGACAATTTGAACCAACGAAAACCCATTGCGTTATGATCAGCTGGAACCACCTCTTAGCGGGAACGCAATAGACTCTGGCAATTTGCCAACTTATTCGTCATGTAGTTCTATGTAGTGTCTATAGGTGATGCCAACATTACACTTCCATTTAATGAACAAATAGCCTATAATTATTATTAATTAATTAATTTTAATTTAAACTACTAGAATAAAACAGGACAGCTTACAAGAAACTTGCGATCATATAGGCCAATAGCCTATAATATATAAATTACACATTGACACAGTTGAATCATAAGCCTACCATTTGAATCATAATTATGCCTACATCACCTAATGTAGGCTAATTAATGCATTCGCCACCTCCTCCCGTGCCTTCCGAACTTCTGGGAGACGAGGTGGTGTGGATTGTGATCCATAAATTACTACAGTCCTAGCCTGTACTTCTGTTGCAAGTATGTCTGATTCCTGTGCGGAAAATCGCTCTTGTCGGTGACGGTCCAGTGCGTTTGGGTTGCTCATTATGAAATTGCATGGAGCGATTGCGTTCCAACTGGCTTTTTTTTAAAGCATGAGAACAACAATTTGATTGGCTACCATAGAGACACACCTTGGACGTTTAAACCCAGCCTTTTAGCAATACCGCCATAAGGTGCGCCAAGATTGCCGTCATGAAATTACCAAATTTCTCGCCGACACGCCCTCAGAGCGATACCGCCAAGCGATTACTCTTGCGTTCACCATTGCGTTTGGTTTATTAAAATAGAGCCCTTCATGTTCAACATCGAGGGAGACAAACTGTGTGGTATCTTCACTGTTTTGTAAGTGATATAGAGTAGAAATCAGAACAGATTTATCATTTACTGCTAAAAAGTTATAACATCTTAGTGATGTATGGGAAAAGGCAAAAAAAATCTTTTAGTAGAATGTTAGGTTCATTGACATTTCACATTACCACTTATCCATACTCCTAATGGGTCACTGTTGAGAATCTGTTGATATAATGCAAAATTGAAAGACACATACACTGAAATATACAATTTATGTGTTCAATGAAACACACACTTTATTTTTTTAAAATGTATAACATAGTGAATGGATGAACTAAGTAAATGGATAACATTGTAAAATAAATAAAAACAAGATACAACCCATGGCAATTATCAGTTTAGATACCCGTAAAATTAATGCATTGGATTTATTTACAGTAAAATCATTAATGTATTAGTACAGATACAGCAGACAAATCTATGGTCAAGCATAAATACCTTCAATATATTCAAAAATCAAGAAGATAACAGTAAGTGCATGCATGCCCTGATGGTCCTCCGTGTCGTGCTCTGCAATGACCCTCCGCACCTTCCTTCTCTTCAGGGACTGTATCAGATGGCTAAATGTCCATCCTTTGCTGCAATACATAAATATGTAATCATTTACCATTTCATTAATCCATAACATATCATATAAAACCATTTCTGAGTAATTAAAGGGCTTGCAATAACATCATCTTACAGCACACACTTTATGCTTATGTCAGGAATAGATAAAATAGCTATTCTGGACACAAGCATAATGTCCATCCATCGCTGTAATAGATAAATATATTATCAATTGCCATTTCATTAATCCATAACATATAAAACAATTTCTGAGTCATTAAAGGGGTGTATAATGAGAATGACATTTTACAGAAAACACTTTATGCTCCAGAATAACGTTAGATAAAAAGCACAACAACACCACAATGTTAGACTACTTAACACAATGTTAGACTACTTAGCATAATGTCCATTCATATAAGATATTGTTTTGAATGAACAGACCTAAATCATCAGTGACATTGGCTCAACTGAATGATGTCTTTTTGTCATATTTGTCTAAACAGGCTAATCTTGCTCAAGTCAAAAACGTGAGTCAGAAAATAAAACGTGAAGCTGACGTTACGTTAGGAAATGTTTGCTGTTTAGTTCTCTACTCCATTCATTTTCGACAGGACTGATCAACAACCTTCAAATTTATACATAATGTTATGTTAAAAAACTAGCTAGTTAGTACTTGCTATTGATAAGACTAATAGTTGAGTATAACATTTATAAAGCTAGCAAGACAGACAGCAGAGCTAACGTTTCAAATTAGGAAAACAAAAACGCAGAAAAGAAAATGGCTGTTCGCGTGGTTTAGGATGACAGCTCACTGTTAGACTAACGTTATTTGTTTTAGCTTTAGTTCGCTATTATTTAGTTATCAAAGTCTACACTAAGATACGGAAAATATTCACATCTAACGTTATCACTTCACTTATTCATTGTATGACAGACTTTTTCACAATTTCATCTCAAAACGAGCTGGGGTAACAACAACACAGTGGCATCATTTGAAGCTAGAGCCGAACGTTAGCTACCTTAGCGAATTTCAAGTGAAAATATGAGAAAGTCTGCGGTACAAAAACAGGATTTTATTCAAAATAAAATCGTTTCTAAAGTAATATCTATGGTTAATTATTATCTTAAATATTTCTTACCTCAGAGGGTTTACTGGCTTTCCCTCAGTCGCAGTAAAGTCTTCAGACGATAGTCTTCTGTCCGAGGTGGTCCGCTCCGCCCGCGGTGAAGCAAATGGAGATTTACGAGGTTGACGTGCGGTTTTATTTAGCGGTCTACAAATAAATCCCCGCCCACTAAGCTCATGAACCAATTATATGCAATTGTAGCTTATTTTGTCATCTGTAACTAGCAGTTTTCAAAAAGAAAATCAGTGATTGGACGGCAGAGCTATTATACGTCAAACCATCAGCACAATTGTACTGAAATTAGAACGGTCCGGCTTTAAAGGGTTAAGCTGATCCATTGCCTTGAGCTGTTCTGCAAATTTTGGGCACTGGGCTATCAAATATTGCCGTTCTGATAACATGAGATACCACTGCCAGGGAATGCTGGTAGGTTAGCAGTGGAGGGTAAATGAGGCATCTCTCTCTTTGTCTGGTATGCCATAATAATATTTTTTTTTTTTAATTCAAAATAAAATCAATAAATCTAAGACAGCAATAGTTGTCGGAGAAGGAATACATTATCTTGTTCAGGATCAGGAACATTTTGCTGTAAGTACTGACCTATAGCAGCTTGAGTGAGGCGTGCAATACAGGCGCGAATCAGTGGCATTCCACAACAGCAAAGAAATATGAGCAGGGTGGCAAAGATAACAACAGGCAAAAAGATTCTCAGCAGTGTTTTCTTCCAACCTGTCAGGAGGTTAAAGTACCAATCTGTATTTGCATCAACCTCTCTCTCCATTAATGAGTCACGGAGTTTGGTCATATTTCTAAGTCCCTGCTGTATGATCTGGCCATCCTCATCATAATGTGGTATGTATGTGCAACACGCCTCCCCAATCATCACACAAACCCCCCCCTGCTCTGCAGTAAGCTGATCTAATACCATGCGATTCTGCACAACCATTAATCGCAGTGAAGTCAACTCAGTTTTTACAGCACCTATTGTCAAAATGGAGGAGTTTATGTACTGGAGAAAAGTGTATTGAGTAACTTCTATCTCTTTAAAAGCCTCTAACATACCTAACCCAGGAAGCAAAGCCTGTATAAACTTTGAACCTGCAGTCCAAAGCCGATGTTCAGTAGGAACAGGATTACTATCCCAAAACCCTCTCTTTACCCTGTGCATGCGACGTGTGGTGTGATTATATGTGGAAAGGTCAGGAATCACATATGTAGAGTCATACAAAGCAACAATGGCACACACTCCACCCCAGTCAGGGGGGAGAGCAGTGTAGACTGAATTTCCACAAAGCCAGTACCAATCTGATAACAGTCGACTCCCAAGGCGAGAGGATGGTGTTATCCCGGAACAGTTTGCAGTTTGTTCCCTATTCCAAGGTAATGAGATTGCGTGTGACTAGTTCTTCCTACATATCTCATCAGCCATGTCAGGGTAGTCTCTGCAGGGACTATATGAATCACTCAATCAAAACACTTATCCGGATGCATGGGCGGACAGTCACAGAAAACAGTTTTACACTGAACATTGTCTAATTGACCTAGCGCATTAGAGCCATTACCTATAATACACCTTCCAAACTTCATACTATGTTGAAGTACGACTGGACCGGGCATTCTCCATGACACCTGTGGCCATGCTAGGTAATCTTTCAGGAAAGAACAATCTGTATTGACTACTGGAGTACTCAAAAGTGACAGATTTAATGGCACAGAGAAATCAGCTTCTTCCCACCATTTTCCCATACCTGAGTGAGTCCCACCAAACACGTTGAGAGGTCGTTCTTCAGATTCTGCACCTGAAGAAGAGGGCCTGCTGTGGAATGTGGCATGTGAGAGCAAACATAACAAGACTGGTTAAAGTGTTGCTTTGCAGTCCACTCAGCATAACACCACCAAGAGTTAGTAGCATAATGATGCTTCACAGTTCCTGGTGTCAGCCAAGCTTAATTCCCGGTGGTGACATACCTTTTAGTCCTATTAGTCATTACAACAGTACCGTTTAGTTCACTGGTGTTAATGGTGTAGAATGTCTCATGAATCAGGATAATGGGCAGAACAATGATGAGTGTAATGAGGCCTAGTAGCAATAGGCCTACCTCCAGGCTGCAGCCTAATCTTCTCAAAGGGTTGTACCCCTCGGTGTTCCTGCTGTCCTCTGGCATGTTGGGAGCAGATATTACCGTCACGTGCTCCTTGAAGTGGTGGTTCTCTGAGTTTTTAAACTCCGTGAGAACTTAGTCGTCCCTGCGCGTCGGTCGAGGTGGGTCTCTCACCCTTATCCCTCCTTTGGCGCTGGTGGCGCTCTTTTGCAGTAGCTGGCGTGGACCCAATAAGCACGGCCTTCACGGCTGTGGGCGTGGTGAGTAGTACCTGGAAAGGACCCCTCCACCTGGCCTGGTGCCACTTCTTCCTTCTGAAGTCTTTTATCACCACCCAGTCTCCTGGCTGCAGGTCATGTAGAGGCCCGCTGGCTGGGTCTGGGAGAGCTGCTTTCACCTGTTGATGCACAGATCTCAGAACATTGGTTAGCTGAACACAGTAACTCACCATGCGAGTGTCAGCTAGCTCCTTGTCCAGTATCAGCCCTGGGGGGTGACATCCAGTCCTCATGGGCCGCCCTGTGATGACTTCATAGGGCGATAACCCTGTAGCAGCGTGTACCTGTAAGGACAATTGGAAGGGCCTGGACCCAATCCCAATCCAGACCTGTCTCTGCCATCACTTTAGTTAACCGGTTCTTAATGGTTCCATTTGCCCTCTCTACCGCCCCTCCACTTTGAGGGTGGTAAGCACAATGGAACTTCAACCTTGCTCGGTCACTTTGTCCACCACCTTGTTTAAAAAGTGTGTGCCTCTGTCTGAAGACAGCTTCCTCGGGATCCCCCACCTAGGAATAAGCTCTGTTAGTAGGGCTTTCGCCACTGCTGCAGCATCAGCTTTCCCTGTAGGAAAAACTTCAACCCACTTTGAAAACATGTCAACAAACACCAAACAATAATTCTTACCCCTGCATGGGTTAAGTTCAATGAAGTCCATCATCAGGTACTCGAAAGGCTCCTGTGGAGCCGGGTGGGCCGCATTTGGAACCTTCTGGCCCCGCCCAGCATTATTTACAACACAGATAACACACTTTTCACAAAGGTTTTTTGCATAAGTAGAAAATCCGCTTGTGTCCCAGTGTCTGGACATCAAAGATATCATCCCTCCTTTTGACACATGATCCAGTCCATGAGTCAATTTAGCATAGTAGGGAAATAAAAAACGAGGTAAACAGGGTTTACCAGTAGGGCCTAGCCAGACCCCATCAATGTAGGTGCCGTCCCGCTTCCATTTGGCCTTTTCCTGGGGTGTGGCCCCAGCTTGGCAGTCCTGTACAGAGGCCAATGGAGTGTCTGTGGGAACAGCAGCCTGTGTGAGCAGACTGAGAGTTGTGTGAGGGGGGGGCAATTGCAGCTGCTTTGGCTGCCAAGTCAGCATGTTCATTACCTTGAGAGATAGCATCAGTCTGGTTTGTGTGAGCGGAGCACTTACATATAGCAATGGCAGCAGGCAAAAGAATTGCCTGTAGGAGGCAGCTCACTAAGTGTCCATTCTGTATAGTTTTCCCTGTAGAGGTAAGGAAACCTCTATGCTGCCAAAGAGTTCCAAAGTCGTGCACAACTCCAAAAGCATATCTGCTGTCAGTGAAAATATTTACGGTTTTACCTTCAGCCAAATGGCAAGCGCGTGTAAGAACGAACAGTTCAGCTGCCTGTGCTGAGAGGTGTCCAGGAAGGCGGGCTGACTCCAGAACTTGGTGATGTGTCACCACTGCATAGCCAACCTGACTGTCACCTGTGAGGGGACATCGACTGGCAGAACCGTCAACAAACATATCAAAGTCTGCATTTGAGAGAGGAGTGGTGGCGAGGTCAGGACGGGGGGAGAGAATTTGATCTAACACATGAACACAATTATGCGGCTCCCCATCCTCAGGTGTAGGTAAAAGAGTAGCGGGATTCAGAACATTGCATCGCTTTACTGTAACATTTGGCAAAGAGAGCAACACATGTTGATAGTGAAGCATTCGGGCTGGTGAGAAATGGGCCGTCTTTTGCTTTAACAGAATTTCTGCTACCGCATGAGGAACAAGGACACTGAGAGGACGATAAGCAACAAGTGATGCAGATGCAGTTACCGCCAAAGCCGCTGCTGAAATGGAGCGCAAACAAGGAGGAAGGCCCCTAGAAACAGCATCAAGTCTCTGAGAATAGTATGCAACAGGCCTGTGTTTATCACCGTGCTTTTGCAAAAGAACAGCAGACATGTAGCCGCCCTTCTCATCAACAGTCAAAAGAAAAGGTTTATTCATGTCAGGCAGGCCCAAAGTAGGAGAAGAGGCCAACTGTTGTTTCAACTTCTGAAAGGAAATTTCAGCAAGCTCTGTCCATGTGACATTAACATTAGCCGCTAGATCATGGCCATGTGCCAAATCTTGCAAGGGTTGGGAGATTTCAGCGTAATCAGAAATCCATTGCCTACAGTACCCTGTCATGCCTAGAAAAGACATTACCTGCTTTTTTGTAACCGGTTTAGGGAAGTCAAGAATCGCTTGGATTCTGTCAATTCCCAAAGATTTGCCTTCTGCAGAAATAGTGTGTCCTAAGTAGGTAACAGTAGGTAATGCAAATTGCAGTTTTTCCTGTTTAACTTTGTGGCCCTCTGTGGCTAAGAATGTCAACAGTTCAAGTGAATCCTGAATACAGCTGTGCTCGCCTGGAGAGCAGACGAGGAGATCATCAACATATTGAATCAAAGTACTTTGGCCTGAAGAAAACTGGAACTGTTCCAAGTTTTCCTGCAGCGCTGCTGAAAAAACTGCTGGTGATTCAGCTTACCCCTGGGGTACCCGAGACCAGGTATACCTTTTTGCCCTGAATGTAAAGGCAAACCAGTACTGGGAATTTACATCTACAGGAATACTAAAGAATGCATTCGCTAGATTGATCACAGAAAAATATTTAGCATTACCCGGGACCTGTGCAAGAATGGTAGTGGGATTAGGCACAACAGGAGCGAGCTGCTGAACGGCGCTGTTCACAGCTCGTAAATCTTGTACGAACCGCCAAGACCCATCAGGCTTTTTTACAGGCAAGATAGGAGTGTTGCATGGAGAGTCAGGACAGGGAACCACAACACCAGCTTCTAACAACGCATTAAATACGGGGACAATGCCGTCTTCGGCTTCTGGGCGTAGAGGATATTGACGTTTGCATGGTCTGTATTCAGATTTAGGGGTTACTTGAAGTGGAGTAACTCCAGCTATGAGCCCCACATCATTTTGGGACGTTGCCCACGATTGAGAGGGAATTGCACTGAATCTCGGGTCTGACAAATGCAAATAGGCTTGAGTGTCACACAACAACTCATGAATGCTGCAGACAGCTGTCAGAGAGTTCGGAAACTGGTGCGCAGTGACACGCAGAGAGGGAGAATATTTTGAAAATTCTTTTCCCAGTCCGTGGTATCCAAACATAATTTCACCCATGGCCCTGTGTCCTCCCATTTTTTATTTGAGGCTTTGCACAGCGACACATGGGGTGCACTTCCCACAATGGAATAGAATTGCTGCTGTGCTGAGTTCAATTGTACAGACAATGCACAGAAATCGCGACCAACCAAAAACAATGTAGAATTTAATTTACAATCACCGTACCAATTCTTTTCAAATTCCCAATCTCTACCTCGACTAAAATGTGCTGTTACATGTAGTTGTAATTCTGACAGTCTGTCGCCAGTGCCTGTCCACTCAGTTCTGGCCATTTGTATGGCTTTAGCTGTGACTGAGGATCTGTCCAGATCCCAAGCATAGTAAAACATTTCTAGAGTTTCTGCCGTAGCAGCTCTGTCAATAGTTAAACCGTCATCAGTACACTGCACACTCAGACCCAATTTGCACATTAAGTCTCTGCCAAGCAGGTTTACCGGACATACAGGTGAGAACAAGAACGCATGTTTCAAAGTAATATTTGAGCCCGTATTGAAATCTTGCACCAGTAATGGAGCTGTAAATTTCTCTGTCGTGGTATTTCCACCAGCATCTTGGCTGAGCATGGTTTTACCACTAAAAAGAGGAGGTTTTGAATCCCATGATTTAGCTGTTATTACAGACCGACCAGCTCCCGTATCCACAATGAAGTCTAATGCTCGCCCATCAACTTTTAATGACCAAAGTGGTAACGCATTTGGAGCCGTATGGTAAAGGAACCCAGCAAACTCACCCTTGTCCGCATGCGTTTCCTCGTCCCCCACAAAACTTCATTGTCCAGGTAATCCAGTTTGACCCCCAGGATGTTGGAAAGTAACATTCCCTTGGGGTGCTGTGTCCCAATTATCAGCATTACCGGAAAATTTACAACCGCGAGCCCAATGTCCCTTTTTTCCACATTTTCGGCAAACATCATAATCCGCCACGGTAGTGGGTCCCATGGAGTTGGGTCTCTGTCTGTTCCCTTGATTCCGTCCTCCATGTCTGCCGCGGCCTCTCCTTTGCTGCTGTTGTCCACCGGGACCGTCTCGGTTCCCCTGGTAGGACTGGAGCTGGGCCAGCTGCAGCTGAGAGGTCGTCTTGTCGCTTTTCTTTTTGTCTTTGTGTTGCTTGTCGCGGTCCTGTTCTTCGCAGTGAACAGCATAACGGAGAACGTCCTTAAGTCTCCGAGTCTGCCAGCCAACACAGGAGGTCTTAATAGCGGTTGCAAGTTGTTTATCCAATCCATCCAGGAAACAGTGGGTTAGCTGAGTCTCGTACGGAGTAAGAGTCTCGCTGTTTTCCGGTTTGTCCATTCCACTGTGTGCGTCATACTTCTCTGAAAGTCTCTCAAGAAAATCATTAACAGTTTCACCAGGCTTTTGTTTAACCTGTCTGACTGCTTCCCAGTTCAGACGAACAGGGAATTCGGTTTTCATACTGGTTTCCAAAGTATCTATCTGCTTCATATACGCAGACGCAGCATCATCATTGTATGGATGGTTCGTAGACCAAGTTCCCCTTACGTTACCCCACCGTAACTTCAGTTTCTTAATCAATACAGTTTGTAATTCACCTGCAGTTGGGTGACAAGTTCTTACCAGATTTCTCAAAGCTTCCATGAACTTGGCACCACCCACCTGTGTTGGATCCGGCAAATCTTCGCAGACAGCCTGTAACTCCGACACCTTCCAGGGCCGATATACCAGGACCGTCGGACCCTGGTCGTCTTGTCCTGCCCTGGGATTGGGGCATTCTAGCATAGGGTACGTGTCTGGCCCCCAACCAAAAACAGTGGAAGGCCCCCAGGATGAGTCCTGTCCCGGCACAGGTGCCGACGTCTTTGGGCCGTACGCGGTACCTCCCCTGGTGTGCGGCGGGGTAAGTATCTCTACCTCGTGCAGTTCGCCCTTGTGGGAAGTTACCTGTACTGTGGAATCTGGGCCTACAGAAGCTGCAGGTCTCGCTCTGGCCGCCGGCCCACTCGCAGATGGTTGTGCAGCAGCACTGGAATGCACTGCCTGGAGAGCAGGGGCTGAGGGATGTCCGTGAGCTCCTGCCGCTTGCTGTGGGATATAAGCTGGAGGACACGCAGGACAGTCCAAGTCCAGGTTAATTTTGTGTATGCTTGCAAGCTGTGCTACATCGGGATACAAAGAGCCGCCGGAATGCACAACAGGAGATGAATTACTTTGTTGGGATTTCTCCACAGTATTTTTATTTTCTCCCTTGGTCTGTTTTTCCTGCCTTAATTTTGATTCCTTTTCCCACAAATCTACTGCATCCCAGTCGGGTTGCCATTTATTTTTACGTTTACTATTTTTAACCTCATATGACCGCAGCCGCATTTTTAGGTTATCAATCTGATTTAGACTAAAAGAGCCTTTTTCAGGGAAACCTAACTTTTGCCATTTAACACGCTGGTGTGTGGTTGCCGGACCATATTTGTCATGCATTATTTTCATTGGACCCGTAAATTCAGAGTCCTGTTTCCTTGAATTTTTAGAACCCATTTTCGTGCGTTTGTCCCACAACCAGACTATGCCTTTTAATTTTAAGGTTTAAAAAACAAATTATAATTTTTTTTTTTTCTTTTTCTTTTAATTAGGCCTATTTTAGTCAGAATCAGTTTCAGATTCTGCACTATCCTCTGGATAATTGTCCTCACTTTCAGGATGGAAAAAAACAGGTATAAATGACCATAATCATCTCCTCTACAAAAATGTCTGTCCTGTACTGGTCCAAATATGTCATTTGCACCTACTGACAATACATGGTACCACATTACAAAAATGTTTCAGAGCTCATTACAAGAGAAAGAAAAAGATAAATATTAGCCCATGGGTAGGAGCAGTATACAGCCTCCACAGTTTGAATCACTCCACAGAGTGACTGACCCGTTAGTCACTAATCAAACTTTTTAGAATTGAGCGCAATACAGCCTCAAGTTACGTTTTGCTGAGGCGGCTCACCTGTGATTCTCTTTCTATGGATTGCGTATTGATCACCCCAGACAGACGTCTTACTCTCCTCGGTCCGGTCGCCGCCGTCCTTCCTCTAGGTGACTGATTACAGTTACCTCTCTGTGAGAAGGTGGGTTGCGGTCTCGGGGTTTGAACTCCCGGCAGTGCACTGTCTAAGCCGTTCCGACTTGAGAGAAATCTGCGTAGGAGAAAATCAAGTTAGCAATCCTGCCGACTACGCCATATTGTCGTGGATTTTTCCCTTTCAACCCACAGTGAGCAAGTCTGTCCAAACAGAACCACAACAAAACCATGTAATAGAATAAGAAAAAGAATTCTAGTTTATTTAGAGATAAACTCAGAATGAGAGAGAGTCTTACCAGAATCTCTCTAACTTGAAAACAGAATACAGAGGAGATTTATACACAATCTATCATTGCTTTACTGATTTGCCACAAGGGGCGGTTTCTAAACATACAGAGACAAGGGTATCCATTTCTTGGTGTTTAGTCTTTCAATAACCTCTAACCTTCAAACCAAGTAACGAAAACATCCATCTCACAGACTGCCTGTCTCTGCAGATTGTGAAGGAGAGAGACAGAGGGAGTGAACCACAGCAGGCCTGCTTAAAGCCTACTCAGTGTTCACAGAGAATACATTGTTTAATTACTTAACTCAATATAATTGATCTACTATATTGAATGCTTAATGATAATCATGTGATTGTCTCTATGTTAATACACACACACTGTAAAACAGAAAATTCCTTCACAAACGTTAGCTTGTTTAATGGAAGTCTAAGTAGCCAAGGCCGTTGCTATACGAAGCATTGCTTTTGTTGGTTAGTTAGCTAACGTTAGCAAGTGGTGTGATTATCTTTTAGCATTACTACATGGTTACGAAATGATAACGGTTCATTTGTCTGTTTGCACAGTGATTAAACTTAGTAGCAAGCTAACGTTAGTTGTTACCTTTTCCTCGACCGAGAGTCCCAGTTGTTGTGGAGTGTTATATCGTGCAGGACGGCAGAGTGTCGGCAAGTCAAAGCTGACCTGCTGAGGATTCTTAACCCTTTCCAGCCTAAGCGAATATTGGGTCAACATTCTATTCCATTTTATTTCTTAATGCGCGTTGCAAAAATGTTTGTAGTGTGATCATTAGATTACATCAGATACCTAAACTTGATATACCATTGTAAACAGGATAACTGGGGCTTTCAATTGACATAAAAAATAATATGATTATTTGATGGCAATATCATCAATTATGGAAATACATTTACCAACTAAATTTATAAAACATTCTAAATGGCTATTTTCTAATGAGAAACCTACTATTTTACCCATTTCATGTTCAAGATAGGGGGAAACTTACAGTGTATGATATCTTCACCATTGTGTGAGTCATATAGAATAGGAATCAGAATAGATTTATCTTCTACTGCTCAAAAGTTATAACCACTTCAGTGATGGGTAAGAAAAGGCTAAAATAAACGCTTTAGAATGTTAGGTTCATTGAAAATATGACATGTGTATGCAAAACTGTTTGTGGTGTGATCATATTATGTTACACCCCTAAAGATAATATACCATTTTAAACAGGATAACTGGAGCTTTCCATTTATATACAATAATATGCTTACTTTAACACAATATCATCAATTATTAAAACAAATCACAAAATAAATAATAATAAAAAAACTTTCTAAATGGCTATTCTCCATGAGAAACCTTTCATGTTCAAGATTGAGGGAGACAAACTGTGTGTTATCTTCACTATTTTGTAAGTGATATAGAGTAGAAATCAGAACAGATTTATCATTTACTGCTCAAAAGTTATAACATCTTAGTGATGTATGGGAAAAGGCAAAAAGTAGAATGTTAGGTTCATTGACATTTCACATTACCACTTATCCATACTCCTAATGGGTCACTGTTGAGAATCTGTTGATATAATGCAAAATTGAAAGACACATACACTGAAATATACAATTTATGTGTTCAATGAAACACACACTTTATTTTTTTTTTAATGTATAACATAGTGAATGGATGAACTAAGTAAATGGATAACATTGTAAAACAAATAAAAACAAGATACAACCCATGGCAAATATCAGTTTAGATACCCGTAAAATTAATGCATTGGATTTATTTACAGTAAAATCATTAATGTATTAGTACAGATACAGCAGACAAATCTATGGTCAAGCATAAATACCTTCAATATATTCAAAAATCAAGAAGATAACAGTAAGTGCATGCATGCCCTGATGGTCCTCCGTGTCATGCTCTGCAATGACCCTCAGCACGTTCCTTCTCTTCAGGGACTGTATCAGATGGCTAAATGTCCATCCTTTGCTGCAATACATAAATATGTAATCATTTACCATTTCATTAATCCATGACATATCATATAAAACCATTTCTGAGTAATTAAAGGGCTATATACTTGCAATAACATCATCTTACAGCAAACGCTTTATGCTTATGTCAGGAATAGATAAAATAGCTATTCTGGACACAAGCATAATGTCCATCCATCGCTGTAATAGATAAATATATTATCAAGTTGCCATTTCATTAATCCATAACATATAAAACCATTTCTGAGTCATTAAAGGGGTGTATAGTGAGAATGACATTTTACAGAAAACACTTTATGCTCCAGAATAACGTTAGATAAAAAGCACAACAATAACACAATGTTAGACTACTTAACACAATGTTAGACTACTTAGCATAATGTCCATTCATATAAGATATTGTTTTGAATGAACAGACCTAAATCATCAGTGACATTGGCTCAACTGAATGATGTCTTTTTGTCATATTTGTCTAAACAGGCTAATCTTGCTCAAGTCAAAAAACGTGAGTCAGAAAATAAAACGTGAAGCTGACGTTACGTTAGGAAATGTTTGCTGTTTAGTTCTCCATTCATTTTCGACAGGACTGATCAACAACAACCTTCAAATTTATACATAACGTTATGTTAAAAAAAACTAGCTAGTTAGTACTTGCTATTGATAAGACTAAAATTGAGTATAACATTTATAAAGCTAGCAAGACAGACAGCAGAGCTAACGTTTCAAATTAGGAAAACAAAAACGCAGAAAAGAAAATGGCTGTTCGCGCGGCGAGAGGATGTCAGCTCACTGTTAGACAAACGTTATTTGTTTTAGCTTTAGTTAGCTATTATTTAGTTATCAAGGTCTACGCTAAATACGGAAAATATTCACATCTAACGTTATCACTTCACTTATTCATTGTATGACAGACTTTTTCACAATTTCATCTCGAAACGAGCTGGGGGAAGAATAACACAGTGGCATCATTTGAAGCTAGAACCGAACGTTAGCTACCTTAGCGAATTTCAAGTGAAAATATGAGAAAGTCTGCGGTACAAAAACAGGATTTTATTCAAAATAAAATCGTTTCTGAAGTAATATCTATGGTTAATTATCATCTTAAATATTTCTTACCTCAGGGGGTTTACTGGCTTTCCCTCAGTCGCAGTAAAGTCTTCAGACGATAGTCTTCTGTCCGAGGTGGTCCGCTCCGCCCGCGGTGAGGCAAATGGAGATTTACGAGGTTGACGTGCGGTTTTATTTAGCGGTCTAGAAATAAATCCCCGCCCACTAAGCTCTTGAACCAATTATATGCAATTGTAGCTTATTTTGCCATCTGTACACAGTGACCCAGGAAGATGATGCTGTCCTTGGCAAACTCACATTTTCCTTCGTTCAAGGTCAGGCCTTCTTCCCTCAGCCTCTCCAGAACTTGACGCAGATTTTCATCATGTTGCTGCACATCTTCTCCATATACTAGTATGTCATCAGCATGACACACTATTCCAGGGCACCCCTCCAGCATCTGCGACATGCGACGCTGGAAATGCTCTGGAGCAGACGAGATCCCGAACGGTAGGCGATTGAATGCATATCGCCCAAATGGGGTAATGAAGGTCGTCAGGAGTGAGCTCTCCTCTGACAACGGGATTTGCCAGAACCCCGAGGTCGCGTCCAGCTTCGTGAACACCTTCGCCCCAGCCAGCATGGCTAGTGTGTGGTCTACCGCTGGGAGGATATGTCTCTCTCTCCGCACCCACTGGTTCAGTTGGGTTAGATCCACGCACAGCCGTATCTTCCCCGGGGACTGTGCCTTGGGCACCACGACCATGCCCGTGCACCATGGTGTGGGTTGGGTCACCTTAGAAATCACCCCCATGTCTTCCATACGTGTCAGCTCTGCTCGCACCTTGTCACGTAACGGCAGAGGTACTCGGCGCGGAGCTGATAGAGCATATGGTACAGCCCCTGACTCCAGCTCTATTTTGTAGGGCTCCTTTAGCTTCCCTAAGCCTGAAAACACTGTGGGGTACTGGGCTTTGACACTCTCCTGCTGGGCCTGGACTGTGTGGAGACGCTGTATTAGGGTGAGAGCTTCTATTGCAGGGAGACCTAGTAGGGGCTTAGACAGACCGGCGACAACATAAATGTCCTGTTCTGTTGTAGTCTCTTTAATGCACAGCTTCCCTTTAAAACATCCCTTTACATCCAGTCTGTGATTCCCTGGACCATACAGCACTTTCCCTGGTGGCTGCAGTGTCCCATGTCTTTTGATGGAGAAGGTGCTGCTTGGGATTGCTGTAACCGCTGCCCCGGTGTCTAGCTTGAAAACAGTTTTTTCCCCATTCAAATACAACAGTTCGTTCCACTCACTGGTTCCCTTTGAACACATTTCCCCAAGGAAAGTCCTCCTCATCTTCACTCCCTGGCTGTGTCTCTGTAATGTCGTGGACTCCCCCAGTTGACCTGCATTTCTTTGCAAAGTGCCCTTTTTTATGACATCTCCTACACTCAGCCTCACGAGCAGGGCAGTCTTTCCACAGGTGTTTCCTCGAATTCCCACATCTGTAGCACCCCGCTGGCTGAGTGTCCTCTCTCTCACTCGTCACTTTTGTCCCCCTGACATACTTTTTTTGTATTGCCTCAACTTGACCTGTAGCCTGCTCCGTCCCTCTTAGCACTGACTGTTGCTTTTTTACCGCTGCACTCTGTCTCACTCTCGTGTGCATATCTTTCTGTCTAGGCAAGTCAATCATCAGAAAACTTTATTTTTCTTTTAAAACAGTTTTTGCAATACAGAATGTGAAGAAAATTTACCTACACGTTTTGTGTTTATGTGTATGAGGGTATTCTCTTACAAAGCGTGCCCAAATACCTCTCGGAAAAGGATTACTTACCCTAATGTTATCCAACCAATCTGCTTTACATTTAAAATGGCACTGTACTTCAAAATGAGATTTACCAGAGCCCCATAAGCCAGCAGAATAACAGGTTTATCTGTTGTAATACTTCACTTTATTTGGCAAACCTGTCTGTTACCACCTCCCACGACAGAGGTGTCAGGTGGGGGAGGGGTGTCTTCACTGTCCTCCCTGAAAAAGACAAATTCAAGTACATTACTAAGTAGAATCACTAGAAAATGAGAACATTAATTATCTCAAAAGGACATATGGCAAATATTACAATTAAGTGTGAAAAAATATATATATTGGGATGGCAGGTATGCCATCCGCCAAGTTACGGCTTGGCAGGGCATGCCCCATACCTATACAGCACCGAGAGTTTGGCACTTTTCAGGGTTTCCTACAGAAGTAACCACAATGACCATAGACTCTCAACCCTTAAAAACATTAACTTCTGTATGTTCTGACCTAATGTAATCACACAGCATTCAGATACAACTTCACACATCCACACAATAAAGCCCCAAACTTGGGTTATTTTGCCGTTTTTCTCCTTCCTCTCCCGCTTCTTCTTCTTCCCATTTTCCTGCCAAACTGCCTGCCTCTGTCGGGATGTTATCCAATGGGGAGAATTATTATTTGAGCGTATGGTCCCTATACCTGCTCATCAAACTTATCGTCCAATAAAAACGCTTCATACTAATGTTTTTTAATGTTAATATAGCTAATGGCTTCATGCTTTCCAAGTAGCCACTGTGGCTTAGTGGTTAAAACCGCAGTTTATCACACAGTGGATAGTGGGTTCGAGCCCAGCAGGGCACATGTGTATTTTCCACAAAAACAATGTGCAACTGTTAAGTACTTTTCATTTCTTAGACTGTTATTATTTTCACATTGACACATTAACGTATTTTTTTTGCAAAGGCAAAACAGGTTTACAATATTAACTGTTCAATGTTTCACTTGTATTATATCACACCCTCCCCAAACCAGACGCTCGCTTTTGTCTGGTCTGGGGAGGGTGTTACGCTTTGCTCTTGCGGTCATGACTGACTGACTGTGAAAACCCCTTGCCTCGGCCAACATTTCTTTATTCATTAATTTCTTCACTTCAGCTCTGTTCACTTTATCCTTTTCACACATAACACAAGGTCACCATAAAATTAACTACTAGGAAAATTAAGAATTTACGATAACAGCCTACATTAAGAATTGAGGATAGCCTCTTTTAAACTGCTAGCCTTTAAGCGATCGGATTTATAAACCGCCAATTCCCCAAACATATCTGATTCATGGTTAGTCACTTATAAATAAATAGATAGCTTCCGAATGTGGCTCTAGTCTACGCTACTCTGCTGATAATGTAGCTTACTGCAAACACTTTTAATTATTATAATAATAATAAGAAGAAGAATCTCTGGTATGTACTTTCTTAGTAGTATCTACTGTTTTCTTTCTGGCTAAGATTCCTGGGAAATATGCGTTGTCCAATAAAGCTTGTTCACCAACGTTACTTCCTGCTTCTCGTCAGGAAGCAGAAACAAGCTAGGCTACTACGAAGCGAATCAACATGCATTTTAGCCTACATTCATTGCGCTACAGAAAACAAAACTAAACCTAGCTGTCCGGTACCAAAACATTTCCCGCAGGTAACATTCTACACTACCGGAAAAAAACTCTGCTGTGCAGAAACTCACTAGCTCGCTCGCTAGCTCGTAGCCCACACATGGAAGGTTGGAGTTACGCATCCGGCAATCCAGTGTTGAATAGCCTAACTGCTGTGCTTATGAACTCAGCTCACTTGCTAGCTCGTAGCCCACACATGGAAGGTTGGAGTTACGCATCTGACAATCCAGTGTTGAATAGCCTAACGTTAAATGTATTTCATTTTCTATAGAATACTAATAGCCCTATTTTAAAACTGTATTTCCATATTTTACTGATGCAAACTATTTAGGCTGTACTAGCTATTTAGGCTGTATGTCTTTCATCTAGAATGTGTTTGCGTAGCCCATTGTGCATGTATGTCTCCATAATAAGGGCTTAACCCGATCCAGTAAGGGCTTGCGTATTAAGTCTTTTAAGTACAAGTGAAACAGTGAACAGTTAATACTGTTAAATTTCTTAACTTTTGCAATAAAAAGGTGTTTCCTAATATGAAAACAACATTAAAAGAAGCATAGCATTTGCACAATAGTTTTGCCAAACATTAACTTAGCCATTGGTACCAAGCTGGAATTGAAACGCTGACCACATACATGGAAAGCCAATTCTGTATCCCCTAGGCCAAAGCAGGTTAACAGAAATGAGGAGGCCAAATAAGACTTGTGTGTTGCGGTATCAGATTGTTTTGGCTTACTGACTTCATAATTCAAACAGATAACAGGTAATATTGTGAAATTTCCTAGCCTTTGCAATAAAAGAACATTCTTACAATGACATGCACATTGTGTGCCTCAAAAAAAACTTGGGAACAGGTGGGGATCGAACAACCAACACAGCAGTCAAATGCCTTAACCACTAAGCTACAGGAACTTTCACAGTTGGTATAGTAGGTAGACGACCTGTTAAACAGAGATAGTGTACTTGGCGGATGGCATACCTGCCATCCCAACATTTGTATTTCTTTAGTGCCACCACACAGATTGATTGGGTTAAAACTGCAGGGCTCAAGTCTTGATCTGACTCTCGATCAACCCACCAAGTTTCAGAACTTTATATCAAACGGTTTTAGAAGTACTAGCATTTGTGCGATAAGCCACGCCCAATACATAATTCATTGGCTTCTCATTCGGCCAATTTTTGACATACGCCTTAGTAAAGTAATGCATGTATGCAGGGGCGTGCCACCAAATTCTGGGCCCTATACATTAACAATCTCTGTGGGCCCCCTTCCTCTTTTGATCCATGACTCTCATGCATATTTTGATATAGAACATTTATTTAGAACATTTATATACAACAAATAGGAGCCAACAACTGTACACAAATACACAAAATAAAAGGGGGAAAAACAGTGGGGAAAAAAAGTCAAGCCCTGCTGACACGTGATGTTGGGACGTAAATTATGTCCCAGTAAATGCCCACTGGCGGCTCTTTTTGTTTGCAAAATCACTGATAATGTCTCTAAAGTCCAATTCTTTGGCTACTTGGCTCTCAATTGACAAAATGGCAAGGCTATTAAGTCTATCCTGGGAAATTGTTGATCTGAGGTAGTTCTTAACCAGTTTCAACTTGCTGAAAGCCCGTTCACCCCCAGCAACTGTGACAGGAAGTGTGCAGAAAATTCGCAAAGCAATACAAATTTCCCCAAAAATGCTCTGTAGCTGCATTTTCCAGATGGCATTAAGGAGCTCAAGAGGGGACAGATTCTTTGGAAATGTGGCACTATATATTGCGTGTAGCAGTACTGTTTATAGCCACAAGAGGGCGCTTGACACCTAACGTTACTGTCTAAAATCTGACGGTCAGTCTAGATTAATCTAGACAGTAGAAGAAGTCTAGTATAATAATTATTTTCTATGACAACATTCCAGTGTTTAGGGGATTTAATTAATAAAGAAGCTATTCAAGTAACAAATACCTAGTCAACATAGACTGTCTGTGTGTCCACCGGAGAGCTGTATTTCTGTAGTGTTAGCTAGCACTATTAGCACTAGCTAGCTAGCACTCGCAAGTTGCCAGTGATCTCACCTTGTCTCATATCCTCCTCAGTACCATCAGGATTGACCATTGCTCCACTGTCTGTTTCTGAAACTGATGGCCAAGCGTTGCTTGTTAATGTTGACAGATATAGCTAGAGCTAAATTTAATATAGTAGCTGGCAATCAGCAACTGACAAACTGGCACTGCACTGCATGCTAGACTAGGATAATAACTAGCTAGCAAGTTAGATACTTATGGCTAGCAAGATAACGTCACAAACCAGAGCTACACTGCTTTTTTTCCTGTTTCCTACACAAACTCTGTTCACCTTTCTTTGGAAAAAAAGCAGTCAAAAGCTTTTTCCCCTCATTCTGCTTCCTTTCTCTTTGCTCTTTTCTTTTTTGATACCCCGATTTAACTTTAGGGAATGACATGGTGGCGGTAGCCGGTAGGACATCAGCGATCACGTTTCTCCTTGCTTCTCGTAACTGCGCGCCTTTGGAGAGTCTGTGGGCGGACTAAACCATTTTGCGCCAAAGAGGGGTCTCACAGATCTTCCAATATTTTGGGAGAACTGTGGCACAAAAGTTCATTCTCTCAATTGATGTAACATGTAATCAACAAACTTAAATAAGTTATGACACTAATTCATTCAAAATAAAGAACATTACAAACAAAACAAAACTTTAATTCCAGGATTTTCAAGGGCCCCTCTCCCTGCTGGGGCCCTGGGTAGTCAGGTCCACCTTTCCCCCAGCTAGTGCGCCCCTGCATGTATGTAGGGATGCGGGTTGAGTACCTTGAACAGGTTTGGTGCAAATTGGGCAAATTCTGTGTTTTACAAAAAATGCTAATTAGCAGAAAATCGAAGATGGCAGACTTCATGGTTTCTTGAGGCAAATTTGTTGGGCAGGAGTAGCGGGATGTATCCACCAAATTTTGTGACTGAAGATCAAACTGGGCGTCGGCAGTGGGCGTGTCAATGATTTTTAGTGAATTTTTAAATATTTTCTTATATTTGGATCTCTATAGCGCGTGGCTCGATTGGGTTGAAACTGGAGAGGTCAGGTCCAGATGTTACTCTTAAAAGACCTTCCAAGTTTCATAACTTTCTGTGAAATGGTTTTGGAATTATTAGCATTTTTGTGATAAGCCACGCCCACTGGATATTTATTGGCTCGTCATTCGGCCATCTTTTAAAATATCAAAATTCTGTTTATATATGTTTTACGATGCATGGTGTAAGGAGTGTGTTTACCAGGTTTCATGTAAATTGGTCAAATTCCATAGGAGGAGTAGTATTTTAAGTGTTTTACAAGTAATGCTAATTAGCGGAAAATCCAATAGGGCTAACTTGATGGGTCCTTGAGGCAAATTTGTTCAGTATGAGCAGAAGGACCTCTATCCCACATTTTGTGACTGTAGATAAAACGGGGCGTATGCAGTGGGCGTGTCAATGATTTTTAGTGAATTTTTAAATATCTTCTTATATTTGGATCTATATAGCGCCACCACGTGGCTTGATTGGGCTCAAACTGTAGAGGTAAATTCCTCATGTTACTCTTAATAGATCTACCAGGTTTCATAACTTTCTGTGAAATGATTTTGGAATTATCAGCATTTTTGTGATAAGCCACGCCCACTGGATATTTATTGGCTCGTCATTCGGCCATCTTTTAAAATATCAAAATTCTGTTTATATATGTTTTATGATGCATGGTGTAAGGAGTGTGTTTACCAGGTTTCATGTAAATTGGTCAAATTCCATAGGAGGAGTAGTATTTTAAGTGTTTTACAAGTAATGCTAATTAGCGGAAAATCCAATAGGGCTGACTTCATGGATCCTTGAGGTAAATTTGTTCAACATGAGCAGAAGGACCTGTACACCACAGTTTGTGACTCGAGGTCAAACGGGGCGTCGGCAGTGGGTGTGTCAATGTCACAATATTTACACGTGCACTACAGCGCCACCAACTGGCCTATCGCCACGAAATTCGGTGTGAGCTTGTATGATGACAACTTCTAACTATTTGCCAAGTGTCATGCTAATCAGCCAAGCGTTTAAGGAAAAACTCAAAGAAGTAATAAATGAGTACTTTTAAGCCAAAATGTTGGAAAATTCAAGATGGCGCCCACCAAATTAGTAAAGTTCTATGATCCAAATCCGGATCTTTGTCACTGTAGCAAGTTATACATCTTTGCAAAGGAACAGTGATCAAATTTTTGTCGTGTGCACTACAGCGCCAACAGGTGTTCAATCTGTGTCATAATATAGAGGATCCAAGAGTTTGGCAATCCCAACAAGCTTGCCAAGTTTGGTGATTCTAGGCCAAACCAGCTCACAGGAATTTTAGCTGCAAGCAGCGATTCCCGGGGACCGAGCAGCATAAGCAGCATTTGTCAAACACAGAGAGTGCAAAATGGTAGACAACTCTAGACAGGGTTGACCCAAAATGCTAATATTTGTTTCTAATCAGGGCTTTTGTCATCGTTGATTTTTATGGTGACATTGTCTTATGTGTGAAAACCATAAACCGAACAGAGCTGAAGTGCACATCCTTTTTGTCGCAAATTAATAAAGAAATCTTTGCCGCTAAACCGTAACAGGACAACATAGGTAGGCCTATTTTTTGTGTGAGATTGAGACTAGTGACGATGTTTGTTAAAAACATGTAGCCAATGCCACAGTTATGAATTAATTTTTTACATTATTGCAACAATGCGCTCTTTACCAGATCATATTTTGCGTGAGAACTTTATTTTCTGTGTCTGACAAATGGATACTTGTTGTTCCCATAGCCTACCACGTAAATGTTACCTCCGTTAAAACTTTCGTTGGTAGTGAGTATCGTAGGCTACTGGACCATGTCGGCGGCCTTTCATGTCTTTTAAGTACAAGTGAAACAGTGAACAGTTAATACTGTTAAATTTCTTAACCTTTGCAATAAAAAGGCATTAGTTACTGTGAAAAGAACATTAAAAGAAGTATAGCATTTGCACAATAGTTTTGCCAAACATTACTTTAGCCTTAGGTACCAAGCTGGAATCGAACCACTGACCTCACGCATGGAAAGCCAAGATTATGACCACTAGACCAAAGCAGGTCAACAGAAATGAGCAGGCCAAATAAGACTTTTGTGTTGCAGTCAGAGTTGAGGGTAACGCATTACAAAAGTAATGCATTACTGTAATAATATTCGTTGTTCAGGTAACGTGGTAATATAACGTATTACTGTATAAATGCTTGTAATAATATCACTTTACATTTTCTAAATTAGCAACACGTTACTCAACCTAATATTGTAGGCTACGTTTCATGCTGCGTTTGATATGCTATGGCTATTTATTTATTATAACTGTCCAATCGATTAATAATCCTTGACAGTGCGGAAGTAAAGTTAGTCATCAATCTAACTCAATCGTGCGCAGTTCAATGAACACAAGATGGCAGCTGCACGGGCTATTTTTTGTTATCCTTTACATTTAAATAGGCTACATTATTGAAATGGGATTTAATGTAATTCATTGTTTGATGAGTTGAAGTGTTAATAATTGGAACGTTAAAAGCAGTAGCGTATTTAACCTATTTCCACAAATCCACACTGACTGAGTGTGAAAGCCCTATATTTTGATTAGCTTTTCATATTTGTCAATGTCATTTTAAAAGCAACATTTTGAACCCCCTGTTACTACGTTTATATTGTCAATTGAAACGAGCTAAATACGTTTCAGAATGTTAATTAAAAAGGCTATTTTCCATGTCTTGTCTGTTGAATTAATCTCAGTCAACTCTGATGTTGGCGTGAAGAGCCCTCATGCGGATTTATTTTATTTTAAAAAATTATTATTATTTCAGATTTTTCCCCTTTTGGTAGCCAATTCAACCCCTGTACTATTCAATTTCCCCCCCCATGTAGCAACCATTTGAAATTGTCTTTGCACAACCCCATCAGCCGGTAGTAGGAAGGGAAAAACTTTGACACTATCTGTGTTACCTTTTGTGTGTCCCCCAACTGACTAGCCTTTTATCCCTAAATATAAAAAATCTGTGATGAAACATCTCATTTTAGAGCCTGAGGTAAGTGAAAGTTTGTGAACTTTAAAACCTGCATAGGAAAGTGCCACCAGAATTACCCACAAAAAAATCAGAGGTAAAAAAAAAAATGCTTGGATACTCTCTTACATTTTATGCAGCTACCCCAGAAATAGCCCCACACAACATCTTTGTTTACAAGGTTGGTACAGAATTTTTTGAAAACATAGCATTATTTCTATTGCGTTTTTACTATTTAATACCAACAAATTAGGAAAAGTGATATAGTGTCATACTGAAAAAATAAGCTTAACTGGTTTTTCAGAGGCGTCAAATATTGAATTGGGTCAAATTGACCTGGAACACAATATGAGGGTTAAGTGATTTTATTAGAGTAACACAAAGTAATATAATGGGTAATATAACGCATTACCTTAATTGTAAAGTATAGTAATATAACGCTTTACTTAAAAAAAAAAAATGTATGTAATGTATTACAATTTTCAAGTAACGCCCCCAACTCTGGTTGTGGTATCAGATTGTTTTGGCTTACTGACTTCCTAATTCAAACAGTTAATATTGTGAAATTTCTTAGCCTTTGCAATAAAAATAAATTGTTTTATGTTAAAAGAACATTCTTAGCATGACGTGAACATTGTGTGCCTCAAAAAAAATGTTAAGAACAGGCAGGGATCAAACTACCAACCTAACACATGATAGCACAACTCCTTAACCCCTAAGCTACAGGAAGTTTCACAGTGTGTATGGTAGGTAGACAGCCTGGTAAGCATAGATAGTGTACTTGGCAGATGGCGTACCTACCATCCCAATATTTGTTTTCTATAGCCTGCCAAGTTTGGTGATTCTAGGCCAAACCAGCTCACAGGAATTTTAGGTGAAAGGGGAGAAAAAAATACAAAATATTAAATTAATAAAAAAAAGAATCTAAACAATAAAATTAGGGTACCAGCAGCTGCACTGCTCAGTCCCCTAAAAATAAATTAAAAAAAGAATCCGAACAAAAACAATAGGGTAGCAGCAGCTGTGCTGCTCGGTTCCCTAAAAAACAAATATATTTTTTAATCCAAACAAAACAATAGGGTACCAGCAGCTGCGCTGCTCGGTCCCCTAAATATAGCTGCAAGCAGCAATTAAGGGGGCCAAGCGCACAAAGTGACAAATACATATAAAACATATATATGCATGTCCATAATGAATTGCTTAGTCAGCCTAGCTAGTATCAAATGTCAACAAAAAAGTGATTTTTAGTAAACTCTTTAAAAATAATTTAATTATGAGTAGATGCTAAATGGCAAATTCAGTGCAAATCGGTCAAATCATCTTGGACCAGAACGGGATCTTCTGACTTTAAGTTCTGGTCCCTGAGTCAAACGCAACAGAATTTATCAATATCTAATTCTAAAGACTGCTGTCGCACCAGGATAGGGCCAATCCTCAGCAAATGTGGTCAGTTATGCTTGGACACTACCTTCCTTCAGTGTGACCAGTTTAATTTGATTAACCTCTTGCTGACAAACGCCCCCTAGCGGTAACGCGGGTGTTATGGAATTTATTAAATTATACATTTCATTAATTTAATAATATATAATAAACTGCTCACCTCAATATCCTTAAGATATATGCATTCCTTCTGGGAAAGTGTTTTTTAAGCCCAAAACGTCAAGTTAAAACTTTGTAAATAACGTTGGAAACTCCAACCTAATTCTCAAACATGTATTGCAGCTTGATGTCACACCATAAACAATGTGCTGGTAAACAGTTCTGCTTAATTGTATTTCACAAAACTTTGGTTTGAAAAATCATTATACCTTTAGGCTTCATGAAAAAACACTTACATGATTTCTTTCCAATTTTAAACCGACCGACCGTGCTTTTCTGCACGATTAGTTTGGCTGTGTTCAGTTTGGCGTTGTGAAACTCAGCCAGTTTCTGGAGTACCAATCCCGTGGCTTAGTATATTTTAGCCAAAGGGGTTTTGTACTTTATTGCAGAGATTTATGCAAAACCGTCATCAATTGGGTGTATTTCCTTGACTGATAGCACAATAGGCCTATCTGAAGTGGGAAAAACTCGCATCGACCAGCCTCCACTTTGAGCATTATTTGCTTTCCATTGGGTTTTAAAACTGTCTGTCAAATATTCCAGCCAATAGCCAAGACTTATCTTTCCGACAAGCCCTCATTCAACACAAAACCCTCGTAAGTCAAGTAGACACAGCCCCGCGTAAGAGGAGTAGGCAACCAAGCGTAATTATCGAACCAAGATGGCGCAGTGTTTTTACCTTGTAGCGTAGCTCGCTACATTCCGTTTAGCAAAGCACAATTCATAAGGTAACTACTGCTGTTTACCTTTTTACTTTAAAGTCTCTTTCATACAGTTTTTGGTTAGTTATGTCTAGGTTATTCAGGAGTTTCTCCGTGCAGCAGGTCCTAGCCCAAACAATGGCAAGCTAGCCAGAAAAATTACACATAGCAGCTAGCTATCTACGAGCTGTTCCGAGTTTCTTTTGAATGAAATGGCGTCTGAAGGGTTTGTTTTGTTCCATGAGTAAATTGTTCTGTATGCAGTACAGCAGGCTGTGCAGGTAAACAAATGAGCAATTTATGCATGACGTAACATGAGGGAGAGATAACATGAGGATGAGTTTGTTGTTGTTGATTATTATGCAGGGGTTTATTTTACCTAGGGTGGACATTTGATTTTATATCCCGTTGGCATATACCTGGACTCATTTCTCGCTAATGGGGTTCTGGTGGAATACAAGATTCACTGTGCTACATGGGTTTGGAGAGCTTTTTGGGGACCACGGGTAGGCTAGTTAGTTGTATAATATGAAACATACCAAAAACACATCTAAAAATGAACTTTTATTGCCAATAGGGTTGTCACGATATCCAATAATATCGGATATGGCGATATTTGAAAATATCGCAGAGATGATATGATGGTCTGTAGCCACGATATTTAAAAAAATATATATTTTTAAAAAATGTACCCTATTATTGCTATTCTGAGAACAAAACATGCATACTGTTGTGTTCAAATAAATAGCAGTGCGTTAAAAAAAGTGAATAAAGTGCAAATATTTTTTTAGTTCCATATTTCAAATGTAGTGGAAACATTACACATTCAATTCCAAATCAAAGCATTAACAAATTTTATCAAGTCTGCGTTATTCTTTTACAGGAAGCAAAGAAAAGGAATATTAATCTGTTCAAAAAAATAGCAGTGTCGACATTTTTCTCTTCAAACTCAAACACTTACTGTATAAACTGAAGAAATTTTTCAAGATTTAACTTCACTTTAAATTACTGAACTAATATTTAGTTACATAACCATTGTTTTTGATAACTGCTGCGCATCTGCGTTGCATCAAGTCAACCAACGTCTGGCACCTAGAAACAGGTATTTCAGCCCAGGATGAACAAACTACATTCCACAGTTCCTATGAATTTTTGGGTTTTGCTTCAGAAACTGCATTTTTAATGTCACCCCACAAGTTTTCAATGGGGTTGAGGTCGGGGGATTGAGCTGGCCACTCTCATTACCTCAATCCTTTTTGTCTGGAACCAAGATGTTGCTCGCTTACTCGTGTGTTTGGGGTCGTTGTCTTGTTGAAACACCCGTTCAGGGGCATTTCCTCTTCAGCATACGGCAACATAATCTCTTCAAGTATTTTGATGTATTCAAACTGATCCATGATCCCTGGTATACAATAAATAGGCCCAACACCGTAGTATGAAAAACATCCCCATACCATGATTTTTGCGCCACCATGCTTCACTGTCTTCACAGTGTACTGTGGCATGAATTCAGTACTCGGGAGACGTCTGACGTACTGTCGACGACCACTGGACCCGAAAAGAACAATTTTACTCTCATCAGTCCACAGAATGCTACGCCATTTCTCTTTGGGCCAATCGATGTGTTCCTTGGCAAATTTTAACCGATTCTGCACATGCCGTTTTTTTCAACAATGGTGCTTTACGGGGGCTTCTTGCTGATAGCTTAGCTTCGATCAAACATCTTCTGACTGTAACAGCACTTACAGGTAATTTTAGATCATCTTTGATCTTTCTGGAGGTGATGATTGTCTGAATCTTTGCCATTCTGACTATTCTTCGATCCGTTTTAACAGTAGTTGCTCGTTTTCTTCCGCGTTTCGGGTTTTTGTTGCCATTTTAAAGCATTTGAGATCATTTTAGCTGAGAATTTGCTGCACTTTTTATACGTTTTCTTTGAATATTTTAAATCTTTCTCTTAACTATATATATATATAATTTTATAAAACATGACATTATCGAGAAAAACAGTATTATAACATGTAACTATCACATTACAGTTTAAAAAAAATTATATTTAAAATTTTTGTTAACAGAAGCATTTAAAATATTCAAAGAATGTAATTAAGTACTCTTTATATAACTTTAGATATTTGCACTTGTCACTTTATCTTTTTGCACTTTTGCTGCTGCAATTTTCTAAGACTATATGAAATATATTTTTCTAAATACTGACTTTCAAGTCTTTTTTTCAAATCCCAGTGTGTGGACTCTACCTTGTTTTTGTTTGAACTGTTTACAGACAACATCGCGACTCCCCTCATACCAAGTGAATGATGATCTCTTCAGAAACCTCAAAACTCTCCAGCAGAAGACGTGATTCCATATAAATGGGGCCACACTCAGTAAGTATGTGCGGTCCAAACGTATACCCGGAGGACTGCGCAGACAAAAGATTCCAACTATCGGTCATCATAATGCTGATTTTTGCACCAATTGGTGTGAGATCTTGAACAAGGCCTCACAGGACTTGACTGTTCTGATAATTGAATTTACACAGAAAGAGCTTACAAAAATACAGCTAGAAATTGCTTCTGTTGAAGAGACTCTAAAAAACAGGAGCAATTAAGTTTATTTCAAAACCTTTTTAGATTAATTGATATCCACCACTGAGAAATACCAATTAGAAGTACAGAAGAAAATTATTCAGAAATTCAGAAGAGAGAGTATTGATTATAGGGATGGGAAAGTCTATCCATGGCTCTCCAAGGATAAGATGCCTACCTCTAGGTCCAGATATGTCCGTTTTCCTGACGATGCCCACACTTCACAGCATCTTGTATGTTTGGTTTGTTTGGTGTGTTGCCTACTGCATTGTCTTTTTGCACTGATGAAAGTCCTATGGACCGAAACGTTTTGCACTTGTCACTTGATCTTTTTGCACTTTTGCTGCTGCAATTTTCTAAGACTATATAAAATATATTTTTCTAAATACTGACTTTCAAGTCTTTTTTTCAAATCCCAGTGAGCGGACTCTACCTTGTTTTTGTTTGTAAATGCTAGATAACAAATTTAGTGCAAATGGGTCAAAACATCTATGATGATAGATTTTAAGTGATTTTAAATTTATTCAAAATGGTGGTACATCCACATTGATGCTCTAATGGATCCTTAAGGCATATTTATTGTGGGAGAAAAGAAGGATTGTATGACATTAAAGTTCAGTAGGTAGGTCAAACAGGAGGACCTATCAATATTTAATTATTTGGAATTCAAAAGTCTACTATAGCGTCACCATATGGCCAATTGGCACCAAATTGTCAGGTGTGTTTGGGACATACCGTCTATCAGTGTGCCCAGTTTGATTTGAATGAACCAGGTGAAAGTGGGAAAAGTAGTATATGAACCAACAAAATCCAAAATGGCTGCCAATTCAAGATGGCAGTGGTCAAAGCATACATGGTCATGTTTGGACCGAGGGGTTTAGTTACTGTTGCACATTTGAAATCTCTACATTAACAGTGATTTCTATAGCGTCACCCTGTAGGTTAATCGGGCCAAATCTCTGGGGCTGTCCTCAGGACAAAAGGTGTCGTATTCCATGTGAAGGAATTTTCTCTTTTACAATGTGTGTGTATTAACATAGAGACAATCACATGATTATCATTAAGCATTTAATATAATAGATCAATTATATATTGAGTTAAGTAATTAAACAATGTATTCTCTGTGAACACTGAGTAGGCCATGGTTCACTCCCTCTGTGTCTCTCCTTCACAATCTGCAGAGACAGTCTGTGAGATGGATGTTTTCATTGTTTGAAGGTTAGAGGTTATTGAAAGACAAAACACCAAGAAATGGATACCCTTGTCTCTGTATGTTTAGAAACCGCCCCTTGTGGCAAATCAGTAAAGCAATGATAGATTGTGTATAAATCTCCTCTGTATGCTGTTTCTCAGGTCAGAGAGATTCTGATGAGACTCTCTCTCATTCTGAGTTTATCTCTAAATAAACTAAAATTCTTTTTCTTATTCTATTACATCATTTCGTTGTGGTTCTGTTTGAACAGACTTGCTCACTGTGGGTTGAAAGGGAAAAATCCACGACAATATGGCGTAGTCGGCAGGATTGCTAACTTGATTTTCTCCTACGCAGATTTCTCTCAAGTCGGAACGGCTTAGACAGTGCACTGCCGGGAGTTCAAACCCCGAGACCGCAACCCACCTTCTCACAGAGAGGTAACTGTAACCAGTCACCTAGAGGAAGGACGGCGGCGACCGGACCGAGGAGAGTAGAACGTCTGTCTGGGGTGATCAATACGCAATCCATAGAAAGAGAATCACAGGTGAGCCACCACAGCAAAACGTAACTTGAGGCTGTATTGCGCTCAAATTCTAAAAAGTTTGATTAGTGACCGACGGGTCAGTCACTCTGTGGAGTGATTCAAACTGTGGAGGCTGTATGCTACTCCCACCCATGGACTAATATTTCTCTTTTTCTTTCTCTTGTAATGAGCTCTGAAACATTTTTGCAATGTGGTATCATGTATTGTCAGTAGAGGCAAATGATATACACGGACCAGTACAGGAGAGGCATTTTTGCAGAGGAGATGATTATGGTCATTTATACCTGTACGAGACACTTAATGAGTTTGACGGATTTGGAAGTGGTTTTTCTGTTGTAGCTATACCTAGAGGTGAGTGGTTAAAAGAGAAGGAAACGGCATTAATAGAAGTTAGGCTAAACGTTCACCCTCAAAGTGAAGGCAATTATCCAGAGGATAGTGCAGAATCTGACGCTGATTCTGACTAAAATAGGCCTAATTAAAAGGGAAATTTTTTTTTTTAATTTAAAAAAAAAAAAAACCTTAAAATTAAAAGGCATAGTTTGGTTGTGGGACAAACGCACAAAAATGGGTTCTAAAAATTCAAAGAAACAGGACTCTGAATTTACGGGTCCAATGAAAATAATGCATGACAAATATGGTCCGGCAACCACACACCAGCGTGTTAAATGGCAAAAGTTAGGTTTCCCTGAAAAAGGCTCTTTTAGCCTAAATCAGATTGATAACCTAAAAATGCGGCTGCGGTCATATGAGGTTAAAAATAGTAAACGTAAAAATAAATGGCAACCCGACTGGGATGTAGTAGATTTGTGGGAAAAGGAATCAAAATTAAGGCAGGAAAAACAGACCAAGGGAGAAAATAAAAATACTGTGGAGAAATCCCAACAAAGTAATTCAGTGCTATCTCCTGTTGTGCATTCCGGCGGCTCTTTGTATCCCAATGTAGCACAGCTTGCAAGCATACACAAAATTAACCTGGACTTGGATTGTCCTGCGTGTCCTCCAGCTTATATCCCACAGCAAGCGGCAGGAGCTCACGGACATCCCTCAGCCCCTGCTCTCCAGGCAGTGCATTCCAGTGCTGCTGCACAACCATCTGCGAGTGGGCCGGCGACCAGAGCGAGACCTGCAGCTTCAGTAGGCCCAGATTCCACAGTACAGGTAACTTCCCATAAGGGCGAACTGTACGAGGTAGAGATGCCTACCATCCATACAATGATGATGCTGCGTCTGCGTATGTGAAACAAATAGATACTTTGGAAACCAGTATGAAAACCGAATTCCCTGTTCGTCTGAACTGGGAAGCAGTCAGACAGGTTAAACAAAAGCCTGGTGAAACTGTTAATGATTTTCTTGAGAGACTTTCAGAGAAGTACGACGCACACAGTGGAATGGACAAACCGGAAAACATATTAAGACCTCCTGTGTTGGCTGGCAGACTCGGAGACTTAAGGACGTTCTCCGTTATGCTGTTCACTGCGAAGAACAGGACCGCGACAAGCAACACAAAGACAAAAAGAAGAGCGACAAGATGACCTCTCAGCTGCAGCTGGCCCAGCTCCAGTCCTACCAGGGGAACCGAGACGGTGCCGGTGGACAGCAGCAGCAAAGGAGAGGCCGCGGCAGACGTGGAGGACGGAATCAAGGGAACAGACAGAGCCCAACTCCATGGGACCCACTACCATGATTATGATGTTTGCCGAAAATGTGGAAAAAAGGGACATTGGGCTCGCGGTTGTAAATTTTCCGGTAATGCTGATATTTGGGACACAGCACCCCAAGGGAATGTTACTTTCCAACATCCTGGGGGTCAAACTGGATTACCTGGACAATGACATTTTGTGGGGGACGAGGAAACGCATGCGGACAAGGAGGGTGAGTTTGCTGGGTTCCTTTACCATACGGCTCCAAATGCGTTACCACTTTGGTCATTAAAAGTTGATGGGCGAGCATTAGACTTCATTGTGGATACGGGAGCTGGTCGGTCTGTAATAACAGCTAAATCATGGGATTCAAAACCTCCTCTTTTTAGTGGTAAAACCATGCTCAGCCAAGATGCTGGTGGAAATACCACGACAGAGAAATTTACAGCTCCATTACTGGTGCAAGATTTCAATACGGGCTCAAATATTACTTTGAAACATGCGTTCTTGTTCTCCCCTGTATGTCCGGTAAACCTGCTTGGTAGAGACTTAATGTGCAAATTAGGTCTGAGTGTGCAGTGTACTGATGACGGTTTAACTACTGACAGAGCTGCTACGGCAGAAACTCTAGAAATGTTTTACTATGCTTGGGATCTGTACAGATCCTCAGTCACAGCTAAAGCCATACAAATGGCCAGAACTGAGTGGACAGGCACAGGCGACAGACTGACAGAATTACAACTACATGTAACAGCACATTTTAGTTGAGGTAGAGATTGGGAATTTGAAAAGAATTGGTACGGTGATTGTAAATTAAATTCGACATTGTTTTTTGTTGGTCGCGATTTCTGTGCATTGTCTGTACAATTGAGCTCAGCACAGCAGCAATTCTATTCCATAGCGGGAAGTGCACCCCATGTTTCACTGTGTAAAGCCTCAAATAAAAAATGGGAGGACACAGGGCCATGGGTGAAATTATGTTTGAATACCACGGACTGGGAAAAGACAGGGGAATTCTCAAAATATTCTCCCTCTCTGTGTGTCACTGCGCACCAGTTTCCGAACTCTCTGACAGCTGTCTGCAGCATTCATGAGTTGTTGTGTGACACCCAAGCCTATTTGCATTTGTCAGACCCGAGATTCAGTGCAATTCCCTCTCAATTGTGGGCAACGTCCCAAAATGATGTGGGGCTCATAGCTGGAGTTACTCCACTTCAAGTAACCCCTAAATCTGAATACAGACCATGCAAACGTCAATATCCCCTACGCCCAGAAGCCGAAGACGGCATTGTCCCCGTATTTAATGCGTTGTTAGAAGCTGGTGTTGTGGTTCCCTGTCCTGACTCTCCATGTAACACCCCTATCTTGCCTGTAAAAAAGCCTGATGGGTCTTGGCGGTTCGTACAAGATTTACGAGCTGTGAACAGCGCCGTTCAACAGCGCGCTCCTGTTGTGCCTAACCCCGCAACCATTCTTGCACAGGTCCCGGGTAATGCTAAATATTTTTCTGTGATCGATCTAGCGAATGCATTCTTTAGTATTCCTGTTGATGTAAATTCCCAGTACTGGTTTGCCTTTACATTCAGGGCAAAAAGGTATACCTGGTTTCGGCTACCCCAGGGGTATGCTGAATCACCAGCAGTTTTTTCAGCAGCGCTGCAGGAAAACTTGGAACAGTTACAGTTTTCTTCAGGCCAAAGTACTTTGATTCAATATGTTGATGATCTCCTCGTCTGCTCTCCAGATGAGCACAGCTGTATTCAGGATTCACTTGAACTGTTGACATTCCTAGCCACAGAGGGCCACAAAGTTAAACAGGAGAAACTGCAATTTGTGTTACCTACTGTTACCTACTTAGGACACACTATTTCTGCAGAAGGCAAATCTTTGGGAACTGACAGAATCCAAGCGATTCTTGACCTCCCTAAACCGGTTACAAAAAAGTAGGTAATGTCTTTTCTAGGCATGACAGGGTACTGTAGGCAATGGATTTCTGATTATGCTGAAATCTCCCAACCCTTGCAAGATTTGGCACATGGCCATGATCTAGCGGCTAATGATAATGTCACATGGACAGAGCTTGCGGAAATTTCCTTTCAGAAGTTGAAACAACAATTGGCCTCTTCTCCTACTTTGGGCCTGCCTGACATGAATAAACCTTTTCTTTTGACTGTTGATGAGAAGGGCGGCTACATGTCTGCTGTTCTTTTGCAAAAGCACGGTGATAAACACAGGCCTGTAGCGTACTATTCTCAGCGACTTGATGCTGTTTCTAGGGGCCTTCCTCCTTGTTTGCGCTCCATTTCAGCAGCGGCTTTGGCGGTAACTGCATCTGCATCACTTGTTGCTTATCGTCCTCTCACTGTCCTTTTTCCTCATGCGGTAGCAGAAATTCTGTTAAAACAAAAAACGGCCCATTTCTCACCAGCTCGAAGGCTTCACTATCAACATGCCAAATGTTACAGTCAAGCGATGCAATGTTCTGAATCCCGCTACTCTTTTACCTACACCTGAGGATGGGGAGCCGCATAATTGTGTTCATGTGTTAGATCAAAATCTCTCCCCCCGTCCTGACCTCGCCACCACTCCTCTCTCAAATGCAGACTTTGATATGTTTGTTGACGGTTCTGCCAGTCGATGTCCCCTCACAGGTGACAGTCAGGTTGGCTATGCAGTAGTGACACAACACCAGGTTCTGGAGTCAGCCCGCCTTCCTGGACACCTTTCAGCACAGGCAGCTGAACTATTCGCTCTTACACGCGCTTGCCATTTGGCTGAAGGTAAAACTGTAAATATTTTCACTGACAGCAGATATGCTTTTGGAGTTGTGCACGACTTTGGAACTCTTTGGCAGCATAGAGGCTTCCTTACCTCTACAGGGAAAACTATACAGAATGGACACTTAGTGAGCTGCCTCCTACAGGCAATTCTTTTGCCTGCAGCCATTGCTATATGTAAGTGCTCCGCTCACACAAACCAGACTGATGCTATCTCTCAAGGTAATAAACAGGCTGACTTGGCAGCCAAAGCAGCTGCAATCGCCCCCCCCTCATACAACTCTCAGTCTGCTCACACAGGCTGCTGTTCCCACAGACACTCCAATGGCCTCTGTACAGGACTGCCAAGCTGGGGCCACACCCCAGGAAAAGGCCAAATGGAAGCGAGACGGCACCTACACTGATGGGGTCTGGCTAGGCCCTACTGGTAAACCCTGTTTATCTCGTTTTTTATTTCCCTATTATGCTAAATTGACTCATGGACTGGATCATGTGTCAAAAGGAGGGATGATACACACAAGCGGATTTTCTACTTATGCAAAAAACATTTGTGAAAAGTGTGTTATCTGTGTTGTAAATAATGCTGGGAGGGGTCAGAAAGTTCCAAATGCGGCCCACCCGGCTCCACAGGAGCCTTTCGAGTACCTGATGATGGACTTCATTGAACTTAACCCATGCAGGGGTAAGAATTATTGTTTGGTGTTTGTTGACATGTTTTCAAAGTGGGTTGAAGTTTTTCCTACAGGGAAAGCTGATGCTGCAGCAGTGGCGAAAGCCCTACTGTAATGGGGCGTGACGTGTGAGGAAGGAGGAGCCAAACGCAGCAAGGGGATTCATTAAGCCCTTAGGCCACTAAGGCGGGATACCCGCAGATAAGGGAGGAGACAAGACAAGGAACAAACACGCCACAGCTACAGACCGGCTCAGTTACACACCAAAAGTAGAAGCAAAAATGCCTGGTTTAACGACAAGAAAACCAAACAAGGCGAAAGGGAACAAAGTACTACTACCCCTTACTTCTACGAGCTAAGTAACACGTTAACTAATGAACGAGCCGGAAATAAGCGCCCTGTCTCGGAAACGAGACGCATAAGAACAGGCGAGTAGCATAATGGCACAAACAAAACAATAGTTACACCTAAAACACACAACAAACCCTGAAAACTAATGCGAATTAGTAAATGAGGAGGCGAAAAGGAACGGAGGTTAGATATATATGCTAGCAGTCAAACGCAAACATGTCTACAACATCGCCCGGTCTCCCTAAGAGACGAATTGCACCGAAGGGCGAGCAGAACTACAGTTCTGAACAGAAACGCCCAAATCTCCATACACGGAGAAAAAGCACAAAAGACGATGGGACAGCTGCACCGAAACTATCGGCTAACTGACTTACACAAGCACAAACACAAATACAAGCCCTGCCTCTCAGTAAGGGAAAATGACGAGGCGAACAGGAACAGAGATTTAACGTTCCATGGCTAGTTTAATAAGTTCGCAGTCTAATGAACACAAGAGGTAAACACCCGATCTCCCAGGAGGGAGAAACATTTTACAGGTGAGCCGACGGAGCACCGTCGTCCCATAACTTTACTATCCAAATAGACTCACGCAAGCTTAATTAAACACACGCCCTAGCCTCTCAGAAAAATAATATGTAACGAAGCGAAGGAACAGAGAGCTAACGTTCCTATGCTACGCGCAGTCACACACAAACATGTCCACAACCTCGCCCAAACTCCACACAAGGAGAAACACACCCGGAAAACGAACAGAACAATAGTTCCGAAACAAAAATCGTCCCGTAGGTAAAAAGGACGGAGGACAGCTGCAACAAAGACCAACGCAAAATAGCACGACAGCTTCTCAATATAAATAAAAACCCTGACTCACAACAAAGGGGAACGTAGTCCACGAGAAGGAGACAACAGGGAATAAACGTAGTCTACCGAAGCTACTTACTGGCTTACCGTAACCCGGAAATGAGTAGAAGCTAAAACGCCAGGTCTCTCAGTAAGAAGACCAAACAAAGGCGAAAAAGGAACAAAGAACTGCTAGTCTATACTTCTACGAGCTAATAACTAAGTAGAAGCGAAACGCCTGATCTCCCAATGGGAAGACATGTGCCGAAGGGCGAGCAGAACTACAGTTCTGAACAGAATTGCCCAAAACTCCATACACGGAGAAAAAGCACTAAAGGCAAAATAGAGCAGAGATTTTACGGTCCCAAACTTCTACGAGATAATCAACTACCAAGCCAGTAAGAAATAAGCCCTGCCTCTAAAAAGAGACGCTAAAAATAGGCGAGTAGCCAAAAAGGTACGAGAACTCACAGCCAACAATAACACCACAGTACATAACAATAAACAATTATTGTCGAAGCCCCGCATGAAGGGAATGGTAGGCTTATATAGCTCTCAGTGACCACGAACAGGAGTAAACGCCCAAACAGAAACTCAGCAGGGCGGAGCAAGCATCTACCAACAGGGCAGCGCCCTCGCGTGGCCACCGAGGAACACGACCGCATAGGGAAACAGGGTCAAAACCATGACAGGACCCCCCCTCTAAGGGGCGACCCAGGCGACCCCAGAAATAAAAACCATGCGGAAGTTCCTAGAGAGAAATACCCGACAAAATACATACAAAAATTATATATATTTTTTTTTTTTGGAAGGGAAGGGAGGGTGGGACTAAGGGTGAGGGGGGTGTGGAACTAACTAGTGCCTGGCTAAAGCACCCTGGAGAAAATAATCAGCACCCTGGTGCCTGGCTACCTAACCAAAACCTTACTACGCCTAACTTCTTCTTCTTGAGGCGTGCCGGGCAAGAGGCGACTTTAAACGCATGAACTCAAGGACCTTGGCCTATGAACTAAGACCAAAGCCCTTGAAAGCGTACCCCTGACAGGGATAAATCCCCACCCGGGATTACCTCGAAAATAAAAAAGGCAAAATAATAAAGTAGCAGGCCGCAAGAAAACCAAACAAGGTCAACTGGCCCACTCGGCGCCTAACTACCAGGGTAGCTGAAAAAACGAAAGAAACCCAAGGACACTCAATAAAAACCAAGAACAAACCATAAACTGTTAGCCACAAAAACCCCTCTTAGTAAAAAAAAAAAAAATCCCCTAAAAAAGCCGCTGGCCCCAGTAATGGCTTCGACATTCTGTAATGGGGCGTGACGTGTGAGGAAGGAGGAGCCAAACGCAGCAAGGGGATTCATTAAGCCCTTAGGCCACTAAGGCGGGATACCCGCAGATAAGGGAGGAGACAAGACAAGGAACAAACACGCCACAGCTACAGACCGGCTCAGTTACACACCAAGAGTAGAAGCAAAAATGCCTGGTTTAACGACAAGAAAACCAAACAAGGCGAAAGGGAACAAAGTACTACTACCCCTTACTTCTACGAGCTAAGTAACATGTTAACTAATGAACGAGCCGGAAATAAGCGCCCTGTCTCGGAAACGAGACGCATAAGAACAGGCGAGTAGCATAATGGCACAAACAAAACAATAGTTACACCTAAAACACACAACAAACCCTGAAAACTAATGCGAATTAGTAAATGAGGAGGCGAAAAGGAACGGAGGTTAGATATATATGCTAGCAGTCAAACGCAAACATGTCTACAACATCGCCCGGTCTCCCTAAGAGACGAATTGCACCGAAGGGCGAGCAGAACTACAGTTCTGAACAGAAACGCCCAAATCTCCATACACGGAGAAAAAGCACAAAAGACGATGGGACAGCTGCACCGAAACTATCGGCTAACTGACTTACACAAGCACAAACACAAATACAAGCCCTGCCTCTCAGTAAGGGAAAATGACGAGGCGAACAGGAACAGAGATTTAACGTTCCATGGCTAGTTTAATAAGTTCGCAGTCTAATGAACACAAGAGGTAAACACCCGATCTCCCAGGAGGGAGAAACATTTTACAGGTGAGCCGACGGAGCACCGTCGTCCCATAACTTTACTATCCAAATAGACTCACGCAAGCTTAATTAAACACACGCCCTAGCCTCTCAGAAAAATAATATGTAACGAAGCGAAGGAACAGAGAGCTAACGTTCCTATGCTACGCGCAGTCACACACAAACATGTCCACAACCTCGCCCAAACTCCACACAAGGAGAAACACACCCGGAAAACGAACAGAACAATAGTTCCGAAACAAAAATCGTCCCGTAGGTAAAAAGGACGGAGGACAGCTGCAACAAAGACCAACGCAAAATAGCACGACAGCTTCTCAATATAAATAAAAACCCTGACTCACAACAAAGGGGAACGTAGTCCACGAGAAGGAGACAACAGGGAATAAACGTAGTCTACCGAAGCTACTTACTGGCTTACCGTAACCCGGAAATGAGTAGAAGCTAAAACGCCAGGTCTCTCAGTAAGAAGACCAATCAAAGGCGAAAAAGGAACAAAGAACTGCTAGTCTATACTTCTACGAGCTAATAACTAAGTAGAAGCGAAACGCCTGATCTCCCAATGGGAAGACATGTGCCGAAGGGCGAGCAGAACTACAGTTCTGAACAGAATCGCCCAAAACTCCATACACGGAGAAAAAGCACTAAAGGCAAAATAGAGCAGAGATTTTACGGTCCCAAACTTCTACGAGATAATCAACTACCAAGCCAGTAAGAAATAAGCCCTGCCTCTAAAAAGAGACGCTAAAAATAGGCGAGTAGCCAAAAAGGTACGAGAACTCACAGCCAACAATAACACCACAGTACATAACAATAAACAATTATTGTCGAAGCCCCGCATGAAGGGAACGGTAGGCTTATATAGCTCTCAGTGACCACGAATAGGTGTAAACGCTCAAACAGAAACTCAGCAGGGCGGAGCAAGCATCTACCAACAGGGCAGCGCCCTCGCGTGGCCACCGAGGAACACGACCGCATAGGGAAACAGGGTCAAAACCATGACACCTACTAACAGCTTATTCCTAGGTGGGGGATCCGAGGAAGCTGACTTCAGACAGAGGCTCACACTTTTTAAACAAGGTGTTGGACAAAGTGACCGAGCAATTGAGGATCAGGTTGAAGTTCCATTGTGTTTACCACCCTCAGAGTGGAGGGGCGGTAGAGAGGGCAAATGGAACCATTAAGAACCGGTTAACTAAAGTGATGGCAGAGACAGGTCTGGATTGGGTCCAGGCCCTGCCAATTGTCCTTACAGGTATGCGGGGGAGGGTCCACGCTGCTACAGGGTTGTCGCCCTATGAAGTCATCACAGAGCGGCCCATGAGGACTGGATGTCACCCCCCAGGGCTGATGCTGGACAAGGAGCTAGCTGACACTTGCATGGTGAGTTACTGTGTTCAGCTAACCAATGTTCTGAGATCTGTGCATCAACAGGTGAAAGCAGCTCTCCCAGACCCAGCCAGCGGGCCTCTACATGACCTGCAGCCAGGAGACTGGGTGGTGATAAAAGACTTCAGAAGGAAGAAGTGCACCAGGCCAGGTGGAGGGGTCCTTTCCAGGTACTACTCACCACGCCCGCAGCCGTGCGAGTGGAAGGCCGTGCTTCTTGGGTCCACGCCAGCCACTGCAAAAGAGCTCCACCAGCGCCAAAGGAGGGATAAGGGTGAGAGACCCACCTCGACCGACGCGCAGGGACGACTAAGTTCTCACGGAGTTTAAAAACTCAGAGAACCTCCACTGCAAGGAGCACGTGACGGTAATATCTGCTCCCAACATGCCAGAGGACAGCAGGAACACCGAGGGGTACAACCCTTTGAGAAGATTAGGCTGCAGCCTGAAGGTAGGCCTATTGCTACTAGGCCTCATTACACTCATCACTGTTCTGCCCATTATCCTGATTCATGAGACATTCTACACTATTAACACCAGTGAACCAAACGGTACTGTTGTAATGACTAATAGGACTAAAAGGTATGTCACCACCGGGAATGAAGCTTGGCTGACACCAGGAACTGTGAAGCATCATTATGCTACTAATTCTTGGTGGCGTTATGCTGAGTGGACTGCAAAACAGCACTTAAACCAGTCTTATTATGTTTGCTCTCACATGCCTCATTCCACAGCAGGCCCTCTTCTTCAGGTGCAGAATCTGAAGAACGACCTCTCAACGTGTTTGGTGGGACTGAGTTCTCACCCAGGTGTGGGAATACGGTGGGAAAAAGCTGATTTCTCTGTGCCATTAAATCTGTCACTTTTGAGTACTCCAGTAGTCAATACAGATTGTTCTTTCCTGAAAGATTACCTAGCATGGCCACAGGTGTCATGGAGAATGCCCGGTCCAGTCGTACTTAAACATATGAAGTATGAAGTTTGGAAAGTGTATTATAGGTAATGGCTCTAATGCACTAGGTCAATTAGACAATGTTCAGTGTAAAACTGTTTTCTGTGACTGTCCGCCCATGCATCCTGATAAGTGTTTTGACTGTCTGAGTGATCCCTATAGTCCCTGCAGAGACTACCCTGACATGGCTGATGAGATATGTAGGAAGAACTGGTCACACGCAATCTCATTACCTTGGAATAGGGAACAAACTGCAACCTGTTCCGGGATAATACCATCCTCTCGCCTTGGGAGTCGACTGTTATCAGATTGGTACTGGCTTTGTGGAAATTCAGTCTACACTGCTCTCCCCCCTGACTGGGGTGGAGTGTGTGCCATTGTTGCCTTGTATGACTCTACGTATGTGATTCCTGACCTTTCCACATATAGTCACACCACACGTCGCATGCACAGGGTAAAGAGAGGGTTTTGGGATAGTAATCCTGTTCCTACTGAACATCGTCTTTGGACTGCAGGTTCGAAGTTTATACAGGCTTTGCTTCCTGGGTTAGGTGTGTCAGAGGCTTTTAAAGAGATAGAAGTTACTTGATACACTTTTCTCCAGTACATAAACTCCTCCATTTTGACCATAGGTGCTGTAAAAACTGAGTTGACTTCACTGCGATTAATGGTTATGCAGAATCGCATGGTATTAGATCAGCTTACTGCAGAGCAGGGGGGGGGGGGTTTGTGTGATGATTGGGGAGGCGTGTTGCACATACATACCACATTATGATGAGGATGGCCAGATCATACAGCAGGGACTTAGAGATATGACCGAACTCCGTGACTCATTAGTGGAGAGAGAGGTTGATGCAAATAAAGATTGGTTCTTTAACCTCCTGACAGGTTGGAAGAAAACACTGCTGAGAATCTTTTTGCCTGTTGTTATCTTTGCCACCCTGCTCGTATTTCTTTGCTGTTGTGGATTGGTCTGATTCGCGCCTGTATTGCACGCCTCACTCAAGCTGCTATAGGTCAGTACTTACAGCAATATGTTCCTGATCCTGAACAAGATAATGTATTCCTTCTCCGACAACTTCCTGAGTTTACTGACGACCCTATATAAAGTATAGGCCTGAATTATGTACCCACCCTGTCACATGGTTGGTGGGAAGACAGACAGTGTTGTAATGTGAAGAGATAAAAGGTTGACATTCCAGGAGTTGTGAAAAGTCTCCATTACATGATGGGTTTTTATTTTTTATCTTTCTTTTCTTTCAGACTTTCTCTTGATAGTAGTAATTTTATATGTTAAATAATCAGTAGTACATTATAGTGGAAATTCTTTTTATATTCAATTATATTCAATCCTGTTACTATATTCACTATGATTTCACTTTTTATATTTTTATTTTTTCCTTTTTTGATTCTTGTTATTAATCAGATATGGATGATGTGCGATAATTGCTAATATCTGGAAGCGACGCTTGATTGCCCTAAGGGGGGGTCGGAGGAATTATTTTTTCCGGAACTGATTGGGTTTTCTGGCTCTGTGCTAGTTTTGTCCCATATAAGTCCTGAATCTGCCGGTTTTTCAATTCCCCCTGGATTATTGGAGTATTGTACATATCCACATGAGATTATTGTATTTGGTCTGTATAATCATGTAATCATTTATGATGTTATTAAAATGAATCACTTACTAATTGATTGAGTACATTAGGTAGATTGTAACAGAAAATTGTTTGTTATCATGAAATGATAAAAGGAGGGAAATGTGAAGGAATTTTCTGTTTTACAATGTGTGTGTATTAACATAGAGACAATCACATGATTATCATTAAGCATTTAATATAATAGATCAATTATATATTGAGTTAAGTAACTAAACAATGTATTCTCCGTGAACACTGAGTAGGCCATGGTTCACTCCCTCTGTGTCTCTCCTTCACAATCTGCAGAGAGAGTCTGTGAGATGGATGTTTTCGTTGTTTGAAGGTTAGAGGTTATTGAAAGACAAAACACCAAGAAATGGATACCCTTGTCTCTGTATGTTTAGAAACCGCCCCTTGTGGCAAATCAGTAAAGCAATGATAGATTGTGTATAAATCTCCTCTGTATACTGTTTCTCAGGTCAGAGAGATTCTGATGAGACTCTCTCTCATTCTGAGTTTATCTCTAAATAAACTAAAATTCTTTTTCTTATTCTATTACATCGTTTCGTTGTGGTTCTGTTTGAACAGACTTGCTCACTGTGGGTTGAAAGGGAAAAATCCACGACATTCCATCAAACTTTTGGATTTATGAGCTTTTTGTTAAAAAGGCCACGCCCACATGCAAAATCATTGGCTTGTTGCGGGCACAATTTTAACCATAAACTTTGTTTATATTCAAGAGTAGATGCTAAATTCCAAATTTTGTGAAAACCAATCACTGCGTATAGGAGATGTGACAAAAAATTACGTATGACGAAAATGACGTATTTCTAACTGAAAACTGTCACTCGACACTTTTTCTCAGTGTCGCACAGAATTTTATGTCGCAGACAACGTCATACTTTGTCGCGCAGTCTGATTGGACAGCCAGATGGAGCGCCTTAATTCATTGTCATGGATACGTTTTAAATGTTCTTCCACCTCCGCAATTTCAATAATTTCACCGAGCACTGCCAAGTAGCCTATTAGAAATGTAAACAAACGGTCAGAGGTTGTCGTCTCGTTACCATAAAGACAACCAAAACCTCATCGCAGACCTTCGCCCGAAGTATAAATGCCAAACATTGTGCGACCCCTTCATTTTTGTCGCTCAAAAGGCGCGTGCAACAAAGTATAAATCAGGCTTAACGGTTCAAGAGTTATGAGTGTTTAACGATTGCAGAGAGGCCAATCTGAATAAAATTTTGGTTTTCTCTGTTTGGGGTACCCCTCTAGCAATCTGCAAAAAAGTGTGACTTTTTGTAAAACCCGAGCAGGCAGTTATGCCAGAACTGAAAAAAATGTCGGAAGAAACAGAATAGAATAGAATAGAATAACTTTCATTTTTCCGCAAGGGAACAACAAAAAAGACATAGACAGTGGGGGGCAGACCCACAACACACAAACATATCAAACAAAGACATTCAATATCATCATTGCATTAATCAAACTAATTAAGTGAATTAATTAACAAAATCAATATGGTTCAATGTTACA